>CM067361.1:42585083-42978742 GCA_034401795.1 Chaetoderma sp. LZ-2023a
GAGGCCATATCCAAACTGCATCATGCTTTCGTTTGGTCTCCTAAGATGGTTCCGAAATTCCATCTTGTAAGCAGTTTCTCTTTCCACTGGGTTGTATCGTCTTGCCAATTTTGTAATTAAATAGTCATAGCTCGGTTCCAGTCCTCTGGGTAAGTCGCCAGGTATTGTACGTGCTGATCATTTCAGGCACATAGCTATTTGCATTCCCTTTTCGCATGCTATCCATTGGTTCCAATCGGCAACTGTTTCAAAATGACGATGAAAGTCGATCCAGTCCATTGTTTCGCCATCAAATTGGTCAGAGTCTCTCCCTTTGCACCTCCCATACAGTGGTTTCTGCCAGTGGTCCTTTCCATGGTCAGCTGGATCTGAATTTCCGCCACTTAGCTGAGGTCCATGCATCCTGCCTGGATTCCTCACACCTGTATTAGTTTCAACAGACTGTTCTAATAGGGGCTGCGAGTCTACCAGGGGTAGGGGGTAATTGTTTAGTCTCGAATCACAACTTCTCTCCCTCTGTGAATGACTCCCTGAGTGATATGAAATTACCACCCTGGGGTTTAACGTTACTTCTGAGGTGTCTATTTCATCACTGACCTGATGATGGGTCCATTCAACCTCAACTCCTGTGCCTGCTCCATTATCTATTAATACGTCTGAGTTAGTCTCAACATCTGGGGATGTTGGGTCCATCCCCTTGCCAGTTGGTCTATCACCCTCCCCTCCTGTCACAAAGTTTCGTTGACTGGGATGTAGTGGGCTAGATATCCATTCAGATAATGTGTGTAAAATGGTTTTCAATTGACTATCTGACATTGTGTGTCCACAGTATTAAATACGTTAAGTTATATCCCCTGTTTGTTGGACTCAATCCTGGTTTCGGCACCAAAGATTATGTAGCGGCCCAGGCCTGACCGAAACAGTCTTGACCTGGGTGGTTAGCTAGTAACTGCCTGTCACTGTCCTTCATCTAGTGGTTTTCCTGTTCCCTTAAATATCTACCACCCATCTCGTTGTGTTCAATACGGGTGATAGATCTCCTTTAAGAGAAATGGTATGGTCAGATGCTATCCGTTAATCCAAAGCGAATTTGATTAATACTCACAAGAAATAGGTCACCTCTGTCTGCCTATTCGCCTGCCATTCATCACCCATACACCCTCTGCAGTCAAAACAATGACGAAATCGGACTGTACTAGGCTATGTCATCTAATTTATGATATATTCAAGGAAAAGCAGAAGCAGAAGAGGTAGTGATGTGTAATGTATGCAGGCGAGTCCGAGTTCAACCACTGTAATATCAAGAGCAATAAGAACATAAAAAGAGGGGCACACAGCAGCAGAAGAAGAAGACATAGAAGTAAATTGTTCTCAATATTATGTCCAAGTCAGACTAGTCTGTCCGGCTGTGAGTGTGTATGTATGTCGGCGTGTGTGCGCGTTTGTATAAGTGTGTCACATTAGCAGCTGTGGTAAAATTCCAGACAGGCTTCCATGCAGGTCAGCCATACATGACACTATATTCTTCTACAATGTTAGATACATGGCCCGATACTATGATTTAGGAGACAGGGGCTACTCTGTGCTCTTATACACTTGAGTAGAAACTTGACAGCATGTAATGATTTAATAATGTACACTCCCAGATTTTGATGTGGTGATGATGATGATGATGATGATACGATAAGAATAATTACAGTGACAAATAGGATATGAGTATGATCTCTACCGGCTTATAGCCTATAAGGATAAGTCTACGTATGGTGGCCTTATACGGTTAGCTGATTATGACAAGTGACTGAATTTAAACAAAGTGACGTTGAATATTAACAAACAAAGTGGCTTTTCCTTAGAGATTTCTTTGCCGATACGGCGATCTCTTTGGACAACTTAAATTGAAATGGCACAGATTTCCCTATGGCAATAACGAGGAGAGGGAACGGATAATATGGGCGCTAAGAATTTCCAATTGTAGTCAGCTATGGCCTTAGAAGAACACCGATACGGTGTTGTGATCCATAAGCAATAACATGAAAACAAAGTTCGAGCTGTTAAAAATATAAACAAAGTTTGACGGTTTGGCCTATGTTACCAAAACAGAACCGGAGCAATAACAGCTAAAACTCTGATCACTAGCCCATTACGGTAAAAGATTAAATATGGAATGACTTACTAATTTTGAGGAGAATACAGATTAGATCTGAAGACTAAAAATGAAAGCTAAATACTCATGAATGGTTTGGTGAGAATTGTAAGAGATATGAACTCCAGCTGATCCGAAACAAATCCTCGAAGAACCAAGCAACAGATCTTCTTAAGGAACCATGCTTGTGACCGCGATTGTTACGTCACACTAACTTTAAAGAAACTCTAAAACTAGACATTAAAATTTATTTCTAATCACGTCAAAATTCCTGAATTTGGATATAAAAAGGTCTGGAATAATTTTATGCAAATAATCCATTCATTTCTCATTAAAATCGAAATTGGCACAATTTGACAACCGAAGCGGTGCATGTATGAGACACCAGCAAAGCGGAAAACTCAACCGAAGCTGAACCGAAGCTCAACCACACATAATGAAGGTTCCTAAATAGGACAATTTTAACATTTCTTCAATCACAATAGAAGTCTAGTAAAGGTGATTTCAGATAAAAATGATAGCTTTGCAATATTTCCTATAATTTGGTAATATGAAAATAGGTTACCAGTTTTCGTATAAAGGCATCATTAAATTGATAATATGAAATCATTACATCCACCTATGCTAGATAAGTAAATGATGATAATAATAATAATAATAATAATAATAATAATATGAATATGAACAACAACAACAACAACAACAGCAAAAACAACAACAACAACAACAACAACAACAACAACACTGCCCCCTGCAAATACAATGCCTCTGCCATCTTTACTATTGCGGATAGCGTAAGAAAAATCTATGATACGATCAGCGACGATGACAAGGCTGACAATTTGATCATAACAATGAAATCATCTGCCATGGCTACAATTATTAATGCTAATGTGGATGAGAATGAAAATGTTTATACTAATGGTAATGTGGATGAGAATGAAAATGTTTATAGTAATGCTAATGTGGATGAGACTGAAAATGTTGATACTAATGTTAATGTGGATGAGAATGAAAATGTTTATACTAATGCTAATGTGGATGAGAATGAAAATGTTGATACTAATGCTAATGTGGATGAGTATGAAAATGTTTATACTAATGTTAATGTGGATGAGAATGAAAATGTTGATACTAATGTTAATGTGGATGAGAATGAAAATGTTTATACTAATGCTAATGTGGATGAGAATGAAAATGTTGATACTAATGTTAATGTGGATGAGAATGAAAATGTGTATAGTAATGCTAATGTGGATTAGAATGAAAACGCAGATGCTAATGCAAATGTGGATGAGAATGTTGTTACTAATACATGTTAACGTTAATGTGGATGAGAATGAAAATGTTTATACTAATGCTGATGTGGATTAGAATGAAAATGTTTATAGTAATGCTAATGTGGATTAGAATGAAAATGTTGATACTAATGTTAATGTGGATGAGAATGAAAACGCAGATGCTAATGCAAATGTGGATGAGAATGAAAATGTTTATACTAATGCTAATGTGGATTAGAATGAAAATGTTTATAGTAATGCTAATGTGGATTAGAATGAAAATGTTGATACTAATGTTATTGTGGATGAGAATGAAAACGCAGATGCTAATGCAAATGTGGATGAGAATGTTGTTACTAATACATGTTAAGGTTAATGTGGATGATAATGAAAATGTACATGTTAATGCTAATGTGGATGATAATGAAAATGTACATGTTAATGCTAATGTGGATGATAATGAAAATGTACATGTTAATGCTAATGTGGATGAGAATGAAAATGTACATGTTAATGCTAATGTGGATGAAAATGAAAATGTTTATATTAAGGCTAATGTGGATGAGAATGAACACGCAGATGCTAATGCAAATGTGGATGAGAATGAAAATGTTGTTACTAATACTAATGTGGATGAAATTGAAAATGTACATGATCCCTCCATCAATGCCACCAGCTTAACCACATCCAACATAATCAACATCAACAACACCAACAAAAACAACAACAACACAAACAACAACAAAAAAAACCCAACATGAAAAACAATAAAATCAAGAAAAACAACAACAACAACAACAACAACAACAACAACAACAACAATAACAATAACAACACCAACAACAATAACAACAACAACAACAATAACAACAACAACAACAACAATAACAACAAAGAATGATGACCATACAGAGGATGATTGAGATGGATGACTGAAGATGATAATTGTAAATTTAAAATAATAAGTAAATATAAATATATAAACTCTGTCTATAGCGTATAATAAGCACTCTAAAATTTTCCTCAAGTAGCAATGTAAAATTGGTCTGAGCGTAATAAATTTCATTTCATTTCATTTCACTTAACATTCAATAGCTTAGAGCTTATCGATTCTTCAGAATGCATATCTCCCATTTGCCACCTGGTGAACACCAATACAGTAATGTCAATACATGCACGTCGAGTCCCGGGGCGTTTCTATCAAGGAAACAGCGCCATAACATAAGTAATGAGATCCTGCAGAAATGCCTCAGAAATACGTCAAAATGCTATCATGACACTCAGCAATAATAATAATAATAATAATAATAATAATAATAATAATAATAATAATAATAATAATGCCAGTGGTCATACCCTAGATTTCCTCACATGAAATCTGGCTGAAGGTTGTAGGCTTGTGGAAATATGTCGGGACCTCAATGGCGTTTCCAGTAACATGTCTTTCAAAATATTTATCAGCACGTTTTATAAATGATAAAACAGTCAAGTTGCGCAAATGTCCATTGATCCCTTACTCAGCTAAAAATCCTGTATATGTGTTATAGATATATAAAATTAGATTAATACGATGTTGATCAACTTAGCGTAGCCATGTGTTACTAGGACTGCGACGAGCTTGCCTAGGAGCCAGCCAGCTGGCCATCATATGCCTACATATCAAACAGGCACTCACTGATGGTGCGTCCTGCGCCCGAAGCTGCGCAATGAGCTCCACAACGGGCTGCATTTGCTCGGCGCACTCCTCGACATGCCCCAGCAACTTTAACACAAGACCGTCCTCTCCTGCTGTCACGACCACATCTAAAGTACATGGCTTTCCTGACCTCTAAGCTTCTTGGAATGGCATTTCGGTGTGTCGTGCGCAGGTCTGTACTTGTACTTCGGGGGTGCTGGAAGGCTCAGGGAACCTGTACAAGAGTGTGAAGAGGCGTAGTTGGTGTCCGCCTCGCTTCCTGAATGCTCAGCACTTTCTCCTTCTATTTGTGGCGGGTCTATGGGCTGGTCTGCTATCAAACTTCATGGTGCGCTCCACGGTACCAATCAGGTCCCTAGCCGTGAATTCCCTTAGTACCTGGAGGGTACTAGACGGTGGTGCCGGCAGAGTTTCATTGACTGGTGATACACTGGAATTGGCGGGCGTCACTGGCGCGTTCCTTGCTATCTGTGCTTCTAGTGGTAGCGAGTGTAGGTGGTATGTGGGTGCAACGTAGGTGGCGCGCACACTGCGTAGCTTTGGCTTTGTGTTTTATACGTGTGATGTTGGTGTGTGTGTAAGAACTTGTGTATTTTGTGTTGCATGTGCAACTGATTGCTGCCGTCTGTTGTACAGTAGATATACTCCTGTAAACGCCACTACTATTTTCTATGTTGAAAGTGCCTAACGCTGGTACTCAGTATGTGTATTCATGCACGTGTTAGTGTGATGAGATTAGCCCAAATAGACGTAAAAGATAAAAAAAAAAGGCCAGTTGCTGCTAGAATTTCTATGTGCCAAGCGTAGTTTTCAAAATTGCTAGACAGATTTCTGTCAAAATTGACTATGTCCTACAAGACGAATTCCTGGCGCTTCTATGCGTAACCTTTGACTTGACCGCCAATAAACGAACTCGCATGAAAGTTTCTAAGCCCTAGCGGGCTTGAAAGTTGAAAGTCTAAGTGACTTGTACAATTCCAAACAACTAAATGTATTTTTATAAGGAACTGAAAGAGAGTTGTATTTAGTGGTACTAGGCTTTACTTTAACGATCGTGTGGACTTTGGGTTTTTTCGTGTGAAAATCTGTAGTCTAATTCTTGACGCATGTTCCATAAGCCGCATAAGAATATGTGTGGTAAAATAAAGGGTTTGATCACTGCGTTGGTGGGAAAGCAACACACATGAGGAAATGCGAAATGGTGCGCTAGCTTCTAATCTGTAAAATTTTGAGATGCTTAGTACCGATACCAGTCTGATGGTTTATAGCAAAACACAAACTTGCGCTAGGTAAATGACAACGCTAACATTGCTGGCGTAGTGCAGAAACTTCACCCACGCCCTACTACTGTAAAATTTCAGAGTACGTGACACGCGCTAGGCAGTAGTAATTCCCGCAACCATAGTCAGGGTAGTCAACACCAATGGACAAACATTGCGTTGCACATTCACTCATACAGCCGTTTGGAAAATAGACCCAGTCCATTAGCTGGCGCTAAAAGTGTCTGAGCACCACGGAAAATAGCCTAAGTCCACTAAATGTGTGTTTACCGATCATCAGGATCTTTCATCTGGCTGGTGAGATAACACATACGCGTCTTTATAGTTACGGTAATACCTTATTAAAATACAACTTACGCTGGGACACTGTCACTGGCTCATTTGCACAGTCAGCCACAATCCACAGTTTGATATTCAGGTCGTGGAGTGGGACCAACTGTCCAAAACAACAAGTGACCGTGCCCAACGCCAAAACTCCAACTGACTGCTGTCCCATGTTCTATTCGAAACATGTGACGTCAGTCCATAGTCACACACCTTGGTGATTAACAGTTGCACCTGATCCGTGATAACACGTTCAGTTTATACAGTATTACTAGATTAACTACTACAATAAAGTATGGACACAATATATTCAACAATCCTCTTTCGTATACGCCTAGTGTGTATATAATCCATAGTAGTGTATGCAAGTCAATGGCAGGGTGTGTCACTGTCGATGTATGCTGTCCTGTGCGCGCGTGCCTGTGCTCCTTGTGTATACCGTGTGTGTATACCCATTTCTGTCCTGGAGTGTGCTGTATATATTCCGTGTCCTCGTGCGCATGTGGTATATGGTTGTTTATGAATCGTGTGGTCAGTTGTGTGTTCTTGTGCATGTCTTTGTGCGTGTGCTGAACCTCTCCCATCCTCTGTACCATATTATCCCCTGCGTCCCCTAGGATACTCCGTATCTTGTGAAAAGATAAAATATAGAAACAAAGTTATAATTCTTTAACATCAGGTAATATGGTACAAGGCGTCCAGGCATCACGCGCAGACGGACGAACAAGAACCGCGCCCATGCCGACAATAATAGCCATAACACACACATGAACGGACAGAATAGGACGTCACACGCGTACCGACACGCATTGGACAAGACGTATAACTTAGACAGCATGAATAACGAACATTACTTGGAGGTTAACTAATCAACACCTTAGTTGGACCTTGTGAATGAACTCAAACACTAATGACTTACCTATACATAAATTATTCATAGAACTTTATTATCCAAATGTACAATACCGTGAATCTACATGCACTTTCCTGTATTAATTAATGGTCCGCTTATTTCGTAACTAACTGCTTAATTACGCCTTGTGTTAATTTGAGTATGCTTAAGCTAATATAATACACGCATGCTGTTACATGACTTGACAGACGACGTGACGTCACTATAATATATTTAAGTGACACCAAATGAATGGAGGGAGGTCGTTCGTGGTTCGTCGGTCGGTTGGTCGGTTGCTAAACTAGGTACTGGTTAGGATATAGTGGTAGCTTATTATCAATAGTCAGAAATGGTTTACAGATAATTCTTAGCTAGGCCAGGCGGCTGTGTTTGGCAATCCAGTTATCAGTCGTCGGGCATTCGTCATTTAGGAACATCGGTTAGGATTATAATTGTTAATTAAATTATGTGCAAGTTCAATCGGTATTAACGTGTTACGTTGTTTATCTTAAATGCTAGATTATCGATCTCCGTCACCAGGGGCAAACGCCTACCGCGGTATGGAAAAGCCTGAAACGCCACAGAATGGACCTTTCCGGTTTTGGCTATTTCCCGCCCATCTCTAGCTAAACTCCACCCACACCTCACTGGTGTTGGAATCGATCGATCTCTGAACACCCTGACTATCAATTTCCAAAAAACTACACAGGTAAACTAATTTGACTTGTTGCTGTCGCTGCCTAAAGTATTCAACAGCATGTTTATTAAATAGCAAAGAATTACAAAGACATACAATTCATACAGTGTGTTGGACTATTTGACATTTGATGACGGTCTATATGGAACCCTTTGTGACGTAATGCTTGTGACGTCATCATACACTCACTTAGCTGATTATGACGTCATACGAGGTCAGATGATGGATGGATACTCTGGAAAGGTGAATTGGTCTAAGTCTGAATGGTTGACGCACATGATTGTACTTGTGCAAGCGTTGATGGTGCCAGCCACCGGCGTGTAGGTAGTCGATGCTCTATAAGGTGTTAGTTACTGACGCACTATTGGGCCCATTCAACCAGAATGGAAGTGGGTGTTGTGAGTCGACAGCTCTGGTTGAGCCATATGAGCGAACTGTCGTCTTTAGTGGCCTCAGCTCCTTATAAAGGACTGGTGACGTCATGCTTTCTTACACATGTGTATTCGTCTTGAAGAAACTGGTTTTCCTAATCATTCATTGGTTGTGCATGCTACGGCTGCCGCCCCCGCCCCCCCTATGCTTTCCGTAGTTCGGCCTAATGAGGCCGGACGCGTTTGAGCATGTTGTTTACAACGTTTGTGTATGCATTATTTTGTATATTGAATCTTAATTTTACTGAAAGCCCATTTAGCTTGATTGTTATAAGCAGCAGCATTCACTTAGACTATTTTTTAATTTTAAATTAAGTCAACACGCTTCCTGTATGGCTGTCCTAAGATTTAGCAAATATTATATTGCTGTATGCACCATCTAGTAAAAGCCCACCGTAAATATAGGGAGTTGGGGTATGGTGGCGGTGCTATTGTGCAGAGTGTTCCAGCACGCCGCCCTGTCGCAGACTCCGTCCATCTCCCGCTCTCTTGCTCCCAGCAATCGTTCCTTCCCTCCCTCCTTCCATCCATCCATCCTTCCTTCCTTCCTTCCTTCCTTCCTCCTTCCATCCCTCCTTGCTTTCCACTTTCTCTCTCCTCCTCCTCCCACCTTTCCTTCCATCCTTCCATTTTCCATCACATCTTTCTGTCTCCATCATTCCCTCATCCCATTCATTAATACTTTCCTTCATTTCATTCTTCAGTCCTTCATTTCATTCTTCATTCCTTCATTGCTTTCAATCTTCCTCAATTGCTTTCTTCCACCATTCAATGCTTTCACTCTTCCATGCATGCTTTCTTCTTCTTCTTCTTCTTCTTCTTCTTCTTCTTCTTCTTCTTCTTCTTTTCGATCGCTGGTATCACACTTGGAGAGCCGTTCTCAAGATGAAATCTGTGGTTTTCTGCAGTTCTTCCACAGGCCCATACAGCTTTTCAAGAAAAGAGGTTGACAAAGGCCAGATCTCTTCTCTCAGCAGCTGATTCGTACTGCAACATTGAAGTATGTGCTCTGTGGTCTGTTCTGCTTCTCCACAAGGACAAGCGGGTGATGTCGTACGGTGGAACCGCCTGTACATGTATTGGTTTAGTCTGTTGTGTCCAGTTCTGAGACGAAAAATGGTCCATTGCTCTGGCCTCGAGAGATGATGGTAGGCATCTTCTGTTTGAGGTGTTCTATAGAGTGATTTGATGATAGTCTTCATCTCTGTATGGGTAACCATGTTTTCTGTCTGATTCTCTTCTGCACCCACCTTTGCCATCTTGTCTGCTTCCTCATTTCCTTGGACTCCACAGTGTGAGGGGATCCACTGCAGTGCTATCCGAAAGCATTTGATGGTGTGTAGTGCTTCTTCAAGTTGTGGCAGCTTACCTTTGGTGATAGCCTCAAGGACGGAGCGAGCATCAGATAAAAAGACAATCTGTGCAATAGAATGCTGTTCTGCTGATGGTATTAGCTGCATGAACCAGTGTTTCGACTTCAGCTCTGTAGTTTGTGCAGTGTTTGCCTGTCGGTATTGCAGCTGACTCATGTTGTCCGTTTGGATACTGTATGTGCAGTCCGGCACCTCCGCTCCTAATTGCATCTTTGGCTGATCCATCTGCGTAGATCCTTATCCACGTCTCCTGAGGGTACATTTCTTCCAGCATGGCTAGGGGCAGAGCCTTCTTGCTCACATCACTGTGTTCATCTTTGGTTGTGAGATGAGGTACTGTGGTGCGAATAGCTATGCTCTCTAGTTTGTTTTCCCAGGGTGGAGGATCAAGGGTGTAGTTTGGGTCTTCTATTTGTGCTGGCAACATTTCTTGGTGTTTCCTTTGAAGTGCTTTTGTCTCTTTCACAAAACTTGATCTTTTAAGTCTTCCTGATGACAGCTGTGCTTGCCTGATCTTCATCGGGTTGTTGTTGAACGATTTGAACTTTGCAGCTTGGATCAGTGCTTTACATTCCCTTCCTTTGCTAAGTGGGGGGATGCCTACTGTCTGCTCCATTTCTTCTATTGGTGTTGATCTCATTCCACCAGTGATGATGCGCAGTGCCTGGTTTTGCATTCTGTCGAGGTTCTGTTGATGAGATTTAGCTGCTGTCATCCATGAGCTGGATCCATACTCAAGGTGTGGTCGTACGGCACCTAAGTAGATGGTCTTGAGGATCCTTTCATTGGCACCCCACTTTGTTCCTGCCAGCTTCCTCATGATGTTTAGCTTTCTTCTGGCCTTTGCCTCTGCATTCTGGATGTGCTCCTTCCATGTTAATCTTCTGTCATCGGTGACTCCCAGGTATGTCTGATGGTCCTCGTTCTCGAGTGGAGTACCGCCCAGTGTCAGATTGCCAACCTTGGTTTTGGTGGACAGTGAGAATAGCATGGCTGATGATTTTTCTTTGTTGATGGTAATACACCAGCGATTGGCCCATGCTGTAATTCTGTCCAAGGCGAGCTGCATTCTGTATGTGCCAGTCGGTGTGTACTCCTCGGTGCACCAAAGTACGAGGTCATCTGCATAGAGGGCTGCTTGGATCCCATTGGGCACTCTGCTACAATGTCATTAATGAAGAGTATGAACAGAGTTGGTGATAATACTCTGCCTTGTGGCCCCCTTGTCTCAGCAATACATTCTGTCCAGATTGTCCATCCACCAGCACCCTAGCTCTGCGATTGTGTAGGTATGACTTGGTCCATCGGAACATGTTGCCACCGATGCCTGTGCGCCGGAGCTTCACGAGGAGTCCATCCTTCCACACCTTGTCAAATGCCTTCTGCAGATCGATGAAGGCAGCTAGCATCACCTTCTTGGCTTGAAAAGTGTCCTTTATGACCTGTGCAAGATGTGTTGTTTGATCTTCTGTGCTCCTGTATCTTCTGAAGCCGGCCTGCTCTGAAACTATAGTGTTCTCCGACTCCAGGGACCACTGCAACAGCTGGTTGATGATGCGCTCCATAGTCTTGCATATGCAGCTTGTAAGACTGATAGGACGGTAGCTCAGCACTTTCGTCTTGTTCTTCCATTTTTTCAGAATAGGAGTCATTCTGGCTTCATTCCAGCACTGAGGAACCTCTTCATTGGTCCAACTGAGATTAAAGATGTCTAGCAACTTGCGGAAAGATGCATTACCAAGGTGTTGGATCATTTCATTCTTAATGCCATCTGGTGCGGGAGATTTCTTCTTCTTCAATTGGCGGACAGCCTTCTTCAGTTCTGCTAAACTAATGTCAACTTTTATTGCATCGTGAGTGTTGTTGTCTGTTCTTTCCTTTTGCTCTTTTCTAACCTCTTTTTGATGCATTCGTGGTATAGAAATGTTGCTTTCATTTGCATATGCCTTCGCAAAGGCATCTGCAGCCATCTTTCCTGTCAGTGTTTGTTCATCTTCTTCAAGAGTAATCTTCTCTCCCCCGACACCTTCATCATTCAGTGCTGTAGTCAGTCTCCATAGCTTTGTGGTGTCTCTCTCTAAATTAAACCCTGCCGTTCCCCCCCCCCAGCTTCTTCTTTTGGCCTACAGCTTGGTCTTTAGATACCTGGCATTAGTTTGTTGTAGCGTGAAGTTTTTTTCATGACAGTGATTACCCTCTGCATCTTCTCTGGCCTTGTCTAGTTTATCATGTGCTGCTTGCAGTTCTGTTGTCCAGTAGGGGCGGTAGTTTTTCCTGAACCCTCGAGGAATCGCTTCGTTGGCAGCCTTGAGGATACTTGAATTAAATTCCTTGACCACATTGTTAATGTTTCTCCCTTCTACTGCATGCTTTCATTCGTCTGTCTCTCGTTTCATCCATTGCATCCTTCCTGCCGTTCTGCCTGCATCTCCTATTCCTTCATTCCGTTTTTCATCCCTCCACCCCTCTCTTCAATTTTCCATCACACTTTTCTTTTTCCCATCCTTTCTTCACCACATTCTCCAATGCTTCCCTTCCTTTCATTCCATTGTTCATTTTATTTTTTCCTTCTTTCCCTTTTTTGGAACATCATTCCTCTCTTCTTGTCATCATTCCATCTCTCCATCACATGTTTCAGGACCTCAACCCTGTCCTCCTCTCATTCGTCATTCCTTACTCTGATTCCACGCTTCTTATTTTCACTCGTTATTTTCATTTCATTCTTCATTCCTTCACGGCTTTCATTATTCCCTCACTGCTTTTATTCTATTATCATTCAACCCCTCTGTCTACCTCTCCTGTCCTTCTGCCTTTCTTTTCGTGTTTTCCACCTTCCTTTGTTCCTATTGTCCTTCCCGCATTTCCTCTTCCCCAGTCCATCATTTCCTTTCCTTCTTTCCTACTTTCTTTCATTCTTTTGTCCTTCCTTCCCTCTTCCCTCACCCCCTCCCCTCTATCCCTTCATTCCTCAATCCTCTCTTCCTTCCTTCATTCCATCATTCCATCCTCATTCCTTCCTTCCCTCCCTACCCTCCATCCCTCCTTCCTCCTCAATTCTTTACCTTCCAATTTATTCCACCCGTCCTTACATCCTCCATCCATTCCACGCTTCCTCCCCCCCCCAGCCCCCCCACCCACCCCCACCCCCACAGGCATCCCCCTCTATCCATTTCCTTTTCTTCTTCCTTCCCTTCTCCATCCCTCCCTCTCACACACCACCCCTCTTCACCTCCTCACCTTGCATCATTCCTTCAACTCCTACCATCATTCTCTTCATCGAACCTTCCTTCCTTCCTTCCTTCATCCCTTCCTTCATCACACTCATGTTTCCTTCTCTTCATCACTCATTCCTTCAAGCCTTCATTCCTTCTCTTTTCTGTCCATCCATCCCTTTTCCCTCAGTTTGGAGAGCGATTTCGAAGTTGGGTTTGCCGAAAATTGTTGTGACGACCAACAACAATAAACATTTAACAAGGTTATCAAACTTTTCTGAAATTTAAATCTAAACAGAAAGTCCAAATTAATATTGAATAAAATATTCACAGTTTGAAATTTGATTCTAGCTGAATAAATCAAGCATTGCAAACAATACCAATCCGATACCTTTGAAGAATAGAAAATAATTCACTGAATTAATGATCGACGTTTGATCCTTTTATCAATAACTTCTCAATCAAGTGTGACACCCGTACCTCGCTCAGAAATCCTGGTGCTCAATCGGTAGTAAAGGGCATTACAGAAATGAATCTAACACCTGTGGCGGTCTGAATCTTTAAGGTAAATAATTTCAAAGCAATTGAGTAATTTTCGAAGACACGAACTCCACCCCCCACCCCCAGCCCCCCCCCCCCCACCCGCACCCCACCCCACCCAATCTCCCTGTAATAAATAAATTATTATAAAATTAAGCATTGAAATTACTTATTATAATTAAGCATTAAATAAATTACTGTTGAAATATGTATAGTTGCACGATGCTCCAACGCGATTAGAGGTTTCTTAGCTGAGCGAATCAAGTTTAAGTGACATTTGATACTGGCAAAACAGTAAAACTGCAACAGCGTTCAGTTAAATTTGTGCAAAACACAGTGGCTGATCGAGGGTGTGTGGGGTGTGTGTACACCTTAAGCCTTTGCCTAAAATATGTTAAGTATGCACATCCTATCAGTGTCGCATGGATCACAAATTGCATCACTATTTGGACCAATACATATAAAATCAGACTGATAAGACTAAAATCACTATAAAAGCAAGCCATTAAATCTTTTGCACAAACAGGAGAGGGCCAACTCGTTTACAAGGCAGAACATTTATTAAAACTAGAAGATATTGGTAATCCCCAATTATTTACTATACTAAAAGACTTTTTTCTAAGTTAATCTACCAAATTCTTCTCTCTTTAACCTAAGCACTGAAATACACTCATACAACACCAGATCTAAACACAATTTCACACAGAATACAATAGAGTGGAAATCACAAAGCAAAAATCTTCCATACAAGCTACAAAACTGTGGAATAATACAGACATGAGCACACGTACACAGATACTCAGTGGGTTGTGGGTGGCTAACCTACCAACAACTCTTGGCTGGGTGATTTTTATGAATATTCAGTGAGTGGGGAGCTTTTTACTCACTGAAATTGTTGGCTGAGAGATGGTTAAATGAACCTATGACCTCGACATTGATTTTTTTTTACAGAAACTAACTTCAACTCTATAGACAACCACAATATCGATGTATGTTGCAGATTTGGTTATTCTACTGTTTGTATTGCAGCCGTATCAATCATAAAATGTATTCAAGTATGCATTAATTGACACCCCCCCCCCCCCCCCTTTACCTTAATGTCTGCATTTTTTACCTCAAAACCAAAAAAACGAAAAAAACCTTCTAGCCACTCATAATAGGAATGTGTATTTATACATGTTATACTACTACAACAACAACAACAACAACAACAACAACAACAACAACAACAACAACAACAAGCTGTTCATGCTCACGTTTGGTCCAGCGATGCTGGAAAATTCCCACATGCAGAACCCTAACATTCCGCATTATGTGTTATGTAACAACAACGTTCCAATACCAACCGATTGTCAGACAATCCGAGTGCTGTCAACACGTTTTCTAGAATCCTGGTGTATGGCCACACCCACCTCAGTGTTAAAATTTGAATCAAATTGGACAAGCACTCCTCAAGATATACACAGATCCATAACTTGATCCGGATCCAAGCTCTTCTATTCAGATCACGACCAGAGTCTGGGATGCTTTGCACTACAAGTTACTACATGGTGTAAAGAAATGTGAGCCCAAACAGATCAGTAGATTTCTGAGAAATCCAGACATGACAGACACACTGAGAAATAGACTCTCACACACACATATACACAGACATGGTCACATTAATCAATTTCCTTTATGGGACGAAGGTAATAATAATAATAATAATAATAATACTAATAATAATAGAAACAGGGTGAACTCTAGCCGCCCCCACCCTCCATCCCGACAACCACACCCCCACGCCCCACCAATCCATATTCATCCCCTAGCCCATCCCAATGAGTGAAATATGTCTAGCCATACTATGAAAACCAATCAACAAGTGAACCATGTTTGTCAAATGTCTTATGTCTTATTTATGTCAAATCTTATATAATTTGGTTGTTGCTATGTGTATTATATTGTCATAATGCCTTATGGCCCCTTATGTCAAATCATAAGTTGTCTGCTGCTATGTATACTGTATTGTCATAAATGTACTAAATGTTTTCTATGCCAGGGGTCGACAAGCCAATAGGCAATGCCTCTAGTGGAATCCTTGTTATCATATTTGTGATTGTTATATTTACCAAGAGAATAAATCAATATCAAATCAAAAATCAAATTAATAACTGTCAAAATATAATAATCTTATATAAAATACTAGATGTTTGATTCTGTGGGCACAGGCATTGATATGGAGAATAGTATATATGTATATATATTTCGTCTGAGGATACACGAAAAATTCAAGAAAACAGATTTAGGCCAGTGCTTGACATAGTTCAAACGTGGGAATCCCTCTTGATTAGCCACGCCCTGAGGTTAGGGATGTTATGGCCTATCATTCGTACAAGCAGTATTACACTTCTTCTACACCTTGAAGATTTTCGGTCTATCTTCTTATTCGAATTTAACTATCACGCTACACGGAGAAGACTTATGATGATAGGTTGCTGCGACAACTTATCTCCTCCGAGTACCAGCGATACGATTACTAGGCTCGCCTCTTCTGATGGTGATGAAGATATTTATTTAGTAATCTGGGCCTATCTGACTCTCACGAAGATGCTCAGGTAAGGCAAGGGGTTTGTTCCTTGCTTCTGGAGTATGATTCACAAACTCAACTATGATCTATGCTTGGTTAACTAATTGATTATTTATTCTCTACACTAATACTGATATAACAAAGACGACTTTTACTGTCGTAATATAAAATGGTACTTTCTACAACTATGAGATGATTTACTTTAATTAACTTATTTCGTGCTAACTCTTATTCGATCCTATCTCGAACCTGCGTTGGTGTGCTATTCGACTATCTATGGGCTACTCGACTATTCATGGAACACGACTGTTACGGAATCACTGATGGTGAAGATTAAAGATTCAGTAGACAAAGTGCCTACTATATACTATTCACATTTATCTAACTTCTATACATATTACGATACATAGATCTATATATATCGTAATACATAGTTTCTGTTCCTTTCATCTTTCTAGGTAGTCATAACCACAGCTTGATTGGCCCGCATCCTTCTTGCCTCCAATCAACATCTGCTTATCCCTTCCTAGAAGATTGTACCTATTCTCGTTGGTCGTCCTGACCAATCCCTGTTCGCCTATCTCTCGATTTAACTCTGAAACTTTGTTTCTTTGGTTTCTCTGCCACAGAGTTTGACTCGATGCTCATTGATTATGACGTCGTTCTCACTAATCAAACTCTGGGCTTCTCTTCTCGGGAGATACTATAAAACAGGGTCAAAGCGGTGTTGGCTGGTTCTGCTTTGAGGCGATCTGTCAGCTAACTAACAACATTACGGTATGTGTTGTTGTAGCATGCCTTTCTTTGATTGACATATAGTTGATATACAAATTTCGATTATGTTATTAATTCCTACAGGACGCTACAATGCCTCTGTCCTGTCCCTTGCCTATCATGGATAAGCCTGTAGGAAGCGAACGTTAATAAGCACATGAGCTGTATGATCTCATTGCCAGCTGGTGTTGTTGTACTTGCTTACGGGAGTCGGAATGCCGACCGTTAACAACTAACTGTCCGTCTGTTTCCTATAATTCATTATCACCTCTCTCGATTCCCATCGATTCTTATCTATTCTTATCCCTCTATTATTTACTAACATATTGGCCGAAATGACTGCTGAACATTATAAAAGTGTGTGCCGATCCCACAGCAACAACTTTTATCTTCAACTATTGACAGATATCATCAACCCAGAACCGTCGGTCCTATTTCAATCTATTCCAATTTCTAACTTATTGTGATGAATTTACTGCTACAGATTCAATCTGGTTCCTATTCTATTTCTGCAAAACCTATTCTATTTCCGCGAAACTGTTTTCAATCTGGTTCCTATTCTATTTCTGCGAAACCTATTCTATTTCCGCGAAACTGTATCACTAGCATCAGCACTGGCTGAAGTCATCCAGTGCATCTTCCTATCTATACCTAACTACTATGATGCTTATTCAGTCCTTAGCTCACCTGGTATTTTCAAACATAAATTTCACTGAGGTCTTACTTGCAAATATAAGACGTCTACCGGGGTCATGACTTCCCATAAGACGATCCGATATCTACAACCTGATAAATCGGAAAAATGAACATGATAAATTCTGGATAACCCTTTAGCAAAGCTCAATTATCAGGAGTTACACGTCCTGCTAAGATGTACTGTGCTGTTATTTTACGCTTGTTATGTCGTTGCTTTACTGTGTGCTATCAACAAGCGGAGTTCCCTTTTCAAGATTCATTTTTCAAGATCTTATTCTATAGTAACAGATATATAAGATCCTCCATTCAAATCAGGTTGTCCACCGATGCTGCACACACACATGCACGCGCATGCATGCAGGTAGCCATGTAGGCATATACTCATGCAGGCATACACACACGAAGACATAAATGCATGCAGGCATGCACACACGTACACGCATCCTGATACACATGCAATGGAGGATGGCTGATTCTGGCACACAGCCAATTTACTTCATAGCACATTGCAATGCACCTATCCAGCCGAATATACCTGATATTAGCAGGTTAACATATTATTTTTCCACACACATTTAACTCGTGTTCTCGAATGTCTGAATGCAATGTCTTAACTACTCTGCAATTGTCATGATTAATCCATTAATTTATTTTATCTAAATTAATTTTTTTAAATAAATAAATAAATTGATTGATTGATTAAAGATGACAATTTCACAGCAAACAATTAGCATTAAGAATTCACTGGTCATATTTTATATGCTAACACGAGAAATGATGTGACAGTACACTAGGATTCTCCAACCCCAAAAATTTACAATGTTACTAAAAATGGGCAGCGTGCGTGTCGTGTAACCAGGGTGACTCAAAAGGGTCCTTTTGAGGGTACAGCCTCCCCACCCAAAGCAACTTGGGACCCCCAAAGGTTGTGGCAGTAGGTTCCATGGGACCCATGAAACCGTATATGATTATTAAATGCTAATTAGTTTTATAGGTTTTTGCACAAACATACCCAGAAAATCTAGGATTGACCACCCCACCCACCCCCACCCTCACCCTCCCCCCCCCCCCTCCACCCACCCACCACCACCTCACCACAAACAAAATTCATATCTCTGAGCCTATGGTACTCTCTAATTTTCGCATGGATGAAAAAAAATGCATGGGAATCTAAAATTCCAGTTGGGAACCCTATATTTCAGTTTGGGACCCCCAGACTTCTATGTGTGGGGTGCCCGGGACGTCTTAAATTTAGATGTCATGAGAACCTGTTTGCCATTGCACTGTATTTAACAATTTACCATCTGCATGATTTGTTTAATGTAGGTAATCATGTTTCAATGGGTCATGTTTTAACATATGGCCGCATTTCTATGAACACCATGGACATGACGTATGGACCTTTCCAGTTTGAGCCATGTCCCACCCATCTCTAGCTAAGCTCCACCCAAGCTTCGCCCATGTTGTGATAGATCGATCACTGAAGTCCCTTTCAATTTCTAGAAAACTATACAGGTAAGCTGTTGATTATTTTGAAACTGATTCGACTGGGAGCTGTTGGTGCCTATGTCAGCAACAGCGCCGCCCAGTCAAATTAGTTTCAAAATAATCGACATCATGTTTATTAAATAGTAATGGCATACTATTCGTGCACCAATGCTTAGTCCGTCATCAATTAAGCATTCGTGATGAACTTATCTCTGTCATTCATGACATAATTGATTATCACGCCATATGATGGATGGATAAACTGGAAAGGTCCATTATATGTTTGTAATGAAACATGAGTAAATCAGATAGTTGTATGTTTCGAGTAAGATACGGTCAATTGTAATTTTGGGATAGCTGGCCATGACCCATGGCGTGAATGGAAAGATCCATTTTTAGATAGGCCCCATCCATTTCTAGCTAAGCTTCGGCCAAGTTTTGCATATGTTGGGATCACTTTGTATACTTTGAACCCTGAATTACCAGGATCCAAATTTCAAGTTAACTATACAAGTACCGGTAAACTGTTGAATATTTTGAAATTTTGACATACAATTCGTACACTTGACGAACCTTTTTAGCTTCAGGGTAGAGTTATAATATGTCATTATGATTGTGACGTCTGCCTGCACGCGGCATAGCTGATCATGACATCATATACATGAGTGACAAATCGAATCCCTCCATTCTCAAACTAAGCATCCCCATGTCTATGCAAATAGAGTGACTAAATATCTACTATGACTTATATGTGTTGCCCTGTAGGTGGGGCTTAGAATACACCTTCCGTATCCTCTGCATGTCGTAAGAGGCGACTAAAGGAGGCAAGGGTGAGGTAACCCTGACAGAAACCTCGAGTGCTGAAGACGGAGGTTCCAGGCCGCACGGTGCACTCTAATAACCCATGGATCCACGGACTTAACGCTTATGATCATGTCGATAGTCACTTACAGGACTGGCGGTATGATCAGCAAACGAAAAGAAGAAGAAGACTTATATGTGTTATCTTGTTAATGTACTGACTGACGCATTAGATTCGTATGATAATATGATGAAATAGTGATTCCAAAAACGTGTGTCGTCTCGGTGTATTGTTTCAAATTTCTGTCTAAGCTACCTTAGTGTGACAGAGTGATTTGCTGTGTCAAAATCACTTGTCTCAGTCAGGTTGTGTTTTGGGATATGGTTAGGTTTTTCCATAAATTTCTTTTATATGTTAGGGCAGGATAACTTTAAGGGTAACTTTAAGTTGGCACGTAGGCAGATGAAATGTATTTCGTGCTGTTTTTGCACGCGAAACTCAGGTTCGCTTCTGATTGGCCGGACCGCTAGAAAGGTGTGTGTTTGTTTAAAAGATGGTTTAAGATAGCCATTCACTCATATCCAACTGACAAGTCAACTTGGAAGGAATGATTCCGTGAATATAAGTGGGCAACGTCCCTCCGGGTGGTTATAAGGATTAAGGGTATTTTATAGGTAAGGTTGTGATCAGTCATATTCTATTTTCAACTCTGATCTCAGGAGATCCTGGTAATTGTTTCATTGGGTTTATTCTGTGAAATGAAAAAAGGATTTTTGCATGTGCTGTTTAAGGCATTATGTAATATATTCAGTATTTTGCGTATTCCATTTGTATAGATATTCGTTGTGGAGCAGTGAACAAATGGTGAGAGAATTCATTCATTAAAATTCTTACTTCAACTTAATTTTTATATTATTACTCCCATCCCCCATCACTCACGCCCATAGTTAAGACAAATTGGATTCATTAAGAAATGGTGACCTCTAGCAACTGAATTTTCTTTCGACAATCAAATTGTTATTTTCTCCTTTGGGTGATTATTGTTAAAGTTTTTCTAAAGGTTAAAGTTGCTACGTCACATTAGCATGGGATTAAAGCATTCAGCTCAATCCATCCATATGCCAGGACGGACTAAACCTGTCTTTAAATTTTATCTATAAATGTTAGTCTTAGCAAAACCACGATTTTTATTCAGAGCACAAGTAGCATCCAGATAACGTGGCATAGGAACCATTTCGGTCCAGCATTTGTTTCATTTTTCATTCTATGAATTAGCTGTACTTTACCGTGTGGTCTAAGGGTGGGCATCGCAAGTCCTGAAAAAAATGTAATTGAATGTGTATTAGAGAAAGGGAATTATTCACACAAGTGGTAATTTTTAACTGACCCGTTGAGAGCTTATAGACTTATTATAGCCTGGGCCCAGGAGAACCCCACACATCCTCATGCACCCCCCTCGGGATCCACCACTATCATGATTTTATTACGTATTACCTTCTACTTAAAAGATATGGACATGTTCCCAGAAAGTAAATTGTCACGATCCTTATTATCTAGACATAAATCAAAACTGCATCATGGTCGTCAAAATCTGTCATTTTGGGGCCGGGTGGGGGCTGGGGAAACAAAAGATTGGGGAAACTGTAATTTGTTATCATTTATTATTAATAATTGACCCGTCAAAATATTGTTTGTTCTTCTCTCTTCCATTTCCTGTATGTTCTATGCAAATCATTTGTATTATTACATCAACAGAAGTCGAAAGATCACTAATTACAGTGGTTGCTTAAATTCTGACAAATGTGCATTTCTGTAACTGGAAACGCACTTACAAAGAAATATTTTGGTGTTATTAGCTTAAGAAGGTAATAATAGACACCTTCCAACAAATCTAATGACTCAATGCATTTAATAAAGATCTATGCTTCGTGATTAATTGTTTATCGAATTCAGTCTGTCCAAACTGAGTTGGACTATTATATTTTCAAGGTGCGCAAATTTTGTTAGTGTATTCACTTTTAGGTTTCTCTTCAGAATAATACTAATAATAATAATAATAATAATAATAATAATAATAATAATAGTAATAATAATTCAATAATATGCAGTCAGCGGGTCGCCTACATGTTCTTCTGCTGCTACCGTCTGGATGGAGAGTACTCTATTTAAAAGCTCATGTGAGAAGGTGTGTTGGACGGAATCATCTTCACTTGCACTAGTGCTTTGACAAAGCAGTGTAACTGTAATCTCTGATTCTGTCACTTCGAGATGAAGTTCATCGTCATGCTTCAACGGCTTGCTGACTAGTCCTTTGTGTAAAACAGTTACTACTTTAGTCCAGTGGGCTTAAGCTAACATTAGTTTCGCGTAAAGATGATTTCCATTATTACTCATGGTTGTGTATATACCGACAAAATTCTCTTCTGAATTAGCTTATTTTGGTAATAATCTGATGGAGTTGGTCCACTTTCGTGTCCGATATATTCTGAGACATATTGCTAATCTAGTGTAGCCTGAATTTCATGGATATTCTATTAGAATTATCCATCCACTGTTGGAAATGTATATACTCTGTATGTTTGGTCTGTCAAGGATCTCGTTCAGTACCTTGAAATATCAACATGGATATTTCGTAGTAATACTGACTTTGCAACCAAGCTCCAGTTCACAGGAATATGCTATGGTACTATAATCCGCGTAATATGCATGGTGGACAATATCTTCAAAAACTGGAATTATCTCACAAAATCTTTTAAAATACTGAAAGTTGATCAAGTCCTCGGTTTGTAGGATACCATTCAAGAGAGCTGAATTGCTGAATATTTACATCTTGTCCTCCATTAATTTGCATTGCTTGTATGTAACACCCACGACCTAAATACAGGTATAGAGCAACCAACCTAATATGCAGAATTCATTTTCAATCAAAATTGCAATTGAACATAACTGTACTTGAATACTTGAATTATCCAGCTTTTTTATGTTTTGAAAGTACAAAATTACTAATCAGATCACGCATCTATTGCTATATCCCATAAGCAATATTCTTGTAACACTTGGATGTAATTTATGTGTGTCTAAAATCAGCCAATCAGATTGTATATCTATCGTTATAGCCCATAATCGATATTTGGGGCTGACAGGTGTCTGTAATTTGTGTCTATGATTCAGCCAACCACATTGCGTGTCTATCACTATAGCCCATAATCGATAATAGTTTTTTCAATTGAGAGGCAAGTTCTTCTGGCCATGTTTGTACAAGCACCCCCCCCCCCCACCCACCACACCCAATTAACCCACGCCTCCTCGAAACCACGTGACTTGCGAGCACCAATGAAAAGGAGGGTCTATTACGCCCCATTGCTGCTGCTCTGAACGTCAATTTCAGCTTTTATTGTATACTGGCGATACTGTCTCGACTTTGAACATTTCACATACAGAAAAACACCTTCAGACAAATTAATTTAAGAATAGTTATCATAATATTTCTTAGATTAAATTTCCATCCACTCAAAGTCACCGTGGAGGATGTGATCTGCGAATCCATGAGCAACACGTTCATAAAATGAGCATGCAAAAGTAAGCGCATGAGCAGTGGAGGCGGATTAGTGTAGTGGATAACATTAAGAGCTCCTTGACGGGAGAACCCGGTCGGTGAACAGGCAAGATTTTCCAGAGTTTGTACGTTTTAATCAAAATATCAATAAAGCTAGACCTTGCGGTTAGAAATTATATATCTCACCCCCATGCTCAATTCAATATTCTTCAAACCACCATTTTAATGGGATGCTATAGGCCATACATCTGTCATTTACAGGCCCTCGCATAGTGAATGGCGTATACAGTTTCCATCTATAAAATTGCATATCATATATTCTTAGCTCATTTTGGAAAGCATGCGCATCACAATTTTTATTTGTTAAAAGTAATTAGAGATTGATTTATATTTTCTGAGATAAGCTGATATTATTAGCATAGACCCGTTATTTGCAATTTCGGTTTCGTTAGTTTTAAGATCTAAATGAATTAAATTGGTCTGGTTTCTTTGTTTTGCCATTTCCCTGCTATTGCTAAACTTATTATAAGATGTGTGTACTCGATTGTCACTTCCTATGACGCAGTAACGTAGCCAGACTCGCGAATCTGACGGCGTAAAACAAATATTTTCTAGATGGTTGTAGGGAAAACAGAGGTGATGGTAATTGGACTTTCGTGGAAGAGGCAAGACCAAAACCAGGGGCGGAGTGGGGGTAGGTGGGCTCTTACACACTGATAAGCTGGCATATTGCAGATCTGGAGGAGTCGTGTGTTATCCCGCTTAAAACCACTGGAGGAGTCGTAAGTTATAGGGTTTATAAACTAGTGTAATTGCTAATAGTTTAAAACTTGTATTCAATAAAAAAAAACCCAGTGGCATGCGCTATTGATATGATATAATCGCCTGTCAGAAATGTAAAAGAGTTGAGTGATTGGCTATCATCAGAATGCGCGATTAACCGACACTCGAGAGACCAATGCTAGTTATGAGTCCTGAGTAGCCTAATAAACAAGTCTTGTTACAATTAGGGGCTGTGATTTTTTTCATTGGTCAATCCTACAAGCATGCAGTCTTTTCCAACTCACACTCACACATGCATGCATGAACACGCATGTTTTCTTCAGTGATTCACGCACGGATGTACGCATACATGTACACGCAGTCTTTCCCAGTGATACACGGATGCACGTATGCACACGCACGCACACACGCACGCACGCACGCACGCACGCACGCACGCACGCACGCACCCACGCACGCATTCATGCACGCACGGACATTGACAAAGTACTTACACGTTGTAGATATGGGATTGTCTGGTGGGAAGTCATGACCCCGCCGGATGTCTTATATCTACGAGTAAGTCCTAAATGAAATTCATGTTTGAAAATACCAGGTGAGCTAATGGACCGAGTTACCATATACATTATTATTATTTAGCTATGTATTACGCAGTACTGGTTGACATCAACCCGTGCTGTTGATGTACAGTTTCGACGAAACTGAATCGAAACTGAGTAAGAATGTTGGACGACATAGTCAGCATCAAAGTTAAAAGTTGAATTAAATGGAATAGAACCTCCGGTTCTGAGTTGATGTGTATCTGGAAATAGTTGAGATAAAGTTGTTGCTGTGGGATCGGCACACACATTTATGATATTCAGCAGTCGTTTTGATCGGTAGTTTAGGAAACAATCAATGAATAAGAATAGGTGGAATCGTACGTGACAGACTGACATAGTTGATAAGGATAGGCATTCTGATTCTCACACGAGAATAAAACAACACCAGCTGGCAATGAGATCATACAGCTCATGTGCCTATTAACGCTCGTATCCAACAGGCTTATTCACGATAGGCAATGGACAGGACAGAAACATTGTAGCGTCCTGTAGGAATTCATAACACAATCGAAATTTGTATATCAACTATATGTCAATCATTCAAAGGCATGCTACAACAACGCATTCCATAATGTTGTTAGTTAGCTGACAGATCACATCAAATCAGAACCAGCCAACACCGCCTTGACCCTGTGCAGCAGTAGCTCCATAGAAGAGAAGCCCAGAGTTTGATTAGTCAGGATGACGTCATGATCAATGGGCATCGATCAAACTCTGTGGCAGAGAAATATAAAGAACATGTTTCAAAGAGAGAATCGAGATGTAGATGATCACGGATTAGTCAGACCGACCAACATTAATAAGTAAAAGCTTCTAGGAGGGAATAAGCAGACGTTGATTGGCGGACTGATTATCCAGACCAATCAAGCTGTGCTTATAACCTACCTAGAAGAATCAGTGAAACAAAGAATATATATTACGATATGTATATATCTATATATTGTAATATGTATAGAACTCAGAGTTACTGAAGCAAATAAATAAGGCACTTTACCTATTGTAAAATTAATCAATCCACCATCAGGATTCCGTAGACATACTCTATGCTACGATAGTCAAAGAGAGAATAGTCGACGTTATGATAATCGTAATACCGATACAGTCGATAAGTATAAGAGAAATTATTGTGATCTTTAACAAAGTTATTTTGATCATTGAATCATTCAAGTTTAGTTTAATGTACAGTTAGTGTGTAACTTAATAAAAGCATCCTCTTGCAAAAAGCAAGACAAGAGTTTGGGTTGTGTTTAGAGTGACATCCAGAGTGCAGAGCAACACTGCACCGAAGCCGGGAATCTTCTAGCAGTCAGATAGGCCCGATTGACATCTATAAATATCGTCACAATCAGCAGTGACGAGGCGACCCGACAATCATCTTCTACTGCATCT
This sequence comes from Chaetoderma sp. LZ-2023a, assembly GCA_034401795.1. NCBI lineage: Eukaryota > Metazoa > Mollusca > Caudofoveata > Chaetodermatida > Chaetodermatidae > Chaetoderma > Chaetoderma sp. LZ-2023a. The sequence goes on from CM067361.1 coordinate 42,611,611, forward strand.
CTGGTAAGAGGTTGTCGCAGCAACCGCTTACATCATAATCTTACCAAAGAAGTAGTAGGAATAATAGTAAGACCCGGAGATCCAAAATCTTCATTGGCTTCGTCTGCCAGGATCTGGAGTTCGAGACAACGTAAGACGACACAACACAAAAGAAAACTGAGTGAGTACACCGTAATAATGATAGTATAATATGTCTGCTGACAGACCGGTCAACACAGTATTAACCAGATCGCTTAAAAGTGTTCATAGAGTTAGCAAAACAATCCAATAATACGAAAGTTACGCAACACCGAGAGTATAGAGAAAGTACAATTGTAACGATTACAACGGACATAACGTGTGAGGAGCAGCCGCGTCTTAAACGCGCAATAGTGTGCTTGTATTATCAGTAAATTGAGAACTATATCTAGTAGAACTGTAATAAATATTGTTATAATGGCAGCACGTAGAGGCCCAACATTACCCCCAGTGGATCCACCACGCCCCGGACCAGAGATACGACCGGAAACAGTCGCAGCTATGCAGACCATGGGGACAGCAATGGCGGGGGCCATAGTAGCCGAAAGTGACCAAAGAGAACGGAATAGGGTGTTTCTGAAAGAAGTCCGAGAGTTGACCCAGCGTATCAAGCCATGTGATGGTTTAATCCCAGAAGAAGCATGACAGTTCATAGATGAAGTGGGAAGGGTATGGGAGGCCACCGAGGGTAACCTCGCTGGGATTCCTGTTTACATTTATACGTGAGTATCCAGAGGACAACTATCTAGAGAGATGGATGCGTTCATAGTGGGGAAGGTGCGAGATACTGTAACCTTCGACGAACTCCGGGCTATGTAACCCTCAACTTTATCTCTGCAAATGAGAGCGTGAGGGTGAAATATGACCTGGAGGGTGTAAGGCAACGACGGAACGAGACGTTTGTATCGTTTAATCGATGGTACAAGGAGATGGCTGTGAGGGCCTACCCCACCGAGAATGCCAACAACCGCAGGACAGTCTTAGCAGCGTACATTAAAGCACTGGGAGATCGTGGTATGGGAAGAAGAATCGTGCGCAAAAAGATTACCACATTACAAAGAGCAATGGAGCTCACCAAAGAAGAGGAGGGATGTAATGACTTGCTTATGGCAATGCACATCTCTCCCCGAGGTCAAGAAGAAAGTATGGAGGTAAATGTGTTAGAGGAGGAAGAAGGCAAGAATGTGTGGGCTGTAATAAGTTCCATGAAGCGGCAGATAGCTCAGCAAACTAAGCTCATTGAACGGTTGTGTACTGTAATAGAGGGATTACAAAGCGGGCCGGGAACGCCAACACGGAAGCCATGAGCGGCACTGCAACGACAGGCAATAACACAAACCGTACGTAAACCAGCTGCCGCAACAAAGACGGCAGTGAAGAAAATAATCACTTGTTTTAATTGTGGCCGAATAGGCCACTACAAGAGTGACTGCCGACAACCTATACAGCAACCACGACAGACGGTGACCCGGAGGCCACAACCACGAACACAACGCCCACCAGTGGTCTGTTTTACATGTTGGCGGGAAGGCCATCTCACGAGGATTGCTTCGGCAATCGAGCTGACCATCCAGCAGTCAAATGTTTTCGTTGTGATCGGGAAGGCCACTACCAAGCCAACTGCCCAATGTCCGCGCCTATGCCACAACGAAATACAATAAAGAGGCAGCGACAAGACAATCGACGAGAAGAAGAAATGGAAATCGATGCAGTAAACCCTCATCATAGTGACAATCTGTATGAACAAGAAACAACTCCACGGTCGTGTTCCAGAAACGTTCATAAGGACTTAGCCAACCGAGCGAGACAACATGAAGAATACGAGGATCGGGATGGTTTCGTCTTGACGGGAGAAAATACTCACAGGTATGCCAATTTTTCTTATGGTGGCGGACGAGCCCTGTCAGTAGACGAACGACATCATTCATATGCGGAGGCAGTTAGCGGACGACGGAGTCCGTTAAACGAGGATGGAGGAAATCGTTGGTGACCGAACGATTTCTAATCCGGCTCGAGATCGAACCTCACGGTCGTAGGAATCAAGGTGAGTAGATTTGATAGATACCTGTGCTAGTACGTCCTTGATTCGTAAGGGCATATGGCATAGCATTTTAAATGCTAGGCCATTGAAAAGAGCTAAGACGTTGTTAGCTGTAAATGGTTCACCCATAGAAATTTTGGGAGAAACTCAAATCAAATTCAAGGACGCCCGGCCTATTCCCAGTGTGGTAGTGAATAGTATGCGGCATGAATGTTTGATTGGAGCGGATGCCTTGCACTTGGGAAATGCAAGGATTGACTACAGGACCAAAGAGGTAGTATGGTTTGGTCATGTATACCCTTTTAGATATCCATATAGGGAACAAGCGAAATATGTGTATGCCAGTTGCCGGGAAACGACCGGATATGCAGTTATTGACAAAGTACTGAGTGACTTTGCCAAAAATTTCGATACGGCTCATCCAAATACATTAGGGCTGGTACCCAAGGTAGAATGCACGATACCAACAGGAGATTCTTATCCTATAAGGCAGAAAGCCTATCATCTACTGCTTGCCAAGCAATATATGGTTAAAAACCAAGTAAAAGAAATGCTTGCGGCGGGCGTCATAAGACCATCGTCATCACCCTGGGCGTCACCCATAACCCTGGTACCCAAGAAGGATGGTGACACCAAATTTTGTATTGACTACAGGAAGTTGAATTCAGTGTGCCGTAAGGATAGTTATCCACTGCCGAATATATCCGACATTTTTGATTCGATGCGCGGCGCAACGATATTTTCTACTATGGACTTGTAGTCTGGATATTGGCAGATACCAATGGCCAGCCAAGACATAGAGAAGACAGCGTTCGTCTGCAGTGAAGTTTTGTTCGAATGGATTCGGATGCCGTTCGGATTTTGCAACTCAGGTGCCGTATTTCAGAGGGCAATGAATGATATTTTCCGAGAATATGTAGGAAAATATGTGCACATTTTCTTTGACGATATAGTGGTATATTCACGAAATCCGATGGAACATGCACATCACTTGCGTAAGGTCATGCGCAAGATTCAGGAATATAACTTGCAAGTAAAGAAAAAGAAGTGTGATTTCGCCAGTAAGTCTGTTGACTTGTTAGGATATCACATTTCTGCACAAGGGGTAGCTCCACAGGCTCAAAAGGTCAAAGTCATTCGAGAAATGTCACCACCCCACGATGTGGGTGAAGTACGTAGTTTTCTCGGAGCTACCGGTTATTACCGTTCTTGTGTTAAAGGCTATGCCGAAATTGCAAAGCCTCTGATTGAGTTGACTAAGAAATATAAGCGTTTTGAATGGGGTAAGCATGAACAGCAAGCTTTTGAGAAATTAAAGAACTTGTTGTGTAGTGAGACCGTACTCACTTATCCGAACTTGAATGCCCCATATAGGTTACATACAGATGCGTCTAGTTATGCAATAGGTGCGATACTAGTACAAGTTGATGATAAGCGTATAGAGCAAGTAATCCAGTATGTAAGCTCTACTCTTAAAGACAGTCAGTTAAATTGGCCCGTAATAGAAAAGGAGGCTTATGCTGTGATTTATGCGTTAAAGAAGCTCCGACCATATCTATTTGGCGCGCAGTTTACCGTGTATACTGACCACAAACCCCTAAAGAGTTTGTTTGTGGGAGAAGTAAAGAACACTAAGGTGCACCGCTGGGCAGTACTGATTGCAGAGTACGGATGCAAGATTGAGTATATCCAAGCCTCGAAGAATATCCGAGCGGACATGTTGTCCAGGTTGCGTCGTCCGGCAGAAGTTGCCACGTTAGACACTGGTGACTACGTCATACCCGAGGTAGACGAATGTGTGTTACCGCACGTCCCTTTAGAGGTATATGACGTACCGTATGACGACTTACGTGCCGAACAGACCAAGGAATACCCGGAGTTGTTCAAAAACACACCGGAAGAGTACATGGTCAAGAATGGCATTTTGTATTCTTTAGTTACACCTTCAGCATTGGACGCATGTTACCTACCCTGTTCCATGAGAAAGTGCTCCGGAAGGCTCATGAACGAGCTGGTCATCAAGGTCTGAAGAAGACTATCGGTATGGTAAGAGATTCTTTCATGTGGATGTCTTTGAGAAAGGACGTGGTACGTATGCTTGAGACATGTACGACGTGCCAGGTCAAACGACCTGTCACTACTCGACCTAAGTATAGTGAGATGCCGATGGCCAGTTATCCGAGTCAGATAACTGGAATGGATTTGATAGGTCCACTATTAGAGTCGAATAGAGGTAATGTTTACATCATGATGGTGATCAATCACTGTTCTGCTTGGGCAGAAGCATATCCAATTGCGGCTAAAACATCTCAGAATGTGGAAGACAGATTCTTCAATGAGTATGTCGCTCGTCATGGTGTCCCTGAAATTCTGATTACAGATCAGGGTAAAGGATTTTGTTAGAATTCTCTGGAACAGTGATTTCAGGAACACGGTATTGATCATAGACAATCGAGTCCATACCATCCACAAACCAATGGACGTACCGAGAGGTTCAATCGCACTCTTAAGGAGTTGATCCAGAAAGGTGTTAATAACAAATCTCGTGCATGGGAGGATGAGTTAGGTGCAGCTTTAACAGCATACCGCAGCACTCGTCACTCTATGACCGGATATACGCCATTTTATCTGACGTACGGTCGATGTGCAAGACTTCTGTTTGCCATTCCACTTGATGCTTCACAGGATCTTGGTGAGAGACTTACATGTCTCAATAATGCCTTGCTGCGCGCTCGTGGAGAAACGGCTAAGTCTCGAGAGATACACCGAGAACAGATAAATAAGCGTGCAAACGCTGGTGAATACAAGGTTGCCGATTCAGTGGTCGTAAAGGCTGAAGAGAGGATGAAGTTGACCTCTCGCAGTGACCCCGAGTACGAGATCTTTAAGATCAATGGGCCCGTGGCTCACATCCACCATCAAAGATCAGGGAAGGTACGCGTACTTAATATATCTAAGCTACGGGTAGTTGACTCAGAGATGTGCTGAGACAAGGTGCGACCACACCCTATTCGTAACCCCGCAAAATGTACGAAAGCCAGCCATCATCCGAGAATTGTGGTATTACCCGAGTCCGAACCTGTGCCTGTACCCGACTCTGACACAACACCTAATAAAAAGGCTCGTGGGAAGCGACCAGCTTCTAATTGGGAGCCAAAGGTGCGTAAGATGGGTAAGGTGGTCGAAATCGACGTAGATCGACCTGGTAGGAGTAATGATCGAAACTATGAGTCACCGATGGAAACCACAGAGGCTGCTCGTACTGTTATGATGGACACCTCGGTGGATGTAACCGAGCCTGCCACTGTGCCAATGGAAACACTTCCATCACACCCGTATTTTCTGCGCAAGCACAGTCATGTTCCTGATGTCAGCTCAGACAGTAAGCGACTTAGGATAGGTGCGTTTGGCCAAGCTCTATACGATGACTTCATCAATCGTATAGGTGCAGTTATAAAGCAGCGTAGCAGGAGATAGATTTAATCTCTGAGTAATCACTGTACTAGTGACATCGCACTTGTCTACACCATCATGTATACTTTACAGTTATGCATAATAGTGGCCTTAGTTAGTTTAGTATGTGGATTGTGCCAGAACTCTAGTGTGCACAAATTACAGAATGGGGTTATGATAACCGACCACCAGAAGATATCCGTAATCCGTGCTGAATGGATGGTAGTAGTATCCATAGACCATCCATATTTGCCTGCCAACTTTCTTGAACGTTTAGTACAATTTCGTGTTCTTGTGGCTGACATTGGTCAACGGACTTCATTAAGCAGCAATGACATTTTCGGACTCCAGCATCGTATAAACGGTATAAGAAAGATTGCCATCGGGACCCACCAAACAATGTTAAGTCGTGCCAGTAATCGACAGAAACGTGGTCTATTTAACTTCATAGGTGACATAGCCTCATCCCTGTTTGGAACTGCTACATCCGGGGACATAGAAGCAATCAAAGAGGTGGTCAAAAAGGCTATGAGAAATATGAATCGGTTAGTTCATTTCTCCAATAAGCTAGCATCCCACGTGAAACTTGCATTCAAAGGGATTAACACCAACGTTGACTGAATCAACGAGGTCACCGACAGTTTAGTCGCATTGACTAGAAATGTTAGCGAACTATTCAAGATCCATGCTGCACAACAAGCTGACCTGTATGCGTTGGTACGCCTAGGTCATATCATCGATTCGGCCGAGAACGTGGTATACAGCTACCAGAAATCGGCTGCCCAATTTCACAGGCAGACTGCATCCCTAGAATTGGGCAGGCTGACTGAAGAACTATTTAGTCCATCTGACTTAGCCGACGTGGCTAAGCAAGTCAGCGTAGGGAACCGGTTGATACGCCCCTACCAGTGGTATTACCGAAATGTGGTCGTGTATCGGCTCCGGAAGGATGACTCACAATTGCATTACATCGCTACCTTACCACTGATTGATGGTGGCAACTACATCGAATATGGTCTACATTCGTGGCCAGAACCATTAGCCACCGTGGGATAGTACATGCAAGTCATAATCGCGCAGACCAGTATAGGCCTTGATACCAAAACAGGCTGGTATTCTACGCCGTCCGAGTGCCGAGGTAGTGAACCTCGGGTGTGCCACGGTCAACTAAGGGTCGACAAGACCCATGTACCGTGCATTGTAAGCCTCTTGACTAATACCACCGACAGCGCATGTAACATTCGACTGACCGAATCTAACGAAACGTCTAGCAAGTTATTTGCCCATACGAAAGTAGGCATCGTGTTGCAAACATTCGGTGAAACTATCGAGGTACACTGTGGTGGATGACTGACTGACTGATGTGTGGTGAATAGTGGTTTGTATGTTTTAATGTCGAGTGCCTGTGACTATAGTGGGAAGGGATGGCGATTCGAGCCAGTACAGTCTTACAGTCGGACGTATACTCGAATTGCCTTCGCTGTGGATATGCCCAGATTGGATGTGGCCGGCGTCCTCAACCAATCGCTTATTGTTAACCATTTGAAGGTTCAGAAGTGGGACCAGTTACATAAGTCTAAGTATGTGCCGCTAGCACCTTTATCCAAGGTCGACCCAATGATGGTCGATCGCATCGGCGTACGTTCCTTATTCTCATATTCGACAGGCTCCGTCGTCTGTTTAATTGTGATTGTGTTTATATTATACAAGTGTGGCGTGTTCTCACGCATGTGGACGTTGATAAAACGAAAGCCACATGCGGCCATGACGCCAATTCCACAGATCGCTCAGACACAACGGCTGCAGAGACCTGCAGCACTACCTGTGCCGTTGCAGACGTCAGCCGGGTCGTCGCCTAACGCTATGGCCAGGACCGAGATCGACCCGACGGCTGATCCATGGGTGGATGTGGAATTGCATAACATTTCTGACATTCCCGAGGAAGACGAGGACATGTAAGACTTTGTTCCAGTACCGTATTCCATATACTCGGATATATTGCTATACTGATTTAACTGTTACTGTTTCGTACTCGTAATACGTATTTTGTACTGTTATCATGCATCGGATGTGGATATTGAACTAGTCTATCGTTTATAGCCATTCGCATCACTGTTTATTTTAACAAATTCGTAATGGTTTTTTTTTTATATAAGGTCGTTAGTATTGATCATGTATCCGTGCTGTTTATGATTGTTTAATTGTTGATATGATTTTGTGTTGTTTCGGTTCATGATAAGCCCTGGTATAGTGTGGTTTAGTTGTTGATGTTGTACAATGAGTTAATTAACACTCTCTTAAGGCCTTAAGAGACGGTTAATTAACTTTGGTTGAGGGGCATGTGTAGATATGGGATTGTCTGGTGGGAAGTCATGACCCCGCCGGATGTCTTATATCTACGAGTAAGTCCTAAATGAAATTCATGTTTGAAAATACCAGGTGAGCTAATGGACCGAGTTACCATATACATTATTATTATTTAGCTATGTATTACGCAGTACTGGTTGACATCAACCCGTGCTGCTGATGTACAGTTTCGACGAAACTGAATCGAAACTGAGTAAGAATGTTGGACGACATAGTCAGCATCAAAGTTAAAAGTTGAATTAAATGGAATAGAACCTCCGGTTCTGAGTTGATGTGTATCTGGAAATAGTTGAGATAAAGTTGTTGCTGTGGGATCGGCACACACATTTATGATATTCAGCAGTCGTTTTGATCGGTAGTTTAGGAAACAATCAATGAATAAGAATAGGTGGAATCGTACGTGACAGACTGACATAGTTGATAAGGATAGGCATTCTGATTCTCACACGAGAATAAAACAACACCAGCTGGCAATGAGATCATACAGCTCATGTGCCTATTAACGCTCGTATCCAACAGGCTTATTCACGATAGGCAATGGACAGGACAGAAACATTGTAGCGTCCTGTAGGAATTCATAACACAATCGAAATTTGTATATCAACTATATGTCAATCATTCAAAGGCATGCTACAACAACGCATTCCGTAATGTTGTTAGTTAGCTGACAGATCACATCAAATCAGAACCAGCCAACACCGCTTTGACCCTGTGCAGCAGTAGCTCCATAGAAGAGAAGCCCAGAGTTTGATTAGTCAGGATGACGTCATGATCAATGGGCATCGATCAAACTCTGTGGCAGAGAAATATAAAGAACATGTTTCAAAGAGAGAATCGAGATGTAGATGATCACGGATTAGTCAGACCGACCAACATTAATAAGTAAAAGCTTCTAGGAGGGAATAAGCAGACGTTGATTGGCGGACTGATTATCCAGACCAATCAAGCTGTGCTTATAACCTACCTAGAAGATCCCGTGAAACAAAGAATATATATTACGATATGTATATATCTATATATTGTAATATGTATAGAACTCAGAGTTACTGAAGCAAATAAATAAGGCACTTTACCTATTGTAAAATTAATCAATCCACCATCAGGATTCCGTAGACATACTCTATGCTACGATAGTCAAAGAGAGAATAGTCGACGTTATGATAATCGTAATACCGATACAGTCGATAAGTATAAGAGAAATTATTGTGATCTTTAACAAAGTTATTTTCATCATTGAATCATTCAAGTTTAGTTTAATGTACAGTTAGTGTGTAACTTAATAAAAGCATCCTCTTGCAAACAGCATGACAAGAGTTTGGGTTGTGTTTAGAGTGAACTCCAGAGTGCAGAGCAACACTGCGCCGAAGCCGGGAATCTTCTAGCAGTCAGATAGGCCCGATTGTCATCTATAAATATCGTCACGACAATTATCTTCTACTGCATCTTTGGTAAGAGGTTGTCGCTGCAACCACTTACATCATAATCGTACCAAAGAAGTAGTAGGAATAATAGTAAGACCCGGAGATCCAAAATCTTCAACGTGATGCACACGAACACAGATACACAATTGCCTTACTAGCAAAACACAGACAGACACAACGCTCTTACCAGTGACGCACACAGTTCATGACTCTATTGTCTCCAAATTGTGAAATTTGTCCTCCGGGGCCGATGAGCCGACATTCAATCAGCAGGTTATGGTCATTCGCTTGAATTGCATATAAAATTGTACTCGAGATCTGCATACTTTCACATTCTCTGTAGTGGCGACGTGTGGTAATCGTTGAGGGTGTAACATTACGAATCAGACTCTCGTCTTCAAAGTTAGGGATTCTCTTATACCACGTTATGCTGTATTGTTGATAATTAGCTGTAGGTACAGACACCGAGCACGTGTAACTGGGCACTTCACCATAACGAGCCATAGCTTGACAATTAGACCGGCCACAATCTATGTTGTCTTCAGGACGCTCTGAATATTCATCCCGACAATTGGTATATTGCGCGATACGCAGATTTGTTGGTGCAGCTGTAAAAAATAAAACATCCAGGCAAAACAAAAGCTATGCAAATGCTACGTTGTTGGATTTGTTTGTTATATGTTGTCTGTCATTAAAATTACGATAGCCGCAATGGAGGGACTCATTTCCAGCTAAACAACGCCCATTTTTAGCTTAGCTACGCCCACGTGTTGGAAACAATGTCAAACTTTGAAAACCTGAATTCCCACAATCTAAATTTAAAGGTAACTATGGACGATAAGTTGTTTAATATTTTGAATCTATCTTGTCTGGTGGGGGCTGGGCTGTTGCTGCATGTGGATGCTGCAGTTTCCAGTCAAATTGATTTCAAAATATTCAACGGACTGTGCAAAAAATTGCAATTTAATCAAAGAGCTGTAGTTTGTAAGTTACATTTCGTAACAGTCTTTCCAATTTTTGTGGCGAAGCTACATCATTTTCCTCGAGACGACAGCTAACATTTGACGTGGTTGATTGGGACGTCAGCTAACATTTGACGTGGTTAATTGAGAGGACAGCTAACATTGGACGTGGTTAATTGAGACGACAGTTAACATTTGACGTGGTTGATTGAGACGACAGCTAACATTTGACATGATTGATCGAGACGACGGCTAACATTTGACGTGGTTGATTGGGATGTCAGCTAACATTTGACGTGATTGATTGGGACGTCAGCTAACAGTGGGCGTGGTTGCTTGAGACGTCAGCTAACATTTGACGTGATTAATTGGGACGTTAGCTAACATTTGACGTGAGTGATTGGGACGTCAGCTAACAGTGGGCGTGATTGCTTGAGACGTCAGCTAATATTTGACGTGATTGATTGGGACGTTAGCTAACATTTTACGTGGTTGATGAGGACGTCAGCTAATTCAACTTTCCAGAGTATCCGTTAATTATTTGACGTCATATGACGCCATAATCAGCTAAACGGCCTGTAGCATGATGCCATAATCATTACGTCATAAATGATTCTATTAGGCCCATCTTTAACTCTTAATAATCCGACACGTTGTAAGAATTATATGTCTCTACTATTTAATAGACATGCAGTTTAATATTTTGAAACTAATTTGACTGGGCGCTGTTGCTGCCATAGGCAGCAGCAGGGCCCAATCAAATTAGTTTCAAAATATTTGACATCTTACATGCACAGTTTTCTGGAAAGTGATAGTCAGAGAGTTCAGAGATCGATCGATCCCAACACGGACGAGGTGTGAATGGAAGTTAGATAGAGATGGGTGGGGAATAGCTCAAACGGGAAAGGTCCATTGAGTGGCAGATCCAATCTCTCAGTTAGAATTTATTTGGCCATGAACTATGAGTGGCCAAGCTGTAGCACGCACTTGCACTTCAGAAGGTGGATAGCAAATGATTGATCGCACATTTTGTTTGAGAATACATACATATCCAGCATGGTCAGTGCGGACAAGATGCCCAATAGTGATAAACAGGCTGCATCATAAATGCATGTTTGCTTGGCCCAGACGAATCTTTGGTCTGCGTCTCAATAGTTTACAATGACACAACGTGCAGCGATGTCTTTCATCAAAGACATAGCATTCGTATATTACTGACATCCTTTTCGATTTTGATTGTGGCGTATGCTAGCAAGTGCCGCGCATAATTATGATGACTCATACGTGAGTGACAGATCGGATGTCTCGATTAAGTGGCCTGGAACAAGTCTTGTCTGTTTGGAGTCAATTCATTGGCCCGTCCTTCAATTTATCTGTCCACCCATTGGCCTGGTAAGGATTTATACACGCCCAGCAAAAAGAAGAGATGAACGGATAGACTGACACGCAAAAGAACAAACTTCTTTCAAGGTCAGTAATCAATATAGCTACTAATTTTCATTAATATATCCCAATGAGAGCTAATAAGTTATTCAAGAAAAACAAATATGTTTTTAAGATTTACCCATGTCTGATAAGATGGACGGATGATAGAGAGGTGGATGAATGGACTGAAACAAAGCATTGGATACTTCTCCTCCTAAGCAGCATACTCAACATGCCTGTCAAGTCTAATTAATATGTTTCAAGTAGTACACGTTATCGACGAACATGGCCGCCGCATTAAAATTACAACTTAGGCAACTTTGTCAGAAGTGAAACAGATTTGACGGACTTATTGACCAGCAAGAATAATGGAAGCATGAATAAGTCCAACTAACTAAAAAAAATAAATAATAATGACTCTCACATGCAGTATAATCAAGATGCACACCAAGCGTCATTAATAAGCTCCATGTAAGTAGAGGAACTACGAGATGGGCGGCTTGCTTGATTGGTCAAGAGCTTGATGGCATCCGCAATATTTGAATTAGCGCACGCCCACGCCGTTTTCCGACAAAAGAAATACTCACATCTGATGGGTCAAGAGAGAAATTCTTTGTTCTCTCTCGAACAATAAGATTCAAGGAATTTTCGAGGGAAAACATGAGGTGTGACCTAAGTAAAGAACTGCTGATGTCATCAACCTTTCAGCCAATCAGTAAACAGTCGCCCATCCCTTCGCCACCTTTTGCTATTTAGATCCTTTAATGTGTCGATGATTGACAGGTGTGATAAGGCATGAAGGTGTTAGTGAGCAGGGCCATGCAGGAAAGCGGCCCCAAGGGTCTCCAGGAAAAGCTGCCCATACCATCTCCAGGAAATGTCACCAATATCATTGCCATGCATAATAACTTGAATGACTCCGTCTGCATACATGTGTGCATGTATGCATGTGAGATTTGCATTAATTTTGGTATTTTTGCTAAAAACATTTCCCAATGATCTTGTCCCAGAGCATAGAACCTGACAATCTTGCGACAAGTCTGTGGCCTAAATATAACTTAATCGTCATTGACCCGGCCTTGCGAACCATGTCAATCGAATTGTATACTCTCCACAATAGCTTAGTGATTGTTTACAAATATTGAAAGCTTTTAGATGTCTTTGTAAGTTATGCGGTCCTATAACGCCTAAGTTCTTTTACCATTCAACTTGGTGACAAACATCGGTTCTACAAAGCCTTTGGGGATTGATCCATTTAGCAAGCTAGAATTTGAAACTACACTAAATAGACTACATTGCTATTTAATTAAATGATCTGCTGAATATTCTTTTGAAAGTAATGGGTCTAGAGTATCTGGCGTGGTATAATTCATGAACCTGACCCAGTCACATGCAGAAACCCTACACATGCACCCGCCATAGGCCTAAACCAGTCGGGGTGCTCCTCCATATCTGAACACATGTCTAACCTCTAGATTAACACATGCACCCCTACCATACCCCGCCCCCCTCCTCTCCCCCTACATGCTTGAACGTACCTGTGTACATGTACCATGAACTAGGAATAGAACATCAGATAGGGTGAATTACATATCTTCACTATTTTAATATGTATTCTGACGATTATTTGAAATTAATTTGACCAGATGAACCTCCATGAGCATATTTACACCACAAAACCATGCAACAACAATCCCTCAAAATATCTTGCATGTAAATCTAGGGCGCTCAATCACGGATCCAGACACACTTTGCCTTCATCATCGGATTATGGGCTACTAAGCATCGGTCATTTCGGGCCCAGTCAGGTATAATGTATATACAGTTTTAGAACGCTGGGTGGTAGGTTGGTTATTTATGCAAAATGATGGTTTTTACTATTTATAAAAATGTTCTGACAAATATTTTAAAACTATTTTGACTGATGGGGTGGCGACAGTGAAGTCATAGCATATATTTTCAGCAAAATCTGTAACACCTCAGACACACTCAACTTTCGTCGGTGGACGATGAGTTATTAAACTTATAAAGTTTAGGACATTTTTTCAGGGCCCAGTTAGGTGTAACGATCATAGTGGGCTTACTGCTCTGTAGGTTACCATTTGTGTATAATTGAATGAAGGACTATTTAATAAATGTTTTGAAAATAATTGGACTGTAAGCATATGATTCTGAATGCGCTCCATATTTCAACAAAGGCTACACCACCTAGGCAGATTCTAAAGAAACCTCTCAAGGATAAGTCGTCATTCAGGTAAATTACTTGTTTACTACTTTATAAAATGTTCTGATGAATATTTCGAAAGTAATTTGACTGTGTGCGCACTGCAGAATGTGTGCCATATTCGTATTTTTTTTTTAAAGCTCTCTGGGATAAGTGAACATTCGGGTAACTACCTACTATTCAAAAAGTTGGTGATGATATAAGTGGCTTTACACCTGCTGGCACAAACAGTTGGCGACACTTAGGTGGCTCTCGTGATTGGCAATGAGGGTTCACGTGACCCACCCCACCCCAAGGCCTTAGCGACTTACTACACCTGCTGTCACAAAAATTTGGCGATGGTATGGGTGGCCTCTCCTGGTGACCATTGGTGCAACCCATGATTAGCCACGAGGGGTCAGCTGACCTTCGTGTTGACCAGACCCCTTTAACACCTTCATGACTCATTAACCCTGCTGTCATGACAAGTTGGTGATGGTATGGGTGGCTTTTCTTAGCGACAGTGTGGAATACTTATCCTGGCAACCCTTGGGGTGCCTTTCATGATTGGCCATGAGGAGTCACGTGACCATTCATTTGGTCATGTCCCTTTAACACCTTCACAACTCATTACGCCAGCTGGCCTGAAAAGTTGGTGATGATATGGGCGGCTTTTGCTGGTGATGGTATGTGGAGCTTTTGCTGGCGACCCTTTTATATCCGTCTCCTGATTGGCTACGAGAGGTCACGTGACCTTCCTCTAATCCCTAACACCCTCTGTCACGAAAAGTTAGTGAGGACATGGGTGACTTTTTCTGGAAATGGTATAGGTGGCTTTTCCTTATTCCATTTCTTGGTTGAGAGGGGTCACTTGACCATAGCCTCGTTATCTCTGTCAATCATCGGCACATCACAGGATCTACATACCAAAGGGTGCCGAAGGAATGGACACGTTTTACTGATGACGTCAGCAACATTTGAATTAGGCCACGCGCATTTTTTTCCTGTCAAGATTCCACGAATCTGACTGCTCGAGAGAACAAATAATTTCTCTCTCGACCTATCAGATTCGAGTATTTTTGGCAAGGAAAAAGGAACCTCGGATAATTGAAATCTTGACGTCATCAAGCTCTGCTCTCAACCAATCAGGAAAGCCATCAATCATGTGTGCTTCTACTCATCTAGATTTTAAGCCATAGAAGAAAAGCCAAAATCATCCACGAACCCAGGTCTTCTTAGTAATTTTTTAATAAGCAAAATGGGCTGGACATTGGACAAAAACGTCTTCTATCCTGATCTTGACGAATGTTCCTTTGCAGATAAAGAAGCAAATTTTTGACAATTATCCACTGGAATGACTGGCTCGATAACCGGGCCAGTCATTCCAGTGGAGAATTTTCAAAAATCATCTATGAGAAAATTTAAATTTTCTTAAATGGTTTTGAGGGTTAAATGGTTAAACAATCACACGGTGTAAGAAACATGAAAATTTAAAATTATAATATATATGGCCATTAAACACAGGTCCCTAAATATTATAGGTGACAATTTCAACTGTATAATTTTAACTTATCAACTTAGTACATTACTCCATACGTACGTACGCACGCACAATCTGTTAAATATTCTGAAATTAATTTAACTGTAAGCTGTTGTTAAAAGGTACATTAAGCAACAACAAATACCAGTGAACTTAAATTTGTCTTTAAAATTTTCAATTTTCTTAAATAATATGTCCATATGATATTACAGAACCCGTTTTGGACGTTTTGGGGGTTCAAGAATTTGGTTCCAGGAGAGTCAGGTAAATCCCGATGAAACAGCTCACCATATTGATAATTAGACAAGTGAATTGTGATCCCACCTGAAATGATTAGGTTCTGTGGTGTAGATGTTGCTGAAGGTGCTGATCCTCCAGAGTAACACCTGTACTGTCCACCATCATTACAATCAAGACTCCTTATGATGATTCTAAATCTTGCTCCATCTATACTGATAGTTTTCTGATCCACTGAGTAACGTCTGGTGTCTATTTACGGACATGTTTCTCGAGGATTAGGCTCACCCATTACACCCATAAATAAACATGACAAGATGCGATGATTAACTCTTTAACCCTCGAATTTGTTCAGGAAAATTTAAATTTTCGCGTATAAAATGTCAAT
The DNA here is from genome assembly GCA_034401795.1 of Chaetoderma sp. LZ-2023a. Taxonomy (NCBI): domain Eukaryota; kingdom Metazoa; phylum Mollusca; class Caudofoveata; order Chaetodermatida; family Chaetodermatidae; genus Chaetoderma; species Chaetoderma sp. LZ-2023a. Next base: position 42,627,666 of record CM067361.1, read on the forward strand.
TTGCAGACCAATAGAAGACTATTCTTTTAATCTACCACTGGCATGACTGACTCGGTTATCGAGCCAGTCATTACAGTGGTAAAATTTCAAAAATAGTCTTCTCTTGGTCTGCAAACGGACATTTTCCAAGACCACGGCAGAATCTATTTTTGGCTGATATGAGTGTTAAATGGTTAATGGGCGGATTCATTTCATTCGTACCACGCCCATTTCTCGCGTCAATTTGCAGACCAATAGAAGACTATTCTTTTAATTTACCACTGGAATGACTGACTAGGTTATCGAGCCAGTCATTACAGTGGTAACATTTCAAAAATAGTCTTCTCTTGGTCTGCAAACGGACATTTTCCAGGACCACGGCAGAATCTATTTTTGGCTGATATGAGTGTTAAATGGTTAATGGGCGGATTCATTTCATTCGTACCACGCCCATTTCTCGCTAAAGGAGATCACCAGGCCGCCTATTGTACTTGGTAGAAAACGAATCTAACACAGCGTATCAGTTTCCAAAAAATACAAAATACGAATTGGAAGTGGAAATATTCGTTATGTAAAAATGTGATGCATTCGCAATATTTATATTCCTGGCTGCAGTGGCGTATGACGTCATAGGGGTTGAACGCTTTTATCGCTATCATCAGCTATCATTCGCTATTGCAAAAACACACGCGTTGCGTTTTATAAACATTTCCACTTCAGCGTTGATAGGAATACCCAAACTTATTTCCGGAAATGTTTAGGAATATTTAAAAGCAAGCCATTAGGCTGATTTCACTGTTGGCCCCGATTCTGACATTCATTTCTTATCTTGAGATAAATTATAGACTGATGCCATAGGCATGTCAATAAAATTGCCACTTTTGAAATGACGCTGTGATTGAGGCGGCAGCATTATTCTGTGAATGTTTAATCTATGCAGATGAAATTCTAAATAGTTCTTAGTTCTTATATACGTCTCAAGTCATCTGTATCTTTCTTACTAGTCTCAAAATGTGAGATATCGTAATGTTACTCCATAGAATATAGATCATCTTAATGGTACATCACCTAGTATCTGAAAACGACAAATGCATTCCAAACATTTCTGACAGTGCGATAAACACCCGTATTATCTTCAATCTGTACATAGGGCCTATATAAACTATTTCGATACCCATATTATTTATCGAGATATCACCACCCAAGTCAGGCCGATCTTAGGGCAGTCCAACAAGTGCATTCGCACAGGGCCCACAAATTATCAGGGCCCCAAAGCGTGGCACAATAATTGCTTTTGTCTTAATGTTTGAGGCTATTGTGTACCTTCAAGTTGCACGTATAGATGACACACCTATTGGGGCTATTGGGTACCTTCAAGTTGCACGTATAGATGACACACCTATTGGGGCTATTGTCTACCTTCAAGTTGCACGTATAGATGACACACCTATTGGGGCTATTGTCTACCTTCAAGTTGCACGTATAGATGACACACCTATTGGGGCTATTGGGTACCTTCAAGTTGCACGTATAGATGACACACCTATTGGGGCTATTGTGTACCTTCAAGCTGCACGTATAGATGACACACCTATTGGGGATATTGGGTACCTTCAAGTTGCACGTATAGATAACACACCTATTGAGGCTATTGTGTACCTTCAAGTTGCACGTATAGATGACACACTTATTGGGGCTATTGTGTACCTTCAAGTTGCACGTGTAGATGACACACCTATTGGGGCTCTTGGGTACCTTCAAGTTGCACGTATAGATGACACACCTATTGGGGCTATTGTGTACCTTCAAGTTGCACGTATAGATGACACACCTATTGGGGCTATTGTCTACCTTCAAGTTGCACGTATAGATGACACACCTATTGGGGCTTTTGGGTACCTTCAAGTTGCACGTATAGATGACACACCTATTGGGGCTATTGTGTACCTTCAAGTTGCACGTATAGATGACACACCTATTGGGGCTATTGGGTACCTTCAAGTTGCACGTATAGATAACACCCCTATTGAGGCTATTGTGTACCTTCAAGTTGCACGTATAGATGACACACCTATTAAGGCTATTGTGTACCTTCAAGTTGCACATATAGATGACACACCTATTGGGGCTATTGTGTACATTCAAGTTGCACGTATAGATGACACACGCCCCTGTTTAAGACGATATGCTCGGCCTCAACGTGGTGCAGGGGTGTAACCCACTGGGTGTCAATCCAGACATTTGGAGGGGCTAACCAGAGCATTATGCACAACGCTAATGAAATGACACTTGGAGATCGAATCAACCGAAATGGTGCTCGCCCTGTGAAGATCCGCCAGGCAGGTGCAGCGCCGGGCTCCACGCCTCGAAGGAGCCCACCCTCAGCTACTGGAGGTCCCATCAACTCGTCTTGTGGAGCCAGGGAAGGAGGATGTAGAGCTACTGGCCAACCGAAAGAGAAGACCAAATCTAAAGAGAACCTCGGTATCAACATCATGCACTGGAATGCAGAAGGGGTTACCAACAAGAAATCGGAGCTCGAACAGTTCCTGTACGAAAATAACATTGATATCTGCTGCATCCAAGAGACACACCTGCAAGAAGGAAAACTGATTCATGCAGCTAATACCATCAGCAGAACAGCAGACCCTATTGCACGGATTGTCTTTTTATCTGATGCCAGCTCCGTCCTTGAGGCGATCACCAAAGGTAAGCTGCCACAACTTGAAGAAGCACTACAAACCGTCAAATGCTTTCGAATAGCATTGCAGTGGATTCCCTCACACTGTGGAGTCCAAGGAAATGAGGAAGCAGACAAGATGGCAAAGGTGGGTGCAGAAGAGAATCAGACAGGAAACATGGTTACCCATACAGAGATGAAGACCATCAACAAGTCACTCTATAGAACACCTCAATCAGATGCCTACCATCATCTCTCGAGACCAGAGCAAGTAACCATTTTTCGTCTCAGAACTGGACATAACAGACTAAACCAACAAATGTACAGGCGGTTCCACCTTACGACATCGCCCGCTTGTCCTTGTGGAGAAGCAGAACAGACCACAGAGCACATACTTCAATGTTGCAGTACGTATCAGCTGCTGAGAGAAGAGATCTGGCCTTTGTCAACCTCTTCTTGAAAAGCTGTATGGGCCTGTGGAAGAACTGCAGAAAACCACAGATTTCATCTTGAGAACAGCTCTCCAAGTGTGATACCAGCGATCGAAAAGAAGAAGAAGAAGAAGATGACACACCTAGTGGGGCTATTGTGTATCTTCAAGTTGCACGTATAGATGACACACCTATTGGGGCTATTGTGTACCTTCAAGTTGCACGTATAGATGACACACCTATTGGGGCTATTGGGTACCTTCAAGTTGCACATATAGATGACACACCTATTGGGGCTATTGTGTACCTTCAAGTTGCACGTATATATGACACACCTATTGGAGCTATTGTGTACCTTCAAGTTGCACGTATAGATGACACACCTATTGGGGCTATTGGGTACCTTTAAGACGCACGCATAGATGTCACACCTATAGTACAACTCCTGAATCAGTCAACGTGTTTCCAAAAGAAAACAATTTTGAACACGATGTAAAAATTTGTCTGTTGAATATTTTGGAAATAATTGGATTGGAAGACATTGCTTCCTTTGGCTGAAATGTCATCCAATCCAATTATGTTCAAATTATCCAACAGTATCGTTTTTGTTCACATTTGTGTTTGAAATATGTTAAATTATTTCTTAGCTCTACCGTAATGAGACTGATGTGGCCAAATCCTACAACCCTCTGACCTCAGATGCTTCAGTAGCGTTACTGCCGAAACTGTACCCTAGCTTTCATGCGATCCTAACGGCAGTTCCGAGGGCCCCAGGGAAAAAATGCCAGAAACAGGGCCCCTTGAGTCCTAAGCTCGGCACTGACCTAAATGCATATACCTCTGACTTCTGAGAGACATGATCACATCCTGATGCGTTTCAATCTATGATGTCATAAGTTGAATTAGCTGACCAAAATTAATAGCGGCATAGTAGTTTTAACACAAGTTTGATCAGATGTAAATAGAAATGTCACCGGAAATTCATACACAGTATCTTAAAGAGATCCTAATCGCATCTCAAATGTTCTATTGTAATGATAGATTATGGTTTATAGATTCCATATCAACCATATCCTGTCACAGTCCCTTATCTGTTCCCTTATCACAATGATCTGCTTTGTAATATCGCGTTAATGTTGAACAGTGATTGCCAACATTTTGCCCCCTCAAGCGATAGTGTATGATGTCCAGGCTAGGATACAAGTGCAGGGTATTGCATTTAAATATAAATGCAAATGTTTGCAACTTATTCAAATGCAAGTGCAAGTGTAAATGCATTTGCATTTACAAATGCATTTGAATATGTGGTACTGAAATTCTGGAACACCGCAGTATACATCTGTCAACTACGCATCTGCTGGGAGTGAGTATCTTTGGGAAAACATTTTGTAACTTGTCATGATGTAGTGGGTTCTAACGTATGAGAAATGAGTTGTCTGTACTTATTTTAATAATCGCTGTTGGAAATTAAAATAATCCATTTCTTTTAGATTTACAGATTATTAAAGGATGATAAACAACCGTACATGCACTATAGAATATGAATAATAGAATAGCATATTATGATTAACCCAGGAATGACCAAACTGACCAAACGCGGATTCTGTATTGATCTTAAAGAAAGTCAATTTTTAGACCAAGAAAATAATATTTTTTAAATTTTACCACTGGAATGACTGGCTTGCTTATCGAACTAGTCATTGTAGTGTACAATTCTCAAAAATAGTCTCTTTGTCTGCAAATGGAACTTTTCTATGAAAGAAATAATACTTATTTCACCTTTAAGGGGTAACCATTAGAATTTAATTTTCAGATTTCTGTTGACTATTTTGAAAGTAATTTCACTGATCGCTATTGTTCCCATGGAAACAACATGTGCCAGTCAAATTATTTTCAAAATAATTATCAAATATAATGTTGAATATCTGGAAAGTAATTTGATTGATAGCTATTGCTGTGCCTATGGCAGCAACAAGTTCCAGTCAAATTACATTCAAAATAAAGCTGCAGGCAAAGGTTCCCAGTCAAATTTGTTTCAAAATATTCATCAGCTTGTTCAATACCTGAATTAATATTCTCGCGTTTCAGGATTCAAATGTTCAAATGTTAACTCCTATGGCTGAGATAACACATGACTGAGTATGTGTGTATAGTTAGACTGATTGTCAAGCGCTTCTAATCACAATGGGTGGGCCGTAAATTATCCCACGTCATGCATAATTATCAGCATCTATTATTTATTGATCTTGGTAAATGTCTATTTGCATTCCAAGAAGATAATCTTTGAAGATTTACCGCTGGAATGATTGACTCGATTACCAAGCCAGTCATGTCAGTCATACATTTTCAAAAAATTGTCTTCTCTTGTAATGCGAATGGACATTCAAAAGGCCAATCTTGACAAATAACGGGTTAAGAGATTTCTGAATGGAGTTAACAACACAATACCCTATTCATAGATTGTGCAACCAAAGGTATATTACTAAGCTCATGCTAATTACTTTGAAAGGATCTTGACAAAAAATATAGCAAGTACTTGTTGAACAGATTGTACAATCAAAAGTGCTCTAGTGACCAACTGTATTTTGGGGCCACAAGATTGCGGTTCTTTAAAACAGATGATTGTATGAACATTAAATTTTCCTGAAAATCACCATATTGATTAACGCAGCAACAACGTTTAGTCCAATTGTTTTATTAACCCTTTTATGCCCAAACCAGAAAGACCAGCCTTTGCCGTGGTCTTTACAAATGGCCATTTGCAGACCGAGAGAAGAGGATCGCTGAGCCAATGATTTCAGTGGTTTTGTATGTACGGGGTTAAAAGGTCAATACATTGGACAAGAGAATGGAGGCACCCATTCCTTACTATTTAGAAGGTCATCATATTTATTATATGCTAGAGATACGTTGCTGTAGATTATCTCCGAAAAGAATTAACTAAAATGTGTTGGCTAAGATCTCAATTGACGTAATCTAGACTAATTTCAAAATATACATCAGACACACACACACACACACACACACACACACACACACACACACACACACACACACACACACACACACCACACACACACACACACACACACACACACACACACACACACACACACACACACACACACACATACACACACAAGCACGCACGCACGCACGCACGCACGCACGCACGCACGCACGCACGCACGCACGCACGCACGCAGGCAGGCAGGCACGCACGCACGCACGCACGCACGCGCACACGCACACACACACATATATATATATATATATATATATATATATATATATATATATATATATATATATATATATATATATATATATATATATATATATATATATATATTCTCTCGATATGTATATTTATGGCTGAGAGCTACATGCTAAGAAATTCAGAGCAACATGTTGTAGATATGGGACTGTCTTGTGGGGAGGTCATGACCCCGCTGGACATCTTATATGTACGAGGAGTAAGCCCGAGCACAATTCTTGTTTGAATACCAGGTGAGCTAAGAGACTATGTCACTGTGTATATTTAGATGCACTGATCATCGGCTAGAGCATCTTATTATTTGGATATATATTATCAGCACTGGATGACTGGCAGCAGATACGTCAGCTAGTGCAGGTACAGTTTCGCCGAAACTGAATCGAGCATAAAAGATAATGGTTGGCACCAGGTTGGAATCAATCAAGGGATTAGATATAACAAACGGACGCAGTTAGACGAGCATAAAAGATAATGGTTGGCACCAGGTTGGAATCAATCAAGTATTAGATACAACAAACGGACGTAGTTAGAGACGTAGCGGTCTGTGTTCCCACTGAAGCGTGGGACCAGATAAGCCGAGAATAACCCGGCTATGAGGAATGGTAACTTGTGTGCCGATTAACTCTAGCATTCTACAAGTTGTCGACCAATAGGCAATGAACATGACATGGACATTGTAGCGTCCTGTAGGCGGTAGGTACACAATCGAAAGTTATGATAAAAAACCTATCAATTGTAGAGGCGTGCTAGGACACAATCGAAAGTTATTATCAAAAACATATAAATCGAGAGGCGTGCTAATCCACCAGCAAGCCTTGGTATCAAACCAGCATTCGTCATTTTGGGCAGGTCATTCGTCAGGAATGACATGGGAAGCCAGCTGGAATTCTAAAATAAAGTCAGGGGAACGACAGATCCCATCACTCAAGAACCAGCCAAACCGCAGGTGCTAGGTAGAAAGCACCCTCCCGGGGAGGGAGGGTCAGGGTCTTGATTGGTCAAAATGATGTCATAATCCAATGAGAATCAGAGCAACCTCCGGCGGTGCGAAACCAAGATGGAGGGAGAATAGAAACTGAGATAGTACATAAGGGGGACTTTAACTTTAATCGAGAGTTCGGTCCGCCTCGCACCTTGTGAAACTCTTGCTGAATGGCTTTAAGTAGGCAAGAGCTGGTTGAAAGTTAGGGAAACTTAGGAAACATTGAATTGTAATATTTAATGATTATGAATAGATCGCTAGGTAACAGTAAAAGTTACCAACTTTGTAGGTTTATTGTATAGTTAAAGTTAGCAAGTAAAACGATCACCTTGTGATATATACAAGGCAAAAGTTTGTCACATATTTGTTGTTATTCTGGAGAACACGGAAGACCACCGTGTCGAACCAATCGTTCTGAAGCGCGCAGTTAGATCAGGCCCAGGCACTAATATAAATATCGTCAGGTCTCTGTACCTACGAGGCGAGCTAGTGTCACGCTCCATCTTCATCGGTGAAACCGGTTGTCGCAGCAACCATCCGTACAAGGTTTCATCGAAGGGGGTAGAGCACACGTCATCAACAAGGGTAGACAGCCCGAAATCTTCAATGTGTTAATGAATCACAGAGAATTAAATCTCTAATTTCTAGCAACAGAAATGGCATTTTTATGATTTAACAAATAATTTGGTTGGATATTTTGAAATTAATTTGACTGGGTGCTGTGACGGCTATTTACAGTAGCAGTAGCTAGGTTCCATCCTATTTCGAAAGAAATGAAAAATGAAAACTCAAATGCAAATGCAAATGCAACCCTTTTTATGCAAATGCAAATACATGAGATTAAAATGTAAGTGCAAATGCAAATGCGTCAGAAATTTCTTAATTGCATTTAAATGCAAATGCAAGTGCAAATGCATTCAAATGCAAATGCATTTGCACTTTTACCCAAGTCTAATGATGTCATGGAAGTGACAATTCTTTATTATGTAATAATCATGTTGTTGAATATTTTGACACTAGTTTGACTGGAAGTTCTTGCTACCTATGGCAGCAACAACTTCCAGTTAAATTAGTGTTCAAAATATTCAACAGATTACCTGTATGATTGTTTTTATACGACATTGCCAAACTATAGCTGGCATCACTATTATTATAACTGAGCATATATACCGAGGCAGACGCGTTATTTTTTTCTGATCGGTTGAAAAGTAAATCACGACAGCCGTCATATGCTGTAGAAATTTATCAACATTTTAGCTACTAAAATAGAACTGTCTGTTTTGTGCAAAATGTGTTGCCCCGCTGGACACCCTTAAGCTCCGCCCACGCTTTACAAAGTTATTCGTTTAATTGGCATCTATCGGGTGTCTGATTCCAGGTCCCATTCACGGCTGGTTTTATTTCAGTCTCTTATTGTTAACTTCCCCCAGCTTTTACACGGGTACCCATTTATACTCCTGGGCAACGAAGAATGTAGACGATTGGCTATGTTTCCAGCGATCATTGGCCGGGCAGAGATGCAATCCCGGGCTCGCCTGTTTCACAGTTCTGCTCGCAATCTAAAAATAGAGGCGTGGCTTCTTCGTTAATACACTTTTCTCGATCTCGTATCGAAGGAGATCTCGCGAGATATGAGTGCTCTGTTCGTTACCGCCTGAGCTACCGCCTCCGCTAACATGTGTTGGCATCGATTTATATATTGTGAACCGTGATATGCCAGAAATTCAATTTCAAAGTAATTATGCAGATAAAAGTAGTTATAAAGATATAGGCCTACTAGAGGGCAAGACACTCCCAGTCCAATTAGTTTCAAAATATTTAACAAAATGTTTATCAAACACATACACTTTGTGACAAAAAATTTTTTTTTCCTTGACGAAGCTATAGGTCATTAAGACTGTGATGTCAGCTATGAACATTTCCAGTTTTAACTATGGCCGTCCATCTCTAGCTAAGCTCCACCCACACCTCGCTCGTGTTGGGATCGATCGATCCCTACACTCCCTGACCATAAATCTCTAGAAAACTATACAGATAATATGTTACTATACAGGTAATATGTTAAATATTGTGAAACTAATTTCAAACCGGGTCATTCAACAGAACGTTTATTAAATGGTAAAGACATACAATTCGTACGACGTGGCAGACTGACAGCCTAAAGCCATGTTCTCAAAAGTAGTCAGAGAGCCAAACTCTGTAGCGTGTAAAAATAGGGTCCAACCTTACAATCTCTGATATAAAATATTTGATATGATGCGATCATAGAGGTTATATCCAAATATAAGAAAACCAATGTTGGATGTCATAATACTCTTGCACTATTAAACTAGATGAAGTTGAAATTGCTGAAGCAACTTCAAGTCTGCGTGCAGAATCTTAAGATCATAGGCTAACAGATGGTAGAAGGCTGTTCAGTTTCTGCATGATCTGTCAGAAACTCTAAGAGGAGTTGCGGTCCGAATATCACTCCCATACATTTCCTATGGGCCTTTTTAGGCAAGGTAAATGGGATTTGCCGGAAACCATACACCCGATCCAATTTCTATAGAGGGCATATACATGCCCGGGGGCTTACTATGAATGTATCAAGTTTAGAGGTGACAGTTCCAAAAGTGGGTCATTTATCATCAAATCAATTTCCTATACATTCCCTATGGAAATATGTGTCTACATTGCAAAAATCAGGATATCTTATGTACCGATCGTGATATCAGAGTTCTGTAAATGGCGTCTGAGAGGCAATTTTGCCCCGAACCAGCCGGATCAAATCAGCCAACAATCCAACCATAATTTCGTAATCGTGAAATATTTGCCAGTGTGCCAATTTGCAATAACAATAATGGTAATTTTTCACTAACGATTTTATTGCCGGTTACAATAGGATCATGTTTTCTCTAGGGATGTCTCAAATTGCAACATTCTGACCATCATAGAAATAAGAGTAATAATGATGCCACAAGATTGTATTTATGCAGCATTTTCTTTAAAATGGGTCACTGGACCCAGAAAATATTTTTGGTCCAGATGCGGGTCAACATATGATAGACATATTTTAAGTTTCAAGACGATTGAGAAAAAGCGCTAGCAACAGTTGCTGACCGAATAGTGATCCCATACATTTCTTATGGGCCTTCTTTGGTCAAGGAAAATGGGATTTCTCGGAGCCCATACGACAGATACGATTTCTACGGTGGGCCTCTAAATACTCTGGGGTGTACTATGAGTGTCTCAAGTTTAGAGGTGATAGTTAGAAAATTGGGGCATTTATCATCAAATCAATTTCCAATACATTCCCTATGGAAATATTTGTCTACGTTACAAAAATCAGGATATCTCATTAACCGCTCATGATATCGGAGTTCTGTAAAAGGCGTCTGAGAGGCAATTTAGCTCCGGATCCGAAAAATTAAAGCTTGAAACTATCCGGCATAATTCAGTTGTCTATCGGCAAATGATGCCAACAGATTATCCTTATGCCAGATTTTCTCAAAAACCGCTCATCGCAACCAAAAAAATTGTTTGAGTCAAGAAGCGGGTCACCACATGCTAGAGATCTCTGGAGTTTCAAGGTGATCGAGGAAAATCTCTAGGAGCAGTCGCTGTTTGAATATTGCTCCCATACATTTCCTATGGGACATGTAGGCCACGCAAATGCGGATTTCTGAAAGGTTAATCTGTTCCCTAACGATTTTATTTTCATAATCCTTAGTCGGATGATGCATCTACGTATATGCCCAATTTCAATCATTTGACCGCCCTAGAAATATTAATTATCTTGATTCCAATAAATTGTACTTATGCTGGATTTTCTGAAAAACGGGAAACTGTACCCAAACATTTTTGGGTCAAGATGCGGGCCCACACAGGGTAGATATCTGTGTAGTTTCAAGCTGATCGAAAAAAACCTCTAGGAGCAGTCGCTGTCCTAATATTGCTCCCGTACATTTCCTATGGGAATTTTTGCCCACTCAGAGGTGGGTAGCTCGAAATCCCTTCAGCCGATCCAAAAGAAAAGTAATAGCGTGCTAAGTCTCACGGGGTACTACAAGTTGATCAAGTTTGGAGTTGCTCGGATGGAAACTCTAGGAGGAGTTACGGTGACAAATTTGTGACGAAGATCAAGAATAATAATAATAATAATAATAATAATAATAATAATAATAATAATAATAATAATAATAAAGAAAGAACCGATGCTAGAACAATAGTCTGCGTGTACTTCGTTCACGCAGACTAATCATTGGGATTTTATCAGGATCGCATATATACAGCGATACCGACTATATTAATGGTTTTGGGTAACATAAATGGACATATCTTTCGGTACAATCAGAGTAGATTAGCAAATGACCACTCAAATTGCTGCTTTTATGGTCATCTACCATTTCATATAAATTATATGAAAATCAGTTAACTAATCAGGTCATCAGAGGACAAAAGGTCATCAATTTTGACCGGTGCTTAAAATCGGACAACTATACATTGCTGTGATTGACAAATTGTTAATAAAAGAATATTTTGATGTTAACATCTTCAAAAACTAGCATTAGACAAAATCTGATAAATCTAATAGGCCGATGTTCATGTATTGCATGAAATCTTGTTACTATGACAACTGACAGAATGTCCATTTCTAAATAACGGGAAAATATAATTATTGAGTACTAAAAATGAAACGAGCATAACATGACATCTACGTAACCGAGCATAATGACAAACCACTCAAAAGATCCCATATTGTGGCATCTATTATTGCAAATCAGTCGAATAATTATGTCACCAGAGGTCAAAACGTTACAAATTTTACCTAAGATTCATAAAATCGGATAAATTTGTTTTGTTGTGACAGACACTGTGATAATAAAACCTATTTGTAGACTTCATGTGACAAATCCAAATGGTCAATGTAAATATTATTACTATGGTAACTGGCAGAACATCGGTTTCGGAAAATAGCTGAAAAATGCAATTATGGTATACTGAAATATGAAATGAGCAGGACATCGCATCGACATCACCTAGAGTAATGCCGGAAATATCCCTTGTTGTGGGATCTGCAATTGCATACATGTTGCACAAAAATCATTGACTAATTAGATCACCAGATGTCAAGCAATTTCGCCCAGGTCTTAAAATTGGACAACTGTGTATTGTTGTGATGGCAAATGATAAGAAAGCAATATATTGGTGTTCTTCTTCTTTTCGTTCGCTGATCATACCGCCAGTCCTGTAAGTGACTATCGACATGATCATAAGCGTTAAGTGCGTGGGTCCATGGTTTATTAGAGTGCGCCGTGCGGCCTGGAACATCTCTTCAGCACTCGAGGTTTCTGTCAGGGTTACCTCACCCTTACCTCCTTTAGCCGCCTCTTACGACACGCAGAGGATACGGAAGATGTATTCTAAGCCCCACCTACAGGGCAATATATTGGTGTTTATAGCTAAAGAAGTGAATCATAACTACCATCTGACAAACCTTAAAGGACAATGTTCTTTCATTTGTTAGGATCGTGGTAATACTATGCCAACTATGAGAATGTCCATGTTTGCAATGGAAAATTGGAATAACCATAGCCATGTCTTTGTGACCCCTAAATACCAGACAATATATCTGCTAATTGCATTTGAACATATCATCTCTTAATTACTCATTCTCACTATTAGAGTCTGATTTATCACCTTCATTCCAGTTATCATCGTCAGTTGAACTGCTTTCCTGTTCATCATGTACCCTGTCGATTCCATTCTCTAAAACACCTGTCCGCGTATGGGGCAATAGCCCACACCACGTGGGCTGCAATCTCCCTTACAGTCCACTCATTATCCTAAGTTGGTGCATGGATATCTTGTTTTGGCACATGGGCTCTCTTTATAATACAAACCAGTATCTGAACATGAAATGATAGCAGTGGAAAATCATTCAATCTTAAAGTATTAGAGAGAAGCCAGGCCACTTCATGATATTTGCGAGAGGGCTGGCGCTTGACTGTGACAAGAACAACGACGATTGGACTGGTGGAGATTGTATTGGTGCTGCTGCTGCTGATGATGACGAGGACGACAACGACCTTTGCAGAAACCCATTTATTTCGTTGCGAAAGACAGATGCAAACGTTTACAAGGATATCCTAATCTGGATATTGTGCTTGGTGGTTTTCATGATGCTGAGATGCCATTCATTGAGAATTGAAGCAATCATTTCTCTAGTGTGGATTATGGAGTGCATTTGAAATCTGATTAGTATCAGAACATCTAATGGACAAACTGAAACTCAACAGCTATCTTAACAATCTATGTGATGCATTAAAGAATAAGTAATCTGAAATAGCCAGATCATACTGCAGACAGATAAAGGTAAACCTAGCAGCAAGGGTTCCTTTCTGGAACAACTTCATGGACACCTTAGATGTGACAGCACAATTCTGGCTAACGTGCATCGCAGTGGTTTGTATCTTAAAGTGGTACGTCGATTCATTCAGAGAGAGAGAGAGAGAGAGAGAGAGAGAGAGAGAGAGAGAGAGAGAGAGAGAGAGAGAGAGAGAGAGAGAGAGAGAGAGGGATGGAGGGAGAGAGAGAGAGAGGGGGTAGGGGGAGGGAGGGAGGGAGCGAGAGAGAGAGAGAGAGAGAGAGAGAGCCAGAGGAGAGAGCATGACAGTGGAATTAGCATCTTCAATAAGTGCAAAATATGCTACCCTCTATTGTATCGAGCCGTTATATCAAGTATTAGGTGCTTTTGTTTCTCTATCTCAAGGATATGCACAATCTGCTTGAAAATCACCCAACAGTTCATGATAAATTCCTGAAAGGTAGTTTTGCGGTATATCAATTAGATGGTAAATTTTATTGTGTGCGGACAGACATGGCACTGGAATCTACACCATGGAAGGAAAGACATTATTCAAGGGGATATCCCAGGCTCCAGCTGCTAGAGGTGTCACAAAGTGTTCAGTCAATGGCGAAGTTAGATTGACATTATGCGAGCCACCATGGACACTCAATCAAGCAGGCACAAAAGGAGCAGAAGTTAGTTAAGAAAATCAAAAGTCATATCAGAGAGAAAATGATAAATCCATTCTGTTGCAAGAGCTATGTCATGTATGTTGATCTAATGAAGCCATTATTGACTTTATAGAAGTAACATGTATGGAGGCAATGAAAATTACAGAGGATAAAAGTTCCAGCAAAACAGAATCACCAAATCTAATTATCTTTGCATCCAAGAAGAAGGGTTACGCATCTACGAGGCAAAACCGTATCAAAATCTATCAAAACGAACGTTAAATGGGCACTTTGCCTTTTCCAAAGCTCTGATGACAAGATCCAAAAAGGTTGTGATTTCACATTAATTGAAAAATTACCCAAAATCATTGTTTTAAATTAGCCCAATGCTTCAACAAGGATATACAATCCGCAAGGGTAGCAAGCCTGATTTTTTAATAGACAGCTCTGATAGCAGAAGTTGGGCCTAAATGTATACAACCACCCTCTTTACCAGATTCTTACCTATCTACAGTATATCTTATAGATGTAATCGCGTTTATCAACAGATTACAGCACATAGATGTGAGAAAATTTGGTGATCTTGGAAAAACGCTGTATTCAGAAAATTCCCAAGTTGAAACCCAGCAATTGTGAATATGTCAACATTGTAGGTGATCGGTATGATTCCATTGACGATAGTACTCTTAAAGGTGATGAGAGAGAGAGGAGATAAATCCAGGGGGTTTCCTGTATCACACAATCTAAGCATTCCTGACTGGAAGCTGTTCATGACCCATCGCCACCTCCCGAGACAAAGCCAATTTGCAAGTGTTTGCTGTCAACTCGGTGTCTGAAAATGTGGATTCTCTTCCAGATGACATGACTATGATTCTAGGCAGAATGACCAAAGACGAATGGTACACCATCACTGTACTGTTATAGATCTGCTTTACGTGAAAAGGCAGACACAATGAGTATGGCTCACCCGACATACTGCGTGAATAAATTTGGACATACACGGGTTGTTGTTCGTGCACCAGATACTAAGATAAGCATACTCTGTATGTACTTTCCTGTCCATGATCTCATCAAACTATTGAGTGAGAAGTATGGCAAGGAGCCTCGAGAGCCGACAACTAATATACCGTGTATATGTGTTAAGTGATGTGAGACAGTAAGCTATCTATTCAGGCGGGGTAAACGGAGAGCAGCAAATGTTGTCCTAAGTATGGTAGAATAGAATAGCATTTGGCAATGACAGTACCATGGCAGAGAAAGCAATACTAACAAATTAAGCTAAGGAATACATTGCCAATCTCTATAGTCGAAGTGGTACTGGTTGCCTGAACATAGTCGTCAGCATATATTTGCAACAACGAAATCAGATTTAAGGATGATGATGATGATGATGATGATGATGATGATGATGATGATTATGATAGCGTCCTCACGTCCATTCTTGATTTAAAGATACTGTCGCCAAATGAAGATGCATTGTAATTTCATTTGTTGCCAGTCTTGTATCAAAGAGCCTTGTACATATGGGCTCAATTGAACCAGCCTTCATTACAATGACCCACAAAATTGGGTCGCAAGACAATAGAATAGATGATAAACTTGTCCCTTCCAGCAAAGCCTACTATCAATTTGCCTGGTGGATGTAAATGTAAGAAATCTAAATCTGCAAGGCTGCTTTTGTTCAGCAGTATCTGTTCCGTGATCTATAGCGCGTATCTACCTCGGAAAATTGTGCCAGACTTATGCCTTTCTAAGATTCATCATGAGAAAATGAATATTCATGTTTTAATTTAAAATGTGTTGCTAAGTATGCTAAATGTGGTGGGGTTTTTTTGTTACACTAATTGGTAATTGCTTTATAATTCCTGTACGCAATAACCTTTCTTTATTTAACACCAAAGAATGCCATTTAAAATTAAGCAGCCATTCAAAATATTCTACTTTATTTTATGTTTACGATATATATCTGCATAAACAATTATTCAATATAATATTGTCATAGGCCTACCAAGTATTCACAATTTTATAAACTAGTGAGTAATCCTTTAATAGGCAAGTCTACCATGATCTTGAGAAATGCCCATTTGCAGGCCAAGAGATATTTATTATTGGAATGTATGTCTCCATATCTCGCATGGTAAATTGTCAAAAATTATTCATCTGTTGACCTGAAAATGGGCATCATTTAGGCAAAAGACTGTGATTGTCTTTACCAATGTTAACCATTAAAGGATTAATTCCTCATTCCTTTAAATGTCATTAGATATGTATCCACAATCTGTATGTAAAGAGCCTTATAAATGCCTGAACATAATTCTTCATGATTCATAATATTTACGGTATATATTTATATTCACTTATATTACTACAATATTGCTCAGTTTGTTTGAAATGAATCCTAAGTATTGCTTATCTGATAATGCTCGATATTAATTACTTATAATAAACAACATTATCATGCATTAGTTGCAGCATAGTATAAATTGGATAATTCAGGACTACTCAGGTTGGAAATCAGATACTGTGTAAACAAACAAGAATTCCGCGGAACTAAATATCTCGCCTGCCTCATGTTTGTCACAAGCGCATTGACCTTTGACATTGTGACCTCCGTGCCATCATGCTGCTACCTAACATTATAGGCAACCATGTATCCAGGTTTGGTTCCAATAGAATTAACCAATCCTGAAATATAATTGATTTGCTGAATGTAAAAACTTAAGGTTGAAAAAGCAAATATTAGAACGGCCTTGACCTTTGACCTGTCACCATCCTGTATCATCTTGGCATAAGCAACCATGTACCTAAGTTGTGTTCCATTAGGGTTAAACAATCCCGAAATATACCATGATAAGATGTACTAAGCCTAAAAACTTGACTTTGAAATGTAACAAAGATTTGTAGAGGTCAGAATGGCCTTGACCTTTGACGTTGTGACTTTAATGTCAGCATGCTGTTTCCTAACATTTTAGGTAACAGTGTATCAGTGTTTAGTTCCAATAGGATTAACCAATCACGAAAGCTTAACATTGAAAAAACAGAGTTTTGTATCAAGGTCACAGTGGTCTCGACCTTTGACATTGTGAGGTCAGTTTCATCATGCTGCTTCCTAACCTAGGCACCCACATAGCCATGTTTAGTCGCAATAGGATTAATTTTTCCTGAAATATAAGCTGAGAAGCTTTGCTAAACGCAAAACCTTAACATTGTTGACGCCGTCGCCATCGTCGTCATCATCGTCGCCGTCGGAAAAGTGGCACATATCATTGTCTCGGTTTCTGCTTCGCAGGCGAGACAAAAATGGATGCTTGTTATTTATTATTCTCAACCTCTTCATTTGGGGAACTGGTCATTACCAGTTTCCAAAATGAAGAAGTTGAGAATAATAAATAACTAGAATGCACAGTCGATGGCATGTCATCGCAAATACCCACGCATTCACCACTTTGAGCCTTACCCTCACTTTGACCCAAAACACAATAAATTCCTTGAAATGTAGTTTCAATTGGTAATGGGTTTCAAAATGAAATGCAGGTGTGCGCGTATTTCCACTACAATTGGCTGATGCCCAATTCGCCTATTTGACACCTGGTCACTGCCCTCAAATTGACTCAAGAGCATAATAATTTGTTGTACTGTAGTCTACTAACTACAAGTTTCAAAATGATATGTGGCATGACCACATTTGATCAAATTTACTTTTTGCCCACCATTTCCCCCACCCCTGCCCCTGGGGGTGATATCAAAATTCCAATATGTCATGCACATCCTTGCCTATAGGTGTAATTATCCCCAAAGTTTCAAATGTCTATCTGAAATTGTGTGCGAAGAGTTGTGTTACAATGGCTTGGTGCCCAATTTTGAACTTTTGACCCCACCCCTACACTCATGTTTGACCCACGATCATAATAATTCCTTGTACTGTAGTCTACTCATCATTGGCTTGAAAATGATATGTGACATGACCACCTTTGGATAAATTTAATTTTTGACCCACAGTCCCCACCCCATGAGCCCCATCCCTTGGGGCCGTAACAGAATTCCACATGTGACATGCACATCCCTGACCATATGTATAATCATAACCAAAGTTTCAAGTTTCTATCTGAAATGGTCTGGGAGGAGTTGCGTTACAATCGATTGTGCCAACTTTTGACCTCGCCTCTTACCCTCAGTTTGACCCAAGATCAAGATAATTCCTTGTAATGTAGTATACTCATCACTCGCTTGAAAATGATATGCGACATAACAACTGTTTGGCCAATTTTGACCTTTTGACCCCCTGGGCCCAGCCCGGTGGGTCAGAACAAAATTCCAAAAGTGTCATGCACATCCTTGCCCATAGGTATAATCATCCCAATATTTCAAGTTTCTATCTTAAATGGTCTAGAAGGAGATGCGTTACAATCGATATGCCTAAGTGCACAGACGGCCGGCTCACGTACACACGGGTCGCATCACATAATCCCCACCTTTTCTTTGAAAAGCGTGGGGATAAAAACATTTGTTTTGGTCTCGCCTGTGAATCAGAAAGCGAGACATATGTGTCACGTTTCCGACGCCGGCGATGACGACGTCGATGGCAACGACGTCAACAATGTTAAGGTTTTGCGTCTAGCAAACCTTCTCAGCTTACATTCCCGGATAAATTAATCCTCTTTTCTTTAAAGTTGATATTGAATCCGAAATATAGTTTATGCATCACAAACAGAGTAAATGCCTTGGTGTTTTTCGTCAACCGGTTTTCATATATGCTCGAAAATGTTAAATTTTATCTTTAGGGTAGTGCCACAATGTTGCGCAAGAGAATCGAGTTGTCCAACATTGGTTTCATAATCCCCAAGATCTTCATCTACTCAGAACCAAACTCAGAAATTTTATATCAAAGAGGGCAGGGTTTTTTCATAAAATTAGTCTTTGGCTAAGTGCCTACTAGAGACGTAACTGGCGTAAAGCAATACTGAGGTATGGCGTTATTCCAGATTAACTCTCCAGTGAGAACATGACCTAAGAGATGTTTGCAGACATTCGTTCAATTCAATTCAATTTATTACTCCCAGACTGTATACAAAGTATGTGGGGAACATATTTACATGTATATAGATATATACACCTGTGCAAAAGTTAAGCACCACCCTATTTTTACGCACATGCGAGGGTATATTCATGTGCTATGAAAAAAGCAATAGCATAAACATTTATGTACCCATTCATCTTAGTGCAAGAGGTAATAATGCAACTAGAGGAATGCTGATTATGATGGTGGGGAAACACTGTATGTTTTTGTTTGAACTTGAAAACGAGGCCTGAATATGGTTACGTTGACACAACTGACAACTATTGCCCTACAGTTGACACACGTGGCTAGATTGTCATTAATGGTGTCTGAAAACGAAGTTTAACATCTGTGCACGAGTTTGAGACTGTCATTATTAATACCGGGTATATCCACCTTGTGCCTGGATGACGGCCTGGACACGACGTCTCATGCTGGTCACCAACCGACTGATACGCCATTGTGGTATTCGTTGCCATTCAAGATGGAGTGCGTCTGTTAATTCCTGTAGGTTCTGCACAGGAGGATCCCTCCTTCTCACCATGTTTCCCAGAATGTCCCAGATATGCTCAATAGGGTTCATGTCAGGGCTCCTTGCTGGCCATGGTAGGGTTTCGATGGCATTCTGGCGGAGGTATTCATGCACAGCTCTAGCACGATGTGGTCGGGCGTTGTCATCCATGAATATAGGGTGGGTTCCAGGTGCATGATTTACAAAATGAGGGACCACAACTCTATCCAGTATGGAATCTTGATATCTTTGTCCATTTAGTGTTCCAGGTACAGTCAACAGATCCAGCTTACAATCAAATGAGATGCACCCCCATATCATAACGGAACCTCCACCAAATGGAACTTCTTCCATGATGTTACGTTGGTCGTACGCCGTGCGTCTGGACCTCCATACACGAGTTCAACCATCTGTGGCATGAAGCAGGAACCGACTTTCATCGGACCAGTGTACCCGTCTCCAGGATCTCATGTTCCAGTGTCTTCTTTCGTTGCACCACCTCAGACGCTCCTCTTTGTGGTGTGCAGTGAGGAGAGGACGTCTGACAGGTCTCCTAGCTTTCATGCCAGCAGCATACAGTCTCCTTTTGACGGTAGACATTGACACTCTATTGCGGGTTTCCCATTGCTGGCTGAGCACTCTGCTGTTGGTGAATGGAGATCTCCTAACAAGGCGTACTAGGGCTCGATCATCACGGGCAGTAGTCTTCTTCGGTCTTCCAGATCTAGGCCTGTCCTTCACCTCGTTAGTTTGCCCATGTTTTGCAATCAAACGACTGATTACAGTATGGTTAATGTTCAGCTGTCTGCCAATCTCTCTGCATGACATACCAGTGGTATGCATGCCTATGATTTGCCATTTCACACGATCACTTAACCTTCGTCTTGCCATAGCGGTTCACAATCAAGAGCTAATTCTCTCTGTACAAATAAACCACGGTCATGAACACAAAACTCCTAATCTTGTCGCCTAAATCTGTATGTAATGTTCTACACCTCAAACTGGACCTTTACATAACTGAACACGTGTGCTGTTTCCCGCCACGCACGGACATCAAGCGGCGTGAAGCCATGCATGCATGTGCATTTCGTACTTGGAATTATGTCAGCTAACGCGGGCACAAAAAGTGGGGCAGCCTGGTTGTACCATCATGTTTCTACGTTCTATTGTTTTAGCTGGTGCTTAACTTTTGCACAGGTGTATATACTAGCGCTGTACAAGTGTACACGAACGCTTAATTGATGACGGACTAAGCGTTGTTGTACGGACATGCTATTAAATATTTTGAAACTAATTTTACTTGGCGCTGACAGTTCTCGTTATTGCTGCCATAGTTTCAAAATATTCAACAGCTTACCTGCATAGTTTTGTGGAAATTGGTAGTTAGAGAGTTCAGGGATCGATCGATCTCAACACGGCAGAAGCGTGGGTGGAGCTTAGCTAAAGATGGGCGGGTCATGGCTAAAACTGGATTCCTCCATTATGTTCAAACTATTCAACAACACATTTCTTGAATTGTGTTCAAAATGGACCTTTCCATGTATATATATATGTATCATATGACGTCATAATCAACTACGTAGTGCGTAAGATGACGTTATAATCATGACTTCGTGAATGACTCAATATAGTCCGTCTTTAACGCTTAATAGGCAGACACGTACGAATTGTATGTCTTTATCATTTAATAAACATTCTGTTGAATATTTTGAAACTAATTTGACTGGACGCTGATGTTGCCATAGGCAGCAACAGCGCCAAGTCAAATTAGTTTCAAAATATTTAACAGCTTACCTGTATAGTTTTCTGAAAATTGATGGCCAGTGAGTTCACAGGACGAGGTGTGGGTGAGGATTTGATAGAGATGGGCGGGGCAAAGCTAAAACTGGAAAGGTGCATTGTAGGCTACTGACTTACTGATGTTTCTTTTCTATGTTTTGGAAACATGTGAAGTTATTTCTGTGTTGTACTGTATATTTAATCTATACGTATTTACCATAGTACATATAAATAAGAGTGCCTGGTTCACGTTCTTGGCCTTTGATTCGGAACAATGACAAACTGTTAAGAATTCCCACACTAGACGGCTGATCCTCACAGGTTATTGTCATATTTTCACCTTCATAATATGGACCCGATGTTGAACCTCCAAGTAAACGGGCGAATTGTAACCGTGGTAATGCTGAAACATAGAAGTCAGGAATATTTAACCACTCTTGCGTCAACTTAACCTTTTAATGGCCAAACTCGCCAAAATAACTCTGCAGTGGTCTTGAGACGTGTCTATTAGCAGGTCAAGTGAAGAGTATTTTTGTAAATTAACCACTTGAACGACTTACCGAGCCAGTCATTTCAGTTGATACATTTTTTTAAATACTCTTCTCTTGAGATGCAAATGGATACTGGGTAAGCCAAAGCTTGAATTTTCTTTACCATTACCCATCTAATGGTTAAGCCGGTCAAAAATTTCAGACGTAACTATGCAACAAAACAGTCTTCTAATATTAAAATTTCTTGAAAAGTATTGACAATTAAAATGCTTAATTTATATAAGTAGTATTTTAGAGCCTTGAGGCGCTGTTGACACAAACAGGATTAATTTCAATGTCCACTCAATAGGGCTTTATAGGGGCAAGATCGGGTGTGGGCCTGTGTGAGATTTACCATAGGGTATATAGTGCGGATTAGTAATACAGTTTATAAAAACACAGGGCCGAGCTTAACCCATCTTGTGCTAACCATCTAATCGTGAAACCGGCAAACGCAATCTCTTCTGTGGTATTGACGTATGCCCATTTGCAGGCTAACAGAAGACTATTTTTGAAAATTTACCACTGGATTGACTGGCTCGGTTACCGTCGTCTTTTCCAGATGGAGCCATATCTGGAGATTGGTTGAAAACTTTTTTCTCTCACATACATTCAAAATCAATGTTTAGACCAAACTAAAGTATATACTGAGAGAATGAGATTAATGGAAGAAGAGGTTATATTCGCCGAATTTGTTCCTAGAATGTAAGAGCAAAATGTATGTGAATCTTCCTTACATGTAAACGAAACTGAATGTTTAATTTGCTGTAAGTGAATTATTATGGAAGTTTCTTTAAGAATCAAATGGTCAAATAATTACAGGTTTGGAATATGTATGGCCATTAAACGATATTAAAGATATATTCGATCACTCAGCAATGTCTTCAGGTACTTTCTCTGATTGTCTGTCAAGTTTTCTATATTGTTTTTTTTTAGGACACGTACATGTTGTTTATTTTAGCTATATCCAATACCAAACCAACATCAGACAATGATGACATAACATACATAACAATCTGAAATGACCCTCATCATATTATCATGTGTGTTGTCAACACCACCGCCATTGTAGCACGTCCTCTGAGCATCCTGTGGACAGCTAGTGGCCGCTTTAGTCATGAAAGGGCTATTATCAGTCACCAACAAGGTTTTTAGATTCACTTTTACACACGACGCACACACGTGTTTCAGACATGTTTAATTTCTATACATAATCTGGACTGTTTTGAGCCCAAGTAATTCGATTTGACGTGATGTATTGTAGGTTTTCAGACATGCCTGATAATTTGGAAACAGGGTCAGGCCAGTAGGACGTCAAGGTCATATTAACAAAAGTAATTCATCTTATAGCCAGATTACTATTATTATGACCGTAGCCTTGCTGCATGACCTTGACTTTCTATCGACCTAAAACCTATTGAAAATTTTCAGGCATGTCTGAAAACCCTACAATAGAGTCTAACACCATGCAAATTGATCAATTATCTCCAGAAGTGTTCCTATTTCTGCACCTAGAGTAAAAAGTCGACGTGACCTTGAACGTGCTCTGTGACCTTGACCTCATATCAAGATAAAACACATTCCAAATGATCGGACGTGTTTGAAAATCCAACAATGGAGGCTAACATCAATCAAATTGATCAATTAACTCCAGAGTTGCTCATATTTCTGCCCTGAGAGGACAAAACGGACATTGTTGACTTTGTTACATGACCATATCCTGATGTCGACCAAAAGACCTAAAACCAATTCCAAATGATCAGACATATTAGAAAATCATAAAATGGACTCTAACATCATTGAAATTGGTCACGTGGTTGTAGAGTATTGCCATTCTCTGTAGTTTCTATGAGCGACGGTGCCCATTTTGGATTTTTGGGCCCACCAGTTTCGGTTTCCTTTTATTCACTCAGACCATGTGAGCCAGTTGTCACGGGTGTCGAAAAAATTGTTACCTACAATTTGTTTTCATTTCACACCCTAATGAAGTGAAATTAACCATTATCTCAATTTGGGCATTCAATTCCTACAGGACTGTGTTTTCCATACGTGGCAGTCAGCACTAACAACTATGTCGGTTATCGAGACTCAAATTATGCGTGTATTAGGCGCCTAATAGCTGTGGAAGAATTACAATATCCGTTAAAGGTGCATATTCACACCAAAATGCTTGAAAGTAAAATTGTTGAAATTGTTTACCTTTAGTGGCTTAAATTGTGTACCTCAATGTAATGAAACGAAATAAATCGTAACATATGATGCTTTCATTCCATATGAATAAATTTCGTAGGTTTAGTTGTGAATTTGAATTAGGGGCTCGTGCCTCTAATTCAATTTAACAACTTATAAAATTATATTAATTTATACGTAATGAAATCATCATATGCTAAGATTTTTTTCGTTTCATTACATCTAGGCGCACAATTTAAGCCTATAAAATATATAAATGAAATACATTTATTTTGAACCATTCTGTTGTGAATATGCAACATATGTGAGATCATGCGCAAAATACGCATTACCTTGATTTAAACATATTTTACTTTACTGATAATACAATGTGATTCAGTCAACTTATTGGAGCCCGCTACCTACATATTTCAAAACAGCAATTACATGCATGCACACGTGGGGACACGCAAAAATAAACTTGACCTTTCGATGACTTTTGTAATTATTTTTTTTCTAACTTTTCCAGAAAAAAATTATTTTCCAGATTTTGCAGGAGCTGTGGGGACCCTGAATAGTGTACCGGACCGGTTACACCCTCACACACACACACACGCCACGCCCACACATATACACACGCACCACCCGCACCACCCTTCCCATGCCTTCGCCCACCTACCACCCAGCGTATTCCCATCATTTCGTCAACTGCACCGACTCCAGAGCCGAATTATAACACATGCATATGCATATTAGGAATTTCAATAGTTTTTATGATTTCCTGCCTTGCCCTGGACAACGAGATTTTGGAAAAACGCAATTTAAAAATGCAAATTGTGTTCAATTTCTTAAAGCAAAGATCTACCAAGCCTACCCAGATATCATTATATCTCAGGTGGGTGGGCGTGCGTGCGTGCGTGCGTGCGTGCGTGCGTGCGTGCGTGCGTGCGTGCGTGCGTGCGTGCGTGCGTGCGTGCGTGCGTGCGTGCGTGCGTGCGTGCGTGCGTGCGTGCGTGTGGCCCGTCCTGAATCATGCACGTATCGTAATCCTGTTTTCTAAGTGAATGATTTACTAAGTACACATGAGAGATTGTATAGTATAAATTTGGAAATAATACACAGAAAGGCTGAATATGAATAAGGTTTTACTTACCCGACGCTACGGCGATCACAGCTGCTAACATGATTAACGACTTCATCATTGATGTTCAATGGGCTATGAACCACCAACCGATACACAAAGCTCAAATCACAAACAGATCCTAAGTCGAAACCTGTTTAAATTGACGAGCACATTACATATATTATCCGTCCTTACAGAACCAGATTTATAACTGGGGTGGGGTTGCTAGACGTTTGTCCCCAGACACACGCACACGCACGCACACGCACACGCACACACACACACACACACACACACACACACACATACAAACACGCATACACACACGCACGCACGCACGCACGCACGCACGTGCGCGCGCACACACACATGCACACCACACTACACAACACACCACACACGCACGATCGGATGACTGCATGGGTGATAGACTGATCAACCGACCGACCACATGAGCGACAGATTAGTGAAGTACTGATGAACTGCATGAGTAGCAGATCAGATGATTGCATGAGTTATGGACTGACGGACAGGCTGACAGACCAAACCACCCACCCACCAACTGATAAACCGACTGACTAGATGATTGAACGACTGACCGACGGCATGAGTGACAGATAGGATGACTGTATGAGTGACGGACTGCATGAGTGACAGATCGGATGACCGCATAACTGAGGGACTGATGGACCCGCTGACAGAACAAAACACTGACCGACCGACCGATTGACCGACCGACCAACGATGAGCGATGGACCGACCGACTGATTGACTGACCAACTGACCGCATGAGTGATCGACTGCACGAGTGACAGATCGGAGGACTGCACGAGTGATGGACTGATGGACAGGCTGACAGACCAACCCACCCACCCACCGACTGACCAACCCGCTGTGCAATCGTCCGATCACTGACCGCATGCGTGACAGTTCGGATGACTGCATGAGCAATGTACTGACAGACTGCATGAGTGACAGACTGGCAGACTGCATGAGTGACAGGTCAGATGACATGAGTAACGGACTGACATACAGGCTGACAGACCGAACAACACACCCACCGACTGACCAACCCACTCACTGACCGACCAAACGACTGTGCGTCTGACTGACTTAGCCACGAATGAAGCTGGTGGAGTCGTGTATGCTATCCTTCATCGCAAAACATGAACGTAAGACCTATATATATCCTACATGTTCATATGCGTAATGCATAGAATAGGGCTCTGGAACTGGCGTGTACAATGTAGCGTAATCAATGAAATCGCCTTGAGTTAAAAATAAGCGTATTATAATTGTGCCATAGCAGCGGCACTTGGGACAAACTCTCTTGACAGGATTGTTTTATGCTTCCAATCGCGTAAATATTGTTGTATTTTCTTATTCTACCGCACAAATATCTTGATATGATTCAATATCAAGCTGTCACCAAGCAGTTGAGAGTATGAGAAGGAAAATATTTAGCGTAGCATTCACAAAATCGTAGCTGTCAGTATCGAAAGATTTGTTTATGCCCCCATAATTCTTTATATAGGCCTATTCTTCTTTACTAATAGTAGAAGAACAAAATGCTATTCAAAGTTTTTAAATCGGCCCAACCAAAGCTGAGATAAGCACATTGCAACCACATTGTCAACCGAACGTTTTCAGCTATCAAGCTGGACTTCTGATGTCACACCCGGAAGCGGACATTCGTATCTGTATCTGTATCTGTATATGGAATTCCAGCTTTGATGGGCTCACCACTACAACGGTAGGGTAAGGATCAATGTAAATTTATTATCGCAAGGTTCAAAGACGTAAGATACAAGTCACACACAGACATAGGTTGACAACGCAGATACATGTAGAAGTGTGCAAAGCTAATATTTATAGCGAAGAAGTCCATGCATAATGTTAATGAGCAGACGTGTCGGCAATATTTGGAGCAGTACATGTGGATGGTTCTATCAGCTTTGTGCGCGCCAGATGCAGAGAATAGCAAAGAAAGTATGTGACCTTTGCTATTGCAAGTGAGTTTGTGGAGGAGCGCTTATACGTTGGCTCGATAATAACTTTTGTATGGTCAATGATAAGTTGAGTGGTATCTTCAGGCTCGTTTCTTAGCTTGTCAATGATAAGTTGAGTGGTATCTTCAGGCTCGTTTGTTAGCTTGGTGATGAGATGCTGCATTATTTTTACTAGAGGCTGGATTTATCCGCATAGTCAGATTCCCATGAGTAGTGTATGGCTCTGTTTATTTGAGCGTCGACCATAGATTTCCACACTACCTTGGTAGGCATGTTGCTAATCAGCCGGTAGATGCTTGGCAGTTTCTATGTATCTAGTAAAGATTGGCATGCCACAAACCAGCTGTTGCTCTTGCTGGACTTTACTCCAAGTTGTGTGGCAGCTATTTGAAATTCGCGAGTGTTGCTATCTCAGAGGATGTTTCCTAGCAATGTGAGTTTTCTGCAGTCTTGTTCCTCTTGGACCGGACGAATCCCTAATAGTGTATTATGCACCTGCGCACCTATTTTCACACATACATTGTTCGAATTGCACTAAGATTCAGTAATATCGAAAATGTGGATGGTACTTTTGACAATTAAAGGACAGCCGCCATGCATGGTGGCCGACATCATAATGCCAACATAGGAATGTTGCTGGTAACAGTAACGTCGGCTTTCGTGTACTCGAATTAGGCCACGTATCATACTGAAATGGCATTGGTTTGAGAATTGCAAATGCAAAAATACCAGTTGTATACATTTTCACTCATCCCATGTGCTTTACATGTTGTTCTAATAGAGCAATAGCCTACAGTACATACTGTGCACGTGCTGCGATGGGTTGAAGTGATGGCCGGACGTGGGCGTAGATGACGAGCGGTATATGCAGGGTGTGCGGGGTTCAGGGATAAGCTATATCTAATGAAAACACCCACGCATTTGGAATACAATTACACGAATGCATAGCTATCTTATCTTTCTGGATTGACTGTAACGATTTTAGATAGGCTATAGACACGCATGTACACAAACACACAACCTTTTCAATGTCAGTAGGCGTACACCACTCATTGCGCTGTGTGTGTAGGTCACAATTTACCATTGTGCAGGCTTAAGAATAAATTTACGATTGCAACATAGGAGTTAGGTGCTTAAAATTCGCTAAAATGTGTAAAAGTAAATCTATTAATAAAACTAACTTATTTTTTCATAGGACGTCACGAGCCTTCGACACAATTAAGCGCTCAAAGATCCTAGATGTACTACGCCAGGCCAGTTGCAATGAAGATGAGCTACAACTAGTGAGACTACTGCTTGCAAACACCAAGCTGAGAGTATGAGTCAAGTCGGTGAAGTCTGTAGAGTTTGAGACATCAATCGGCTCCCCACAGGGAGATGGTCTATTGTAGCTCGCCGGATAGTGTCGGGATGTTCCGGTGTATCTTGTTGAATCACCATGCCGCAAGTGCACGACGAGTGAAGACGCTGGGTAGCATCCGGTCTCGGGGTGACAGACCGTGTACGAGACTGCCCTGTGGGAAACAAAAACCGGCTCCTAAGGCCGGTGGAACTCATCGTTCCGGTGGGACCGTGCGACCATTGTCGTGAACAGTAAACACAACTGTCTCATCCCACGAGTTTGTGTCACCAGTATGCCTGTCCATAGCAATTTCGTGACCTATGGACTTACAAGATTTGATTTTGGTGACCTAAAAATATAAGTCTATACAATGAGTTTACCTAAACAATCATGAATATGCTAGATAAAACTACAGTAAGAGCATACGAAAACACGAGACATAGAGGCAGGTAGATGAACTTTTAAACATGGGGCTCCCGGAGGTACCACACAGACTCGTAGGTCAGCACAGGCATCCCCGCAAGGGAGGCTCCCATACACGAGACGTAGCTATTTAACTAAATATAAGTTATTATACCTCTAAGCTGAAATGAAGAAGGTTACCTCAGACAAAAAGTGATGTGCCCCATGCGGGCAGTACTCCTAGTGCTAGTTTGGGTGAGGAGTATTATCCTGGCATGGACCATCATCGCTGAATCCCTGCAAGAGGCAAGTGCCTTGTACGGGCCTCCGTCTTGGGAAGGTGTCGCCACAGCTTAAAGCAGGAGAAGCGTAGCAGGCAAAAATAGGCCCACTCTAATATTTCAATCAAAAATGCTTTAGAAAGAAAAGACCATACCTAGTGAGATTATGACCATAGGGGTGCATGCTGTTTTACGTGAAGACGGGACGGGTGATTCCCGATGGATTCCCTCGTCACTGTCTTATGTGATTCTTAATATGCTGAATTAGTAGTTGCCGCTTTATTTCTGCGGGCCTTCTGCTTTGGTTAATTCCGTTTAGTTGTTTCAAGAACAAGAATTATTTTAGGCCGCAACTGGCTGATATCTACGTAGCTATTAGACGTGGCTGTCACGGAGAACAGATGCCCTAAGACATCAATACTGTAGACAGCGCTCATACATGTTACTTAGCAAGATCTCCGAACTGGGTAAGAATATGGACATCCCGCTACATAACCACATAAAACATTACAAGACATGGGTTACGGATATGCCCGGACATTTTAACAGAATTCAGTGGGAATACGTAACTCACCTGTCACTGAGTCTTATGGAACTAACGGTTTAACCTGTCGTTAGGTTTATATACAAGTCACCATTTTTTACACTTCGGTGCCGGAGGATTGTCAGTAAATAAAATAATAATTAATACATGTGTTTTCGCAGTGCTTTCCTACATTGGCTTAAAGTGCTACCTACTAAGTATCCGAAGATACACGGGAGTGTGTGTGATACCGCACCCTAGCCATCACCGCTCGGAAACCCCAATAGTTTCCCAGAGTCGGATCAGCCCATGGTGCGGATAGGGACATCCAAACAATTAAGAAGCCACAAGGTTATGTGGAGCACGAAGAGAGACAAAATCTTACTTATGAGTCTTACCGGAGTGCGGGGCTAGATTATCGCACTACCGGAAGAGAAGAAGAATATATTACACAGTATGTAATGAAGACAGTGTCTCTAATCGTTTTGAACCTATCCTATCGAGCTGAATAGAAAAGGTTAGTCGGTAGCATGCTGGGCTAAATAGGGTTATAGCACAGACAGTGACCTCAGTGAAAAAGTGTTGGTGGCGGGAGAAAGTGCTGCATATATAAGTGTTGCTGTATAGTGTTTTTTATGTGCACTGCAGTCCTATATTTTCTATGACTAAACGAAATATGTGAACGGATGGCCACTGGCCATATATGTACATAATCTAACCAGAACAAAGAATATGGTGTCAAACGATTAAGATATTTATATATTAATACAGGTTAACGAACCTACTATAGTGCGGTTAGCAACACATTGAGGAAAATGATAATAATTATTAACAAATACAGAAATTATAACTATCGGTCCTAAGACTGTTACGGTTCCTTTTAGTCATCGGGACCGTTTTTATGGATACAATATAATTAACAAAACCTATATAGAGAAATAATTAAACTGTGAAGTATAGTTACTTGAATACTTGGTAGTCATTCCCAAGTTAGGCTACCGTTTTACTGAAATTGATACGTCAATCCGTAGTCGACGTGAGATGATGTGCTCTCCGGAAGCTAGAAAGTTGATTCCTGCAAGCTGTTGTCCACAAACAAGATTCCCGCAAGAACACTCATGGCGGGAGGGATACATCGCTCAGTGCTGTAGGCCTAATAGAATGTCTAACGAGCAGTCAGTAAAAGATACGATAGTACTACGTGGTGAAGAAAGTTCTCATACACCGATGGCACAGATGGAAGGTGTAAACAACCCGATCACTAGTGGGGTTTGTTAGAGGCAAATGAAGATACAAAACAAAGCTTCACGGTGCTGGGTACGTCAGCCAGCTATGAAGACGCACTGGGCAGAGTTTACTTGCTGCGGTCGAAAGTCGAAAGAACCTACATGATTAGTGCGGCGGCGTTCGAAATACCACTTTTAGGCATGGCCGGCACATCCGGCGAGTAATCCATCAAAGAACATCCTGCCTCTACATCTGTAGACTCACATATTCAGGCTGCAAAGGCCTCACCGCAAGTTTGTGCTCCGAATGTGGATGTTAGTATTCGTGAACGATTATCAAAAGTTCCAAATTACTCCCGCAAATAGGGAGTTACAAAATTGTTCTAGTGCGGTGGGTTGGAGAACTGCATTCTACGGGATAAAAACCTGACACATAGCGAAGGAAGAGGCGTATCATGCTTATTAGTAGCTGGTACAGATCCAACCTGTTCGGCCCCTGGCCGAGGATGCTCTTGATCACTGGATCGCTTCTCCTTTTATACTCTCTGTGACGTCACAGGCGCAGGCTCCATCCAATCATTGTTCGAGCACCAGCCAATCAGCGCGCAGCTAATAATAGCGTAGTAGAACGTTCTAGAACATTCTAGAAGCCTTGCGTCCACGTGGTTTTGACGTCATGGCAATATTTTGAAGATGATCAGGAAGTTTTCCCTGGATAACTCAGCCATTTCTCAACCGATTTTGAAATGGTTTACAGATTTGAAAAGCCCGTTGAATTCTGGTCTTGATTAATGCCAGATTTAATGGGAACAGGCAATCAATAAGAATTACAGGGTACCATCTCGGTACACTAAAAGCGCCATCCTATCTAAGTCACAACCACGCGCTCCATATAAACAGCATCCTGGCACGCGCATGCGCATCATGCGAACTTAGTCCTTTTTCGACACGCTCTCTCTCCCATAGGCCCATATACGCTTATAGCTCTACCCAGAGTGGTGCGTTCAGGAAACGAATCCAGGACGGGCGGCGTGTGTATCCGACCGGTCGATCTGAACTACACCATCCACTGTTCTCTTCATCTGTTACCTGGCTGCTGGATTGAAATCTGTGCTGGAAAATTCCACAAGACCACCCCACCCACCCCCCTGTGTCAATACTGGGAATGTCGCTATAGATGGAATATGCCGACGATGTGGACTTTATAGATGAGGAAAGGAAACCCCTTGACGAACTTCTCCCAATAGCTGCTAGCAAACTAAAAATTGAGAATCTCTTTATGAATTAATCCAAAACAGAGTTCACCAACATATATCTATCTACAAAGCATGAAACTAAAGAAAATGACGATCCACTCTGTGGCGGCGAACCATGGAGGAAAAGTAAAATCTGGGGCTCACCGCTTTACAGTACTGCTGACATTGCTGCACGCTCCATCATGGGGAACATAGCTTTCCAGTCCTTCTGGAAGCTATGGATTCATAGATCAAAAATGCCCTTGGTAAAAAGACTACGTCTATACATTGCAACCTGCGTATCCTTGATGATGTATAACTGTAACAGATGGGCAGCTCCAAAGGCAGCTCTATACAAACTTGACGCCTGCCACTGCAAACACCTACGCACCATCACTGGACACCAATGGCCAGAGAGCATAATTTCCAACGATGCACTATACAAGATGTGTAATACGCCGCCGCTGTCTGTAAAAGTCGCCCAGAAAAGATGGTCCATGTTTGGCCATGTTCTAAGGATACCAGAAGACACACCAGCACAGAGAGCCTTGGAATTCGCCCTACTCGGAGCCAGCAAATACGAAATGTATTCAATTTCCACTTTACTTGTGTACGATATTCATGACAATGATTTATTTACTGGTTTCATACCATGTTGGAACCAGTAATCGTACATCAAATGTCTTGCTCATTGTTTGTGTGAATGGTGGCATTTGTGCTGTTCATGCTCAAATAAGTGTTCTAATGATGGTATGAATGGTGGTAAATTATACCTCTAGACGATTTAGAGAGCCAGTGACTGTGTACATGTTTGGTTGCCGACCAGGGATGGGGTAGGGTGTGTGTGCGTGTGCGTCCGTGCGTGCGTGCGTGCGTGTGTGTGTGTGTGTATTTGTGATAGCAGATGCATGTTAGTCTAAGTTTACTCGTGAAAACATTCAGCAGTGTTGTGATTCTTTTAAGTCAGTTAAATTATACATGGCTGGCAGGAGATATAGCATCATAACCAGCTGGGTTTAATTTATTTAATTAAACCCTTTCACCGGCAAATCCCTGAAAAAGTATATTCTTTACGATATAAAACTTATTCTGTTGAAATTAATTTGACTGATAGCCATTGCTGCCTAAGGCAGGAACAACTTCCAGTCAAATTAATTCCAAAATATTCAACAGATTTCCTGTATGGTAGCATTGAAAATGAATAGCTACATACATATCATTAAGGAATAAAAGTATATATATATATATATATATATATATATATATATATATATATATATATATATATATATATATATATATATATATATATATATATATATATATATATTCACACATACACACACATATAGCTATTTACAAAAATAAAATATTATAACACAAGTAAAATGACTTAAATTAGATAATTCACATATTTATTCATATTCTATATGTGTGTGTATGTGTGAATGACCATGTACGACCGTGCGCGTATATATGTATGTATGTATTTATGTATGTGTTTGCGTGTGTGCGTGTGTGTGTGAGGGCTTTGGGAAGATCAGTTTACTGGCGATGTATACGCTCCTTAAATAAAGATTGTTATTGTTATTATTCTTATTATTCTGATTTGTGAATTCATCACAGGGAGCCAGAGATAACATTGGATGAAGTCAGGCGTTTGGACAGTTTTTATCATTACTTTATTATAATTTTATAATTGCATATAGTCATCATGATCACTGCCCATGTTGGGGTGAACACTGCACATCTTGTAAACACTGCACTCTTAGTGTATACCATGTTTGTTTTGTAGCAATGGACCTTTTCAGAGTAATGGCGTCATATGACATCATAATCCGCTAAGCGGCGTGTAGGATGACGTCATAATCATTACGTCATAAATGATTCTATAAATTCTTAATAGTCCGACACGTTGTAAGAATTGTATGGCTCTACTATTTAATAAACATGCCACAGGCAGCAACAGCACCCAATCAAATTAGTCTTAAAATATTCAACAGCGTACCTGTGGCCCATTCCATGGAAAGTGGTCCCAAAATAAAACACAGTTTTTTGGCAATACAGTTGTTTTATTAGTACTTGGGAATAGTCAAATGACAGAAATAACATCAAGTTGACAGCGGTAGCAGCGCTGTCATAAAATTATCAGCATTCAAATTCATTGCATAACGTTGTTAATAAATCATAGAGAAATTTACACAAACTATCTTGTGTCCTTTATATGAGTCTGTTGTTCTCCCCTAATTTGGTTGCATTCATAGTTATTTTAAAGAGATGTAATGGTATTTTGAGAAGGTAACCTCAAATTACATGGTAGTTTTACCATACATAAATCGTGATCTTATTTTGAATAGTCACATGACTTGTAACGCACGTAACACATTTATATAATAAAGTTTTCTGCCAAGTCTATATGAATAAGGTTACAATTGTTAGTATAATATCTAAAGAAAAGTCATCTAGTGCAATCATTTGCCATACACTATAAAACATTTTTGAAGAAATAATGTGAAGAGTCAACTTGATTAAAATGTAACACGTCACGTGTGTTACAGAGATTTGACTAGTCTATTCTCGAGTATAAATAGCTGATTATTCAACTCCATTCATGGTAGTTTTATTAGGAAATGTAAGTTTCTTTCATGAATTAATCACAAGTTATTTTAACACTTTCTTCACTCTGTTGTCTCTCGTCCATTTATTTAGTAAACGATGACATGATTTCTTTAGTCATACCATGCAAATGTAAACGTGTTAGCTGTTTTTTCAGAGCTCTATGAATCATCATTAGAGGAAATTTGTCTTGATTATATATGTATAAATTAAATCCATGTCCTTTAACGTATTACAGTGAGGCGTCACGTGTAATACAGCGCTTCAAGGCTAGATTTTGAAGACATATATAATAAGTAAAACCGCAACATTACAGATAAAACATAATGCAGATTAAAAGTACCCAGTAAATGTAATTTTAAATCTATCTATCTATCTAGAGTTACACTAATCCCAAACAGAACATGGCTATGCATACCTGGCATATGTGTGTGTCGAGTTCGTCTATATGTACAATTAGCTTAGTGATGGTTTTATGGGCTGACATTTCATACTAGAATGACAACAAAACTATTAGATTCCAGCACTAAATTTATATTTTACATGTATAGTTGCTACACATACCGGAACTAGACAGCCTACTTTTCATAGATTTAGCTGACACACGCCATGTTCTTAGAACAGTAAATCATTCATAACACTTACTCCTGTATCAACCATAATGAGTCAATTACCCAGGAACAGTAAATCAGTTACATTATGACATAGGACACTTAACAACTCTACTGTGCCATTGACTTGAGTGTGATTTATAGGTTTTACAACCGCCAAGACAATGCATAAATCTAATATCTAAAACATGTAACTGGTTGTACTTTCAGAGGTTTAGATTTTTGCCGTCGTTGTAGTTAATGATATTAATTGTACTTATATGGCGGGAATCTTCTGATATTTATCTCATGTAGTGTGTCAACAAATTAAATAACACTGGATGTCATGAGCATGACCGTCACACCAGGTATTAAATATCGCTCTCTGTAGTGCTGTAACTTTTGAAGTCTGAAATTCAGGCAGTTTTAAATCTATTCTTTTGCTCCTTATTTGTGCACATACTGCGATTGCCCATTGCCATCAATCACCGATATTCCATATGATGTTGTCTATATTCTGTCCAGTGAAATACAGAGTACTGCATATAATTAACCAGACTTGCTACCAATTTGATCATACATGTTATTCATGTTTTAACTCTGATCATCGACCATCTGTGACGATCGTCAATATTTCTTCTCTAGTTTTTCTAGCCAAGTTGCCCCATTATAGATAACCGCATGCTACCTTTTCTGAAGTTTAATAAGACAAAAAAGATAATATGAAAATAGGCGTTGCTTATAAGCGAACGCAGACACCATTTATTGCTTAACCAAATAGGACGAATTTGTATATGGTCGAAATGTCCTAAATGCGTATGCCCATCTATAGTATTTTGAAGCTAATTTTTCGTCATGCGTGTACGGCATTCTGGTAAATCCAGTCCAACATATTCACAGCAATGCGCCTGCCCATTGTCAGTGATATCCGCCAGCATTGTTGCATCTTTTAAGGGGGCCGAGACCATTAAAATAGTTGCACCAGTCCAATGACGTTATAAAATTTGTACAGACGTATCGCGGTGCCCCTCGCTATTTGGGGGAAATACAAACAAGTTCATAGTAACTATGACGTCATAATGAAATGTCGTCCGCTAGAATTTTTAATTCGCGTTTATCCAGACATAAGCCACAAAAAACGGGAATTAATGCATGTCTGCGAGTAAATACATGAATGTACATTCCATCCGGGTGCGAATGGCGTGGTACCCGGCCTTAAATTTCCTATCTTCGCTAAATACATACGACATTGACAACAACGACTTCCCGCGGCCATGAGTGTTAAAAATAATACGAGACAGTCAACCAAACCTCTTATTGTATATTGCATCTACAGACGCATAAATAGGAATAAATAACGGTTTTATCTGGTCTGCGCCAGACAATTTAATCGCTTTATATTCTAAAGTAAATGTACGCGATTTCGTGATAACAATATCACACAAATTTTGGACATTGAAAGTGCGCAAAAGGTTGCCCTAAAACAACGAGAGTAACATACGCATAATGAAGAACCTTTTCCCATAATGCAACGGGGTCCATGAAGAAACCACAAAAGCTATATCATAAACCGAAACCGGAAACAAAAAAAAGCTCGCGACCGGAAAAGAAGCTTTCTCAGTCGCATGGTATATGTCATAGATATCCATAGATTGGACACTGCGCATGTCAGCAGTTGTTGGAAACGTTACAGTTGTGTGGGAATCCTCCTGTTGGATAGTTGCGTTTTCACTAGAATTCAACTGAGCGTATTCAAGAGGTAATAATTCATATACACATCTAAACGATTACCTGTTTATTTATCACAACGGAGGAGAATAGTTAAAGTTAAGAAATTTCAGGTACAAATAAAACTCTACAGCGCCTGATAGAGACGCGTAATGTGTTTCCGTGATAGACTGAAATGACACAAATCGCCCACTAACAACCCGTGAGAAGGAGAAGTCATGCATTTCATCCCATTTAGCTTAGAGTATAAACCATCACCTACTTAATATAGCATCTGTGACGTTAGAGTATGCCAATTTTCTCTGTAACGGACCAGGCGAAGAAATGCATTTTTTCTTAAATTTATTGTCACATCAATCAAAATACCCTATTTCTATATATTAATATGCTATTCATGTGGTCAAAGTAATATGGTTACAAAGGCCATTCTCTTAAGAACAAAATATGGCTATGCCTATTAAAAATAAAAGCTGCATGTCCAGAAATGCCATTTACAACAATGCACTAGGCTATTCCAAGCATGGACTGAGATGTCATTGCATTCTATATATGAGAGGAATATAATGCTATCTCATTCTCAGTAAATGTTTGGATTAACCTGATAAGCACCAAACAATGCATGAAATATATTAACCCTTTAATGATCCAATTAACTGACATTTTCAGTGATCTTGAGGAATGTTCTTTTGAAAGTCAAAAATCTATGTTTTTAAAATTGGATGACTAGCTTGATAGCCGTGGCCGTCATTCCAGTGGTAAAATTAACAAAAAAATAGCCTCTTGGTCTGCAAATGGACATTGTCTCAGGAAATTCGTAGCTTTTCTTGGACATTAAAGTGTTAATTATTCCAAGTTGTGTGGTTGAGATCCTTCGTACACACCACCTAGCTGCCTTGAAATTTACATTACTGCTTTCTGGGTTGAAAACTGGACTATTATTGGGGCAAGAAATTTTCAACTGTTATGAAGAGGCAATTATAATTGCACAGGCATGAGCGATTGATCAAATAATGTAATATACAATACATCATTACCATCCATACACTAGACTGTGCAGGCGATGGTATACCAACGCGATCCCACATGTTCTGCACCCGACTTAATGCAGAACCTAATGCAGACATCTCCTCGCAATATAAAATCATATGAATAACCCACAAAGCAAATTTGGTTTCAGAATTCCACCAGCTTCGCCATCCTATTCCCCCCACCCCCAAACCCCAGCCCCCTCCCCTCATCCTAGGCGTGAGCCTAATGTAAACCTTGTCCCCCCCCCACCCACCCAAGCCTATCCCTCCCTCACACCCGCACCAACACTCACACACCCCTCCCCCTTGAGGCGGAGCATAATAAAAATGTTGTCTTACGGTCCATGAAAATTTTGCTTTCAACCACACTTGGTGTAAGTATTTCATGACTAATATCTCGCACCTGTGTGTTTATATTTCAGAATCAAATATTCAGATCAATGAAAGGACATGGATGGTACCACGGTGCATTTCGACTGGACACTTGTCCTGCTGCATCTCATTTACAAACTCAACAGCCAGGACTTGAGCAGATGATCGCTTTGTCATACTTAGCATGCTTAGAGTGGAGTGCTTTAGATCTCTGTGAATGGACATTTTACCTGATTAGACACACAACATACTCTTTTTAGTAATTGCTGTCTTGCACTAAGCAAATAAAATAGTTTTGAAACTATTAAGCGGGTTTTATATTTTATCATTTCGTGCATATCACTAAGTCGTGTAATATAAAACATTTGAATGCTTAAATTCATGTACTTACTTACTTACTTACTTACTTACTTACTTATCATATACTAGCTTGATATGCCATTTAGCCTGTAGGTAGATAATACAGTACATCTTATAGTCACGTTCTATTATATATATATATATATATATATATATAATTTTTTTTTTTTAAGACAATGGCACATGCAGTTAATCAGTTAGTCCTTGGAATCCTAGTGGCTCAATTTCATGATAGCTATGTAGAAAAGCTGTGGAATATTTTAAGACCAATTCTACTGGATCCTGATGCTTATGGCAGCAACAGCTTCTAGTCAAACAAGCTGGAAAATATTCAACAGAATGTTTATTAAATTGGAACTGATTTTTGTCTAGATGCAATGTAGGTCATATTGCGTGATGGTGCGTGTCAATACCCCCCACCCCCAACTCCAAGTTACTACACCTATGCAGGGGTCAATGTCTAGTTTTAGCAAAATCTGTCTATTGCCCATAGTTATTTCCCCCATAAAAACCTGAAATTCCTTGAATATATGGTTTTCAGTGTATCACCAGAAAATATCTTGACACATTTAATTCAAATTTCAATGGACCATTCTAGTTTTAACAATGCCCCACCCATCTCTAGCTAAGCTCCGCCCACACCATGCTTGTGTTGGGATCGATCGATCTCTGAACTCCCTGACTATCAATTTCCAGAAAACTATGTAGGTAAGCTGCTGAATATTTTGAAATTAATTTGACTGGGTGCTGTTGCTGCCTATCGCAGGAAGAGCTCCCAGTCAAATTTGTATCAAAATATCCAACAGCATGTTTATTAAATAGCAAAGACATACAATTCGTACAACTTGTCAGATTATTAAGCGTTAAAGACAGACTATATCGAATCATACATGACGTCATATTTATGACTTTATCCTAAACATCACTTAGTTGATTATGATATCATATTTATTATGATGGATGGATAAACTGGAAAGGTGAACTGGTATACGGATAAAAGTATCTGACAAAACATCAGATGTATCAGTTCTAACCATGTTTCAGCAAAATGGAGTTTCTTGATGTGAAATGAGTATGACACCCATTGTGGTTAATATTTTGAAGCTACATGTCTCCATTCAAATTATGGTAAAATATACAAGATAATATTCCTTAAAGGTGCATATTCGCATTAAAATGCTTCAAAGTAAGCATTCAAATTTAATAATTTTAAAGGATTAAATTGTGTGACTAGATGTAACGAAACAAAATAAATCTCAGCATTCAATAATTTCATTATGTATAAATTAATATAATTTTTTAAGTTGTGAAATTGAATTACAGACATGAGCCCCTAGTTCAACTAACAACCAAATTTCTAAAAATAATTTATATGGAATGAAATCATCATATGCTAAGATTTTTTTCGGTTCATTACTTTGAGGTACACAATGTACTCCTTTAAAATTATTCGATTTAAACAATTTTATTTTAAAGCATTTTTTGTGTGAAGATGCATCTTTAAGCTGTGAATAATTTGTAACTGATGTGCAAAGATAAAACAGTTAAGTAAGTGGTTACTTGTGTTTTTATTCTGCTATGTCAGTCACTGACAGAGTAAAATTCAGAGCTTGACTTCATAAAACCTTGTTGAACTAAGAAAGCTGTGATTGATGGAAAACATGTCCAGGTTGTATTTGGAATCTGACCACTTAATATGATATGATGCCCTAGATGTCTTTTAGTAGTAGTGTCGGTAGTAAAATGATACCACCGCCCTCAACTGGCCGCCGTTCGGCGATCCGCGGCCCCCACCGCCATCTCAATCCGAGGGGCATAGGAATTTGAGACATGTGAGGTTCGTGGTCGAGAGGGGAGTTGCTGACATGGAAAATAAAACTCCCGTGTGGACCCCACTGTCCGGGAGAACCTCCTCAGGATACCGGCCAGTGGCCGGCCTCTCTCTATTCTGTGTAGGCTCAGATAAACACCTAGTCTCTGCCATAGTCGCATCGGCATGATGGGACCACCGATAGGGGCTTCCATCTACCTTGACAACGCTCAACTTGGATGAGGCTGAAGTGATTAGCATGTGAACCACGACAGACTCTGGCATGTTCACATGTTACGCAGAGAATCTGGTGCTGAGCAGGGGTCTCCAGCAGACAACCACGGCCTACCCACTCCACCCCATAGAAGTGGCAGACAGACTCGATCTCTTTACGTGGGTGAAAGCTGTCGTAAATGTTTCTCCGCAAGGGGTCGACCCAAGGATTGTACTGGGGGTCATCCCGGAAGTGGGCCCACTTGGCATCCAATATCATGGCAGTCTCAGCGCCCTGTGCCACTGCTGTAGACGCCAGCATGAGCAGTATGATGAGAATCATGGCTATATATGAAGAGTTAAACTGAACAGAGTGAACGCCTCGAGAAATATCTGTGCCAGATCAAGCCCTGTTCCATCAGGATCGATAATGATCTTCATCCCCTCAGGGGCAGGGGCTAGCTGCTTCACTCTGCCGCCGGCTAGGAAACGTAGCTCTAGGACTATATGAGTTGTTCACAGGCTAGTGAGTCCGACTCGCTGAAGCAGTTTAACAGCACCATTGAGTTTAGAGACATGTGACACCCCATCTACCCATAGGGTGCCCTCCTGGATGTTAACAGCTTCTTCTGGTCCATCGAATGGACGACGCAGCAGGAGCTTTCCACCTGTAACCCCGATCCGGTGCCCCCATGTTTGCCAGTCACCCCCAGGTCCAGCGCGGTACCACACTTCATTCTTCTCAAATATGAACTGCAGGTTTTTTGCCAGGGTCAATAGCAGGCCATCATGGGCCATCAGCGGGGCACCGCTCGAATAGGGTTTGACCAGATGAAAGCTGAGGTCGCTATTTAGGGTGTTGATGTCTGCCACCTCTGTATCCGAGTGCTCAATCAACGGCTCGAGGATGTACTTCCTCTTCGGGAAATCGTACCGAAACACGATCTTGTGGCCATCTATGCTGCGACCTTCGTCACATCCTTGAGGTCTGTGAGCAGCTCCACCCCATCACCACCAATGGAGCGGAGGGAGAATGCCTTTGAGCTTGCTTCGTACTGTATGGCGAATGACTTGCCATCGCTCTCTTCTACCTTGGCAGCATCAACTGCGTACACATCTGCGATGTCAGCAAGACCAGTCGAGTGAGCAAATATTGGTTCCATAGCACGCTATAGGAGGGGTGTAAACGAGCTATATAACCATGCCGATTGTCTGACTGCTGCTATCCGGTGGTGAGACCGTAATCTCGCCCTCTCCAGAGGGAAGATGGGTGGTACAGTACCGTGGAGAATGGGTCCTCTTCGAGGTGCCCCAGCGGGGCACAACATACATACACGCTGATGTGCTACATCAACCTCTGGGCAGTGCACACAGCAGCTCACTGGTAGAAGTTGGCCGGGACGTGATAGAGTATCTCCCAGGTGCCAAGAGCAACCTATGGAAAGCTATCAGTCCTAGCCTGTTCACACCTGTAAATCATTTGTTTGGCAGCCCCTCCATTAACATATATGCCAGCATGGATGGGATATCGGATGCCCATTTAGAGTTTACACTCTTATTACTCCTTGACCTGATGACAACATGATATCATACCAGGAATATCTGACCTTTGCCGAGATGATGAAAGAGGGTTGCCCCTTCATGACCCCTGCACAAAACGAACAGATGCTTACACTGCAACAAGAAGGAGAGCGACTACAGCGGGAGAGCCAGTATCAACAGAACGCGAGCATTGCAAGGAGGTGAAAGGACAGTGAAGCTTCCAAATACTGGCAGGACCTCCTGAGGAAGAGTAAGCGGGATGCAGGAGTCTTGACAGATGGCGATGAGCCAGATGTCTTCACATACGACGATGAGCCAGATGTTTTCACAGATGAGGATGAGCCAGTTGTCGTCTCAGACGAGGATGAGCCAGAGGTCATACAGTGGGAAGAAGAGATGGCGCAGAAGTGTAAGACCAAGAAAGCCCTCCAGCAGCGGACCTACTATCTTGGTGATAAGGTGAAGTTCCAGATGTCACATCTCAGAAAGCTACTGGCACCTGAGATAGTGCTGGATGACCACTGTCTAAGAGACGTCTGGTACGATTCACCGGGCTCTCCAAAATGAAACCTTCAATGACTCATGAGCAGATTATGCAGGTGATGCCGGTTTAAGCCACCAGATATACTACGGCAAAATCAGAGTGGCGGAAGCAACCAGAACTATACCACTCCCTGCCTGCTGACGAGTGTGGTACCATCCACGGCTGGCGACTCCAGCAGATAGATATCATCATGCAGAATCTCGTCCATGAGGCAGAAAAGTACAGCAGAACGCGCAGGCGATAAAAGACACCATACAATGTCCTCACGCGTACAACCACTGCTGCGGGTGTAATTAGAGCCAGTGCGGGTGTGGCAGCTGTGGCCACTCTCGCTACAGGGGTGGGTGCCCTCGTCGCCATCCCGCTGGGTGGCGTGACACTAGCCGCCACTGTCTTGGCCACGGGCTTGGGGGTGGGGCAGCGGCAGATCACAAGGCGGCTGGAGAAGCATGCTAAGTATGTGAGACTGGCACAGAGTATGCTACGGACTATCGATGAGTCTGTCAGCGAAGCTCTCGAGGATGGCCAGGTCACCGATGAAGAGTACCACCATATATTGAAGGTCTAAGCCCTGTACCGCACGGAGAAACCTAAAGTGCGACAGCAATACCTCAAAGGCTCCAGCGGGCGCATTGATATGGAAAAGCTAAAAAACCA
Organism: Chaetoderma sp. LZ-2023a; assembly: GCA_034401795.1. NCBI lineage: Eukaryota > Metazoa > Mollusca > Caudofoveata > Chaetodermatida > Chaetodermatidae > Chaetoderma > Chaetoderma sp. LZ-2023a. The sequence continues at coordinate 42,671,663 of CM067361.1, forward strand.
GATGTTACGGCGAGTTCGCCCCTCTGGTCTATGGAGTCGAGACGACTACAAATAGTGTGCTGCCTGTACGGTAGCTTTAAAAACACCAGCATAGATGGCCTTCCCACTGAACCTCATGACAGTCATCCGGAGCCAACCGACCCTCCTGGGTACACCCCTGACTGGCCTGAGAGGTCTACTGGATGATATACCAGAGCTAACACCGTTCTCCATCACAGTGGATGGACGGTCCCGAACCAGCTTCTCCATCAACCCACGACCACTGACCAACCGCCCCATCACCATCAATGGTGCGAAGCAAGCTCATACTTGGATGGCTGCTCCAAGTCTCTCATACTGGAATCAGCAGCTGAACTTTGCCGTGTGGTGTGCCACGGCAGGATGTGTAGTATGTTCCACACTGCTTCACCCCTATTCTGGTACTCCTGAAGCTGTGCTCATCGCCAGCTGTCTCAGATTCCACGTGTACTTCACGGTGCAACGAATCCCCCATGAGCCTTCCTGATACAAACGACTTCGACCCACAGCTCAACAGTCATAGCGTCTCAGCGGCCAGCAGACTACAGGGAGAGTTCAGCGATCACCCAGACTATCGTGGTGGTGACAACAGCAGCCTAGGGGTTATGTACGGTGAACCGAGACGTGACTACTCAGGATTCCCCTATCGAACACCCCGACAAGTAGGCCGCCGGAAGACAGCAACATTCTCGTTCAATCCAGACTCCGACCCTGGAGCTCTGGTGCAAAATATGCTCATCACTGGCTTGCGGCAGGACTATCCAGATGTGTGGAAGTACTTTGTCCCACACACCACCTCAGGCCTCACACCAGCAGGGATCGTTCGGATCAACCAGTCCCTGGAAGCACTGTGCTACTGCCTCCTTACAGCACAGACCAAGCTGCATCATTCCATAGATGGTGTCAGCGGAGCAGAGGTCCAGGCCATGTTCATCAGTCTCGTTGAGGATATGATCATCGTGGCAGACCCCAGTAGTCTTATTGCTAAGTTCCAGCAGGGGTTGCAGAAGGCCCGTCGCAAACTTGACTTTGGTATTTCACCACACCTACAGTTGATTCCGAGCAACATGATCGTGAACATCGAGGACCTCCAAGTCAGGGGCTATAACAACATGATAGTTGAGGGGAGTTCCCCCGGTGTCCACTTCGGCTTCAACACTGCTATCAACGCACCTATGCATAGTACGGGCCATACAGTCGATCCGACCCTGTCACTGCAGCCAGTCGACACGATGCTTCCCATGGCAGCTACGACCCCGACACTGCAGCCAGTCGACACGACACAGCTTCCCGTCGTAGCTCTACGAGTGTTGTCATGTCTAGCTATCATGATGCGGGGGATCAGCCTACTTCTCCGCTAGCAAATCAGGTATAAGACTATCCTGACTCTCTACAGTAGCAGTGGGGACCACGGTGAGACACTGAACCAGCTTGGCCTGCACTACAGCCCCTATACACGCTGCCAACATGCACATGCAAGGGCTGGATGGTTCCACAGCGCATCCTTTTTCCAGCTTGTAGTATCGCAGAGCCTTGTTCAGCTCTGAGTCAGGTGAGGCCATGGAGGTCTGCAACTGCTGGAACACATCTGGCAGATACTCCCGATCCTTGTAGAAACCTTTAGCTCACAGGAGCTGCTCGACGATACTCCCGCCCATGATAAGGTATTCGAGGAAGCAGATCCGCCCCGTACCAAATCCTAGATAGAGCTTCACAGCTGTCAAGCTTCTCTGTCAGCTCAGCACCGGAAAGCTGAGCGAACTCATCTGGTGTCTTCTTCTTGTAGTCCTTCAACTCCCTCCGGAAGACCTCATAGTACTTCTCGCATAGCATGAGCCCGGACATGTTTAGGATGTCTCAATAGAGAGATGAATATTCCTGAGTAACAACCCGGCCACCTGGCAGATGCAGACTGGGAAGATCTTATTAGATCTCTCGACAGAGGACGCAGACATTTAACAGCATTGTATACTCAGTGCCTAAACAATGATGTCAACGGTACAGATCGTGAAGCAACTACCTGAGAGCCAGGCGAGTCTTCAGAAGGTGGAGAATCTGCTGCGAACCAAGACACAGAAGTTACTGATCAAAGCAAAACCTCTGGCAGTCCATGTTGCCAGTAACGTGACGGCGAATGTGGCCACGGTGAAGATGACAGGGGGAAATGAGGTTCTTCCTGCCACCACTGCAGCTGTCCTCGCTACAGTGGTGAGTGCGGTGGCCGGGCACTGTCTCGGAATAACTCACCCCATCCCAAAGATCACCCTCAGTGGTGCCTCCTACACTGTTGCTGCCAAGATCATGGGTGAACGTGTTACACTAATGGAGGCCGCGGTTCTAGGGCTAGCAACGACTGCAATGGCTGAGATCATCGTCGCCTACGTTTAACCCCTCTGAATAGTGAGAGATGGATCACGAGACCCCTGCAGCATAAGAGGCATGGCGTGCCGGATGGTGGTATGTAGCCCATAGTCGGGCACATGGACTGAGAATCACCAATGCCCAGGAATGGTGGACCGCCCACAAGGCATGCCCCTGCAGGGAGGGCCAGTACCCTGAGCACTGCTACCTATTCCCTTGGCCGACTGCGTGGTCCTCCTATGCCCAACTATTTCACTGGGGGTGTGACTAGTGGGTTTAAGCCGTGTATATAGCCATATGACTCTGTCACTCACAGACCTAGAAAGCAAAGAGCTAGGCGAACTTGCGAACTTGGGCGAGGCACGCCTCAGTTCAGAGGACACTGTTGCCCCTATCTCCTTCCTCGATCTCGATGAGAAGGGAGACCCGCGGGAGATCCAGGTACCATTCCAGCCCGAGATCTCATCGGGAACACTGATACGGTAGGACAATCGGCCATGAACAAGGCCAAGACTGTATACAAGGGGATGGGCATCAAAGACAGGGCAATGATGCGAGGTATGCTCGGAGTCGACGAGGCTGGTGCCATCAAGGTTATGGCTGAGTCCTATGCACAAGACCTGGTTAAGGATCTCCTGAAACCACGGAGCTCATTCCAACAGGATGGAGAGAATCTCAGGGTAGGCACCATCGGCCTGAGGAATATCACTGTCGATGGTAAAAAAGGTGCTACCGCCAGCCTCCAGCTCCCAGAGGTGAAGAAGTCAGGGTTCTTTGGTTTGCCGTTTAAGACCACAGGATAGTCATGGCTTCCTGTGCATGTATCATACAGATACTGGATGTGCTAGACACTGTGGGTGCTGACACAGGCCATCTACGCCATCTTCTCAGCTGCTGCTGGGATTTCATGCTTGACACCTCCATCGCATCCTTCGTATCCGCCGGAGGTGCAGGATTCCCCGCACTGCAGGCGAAAGAGCTGATGCAGGAAGTACTGCTGTTTAGTCTCCCAGATATAGATGAGGCTACCGCCGACCAAGTGCTAACCATCCTCCGCACGCATGTCTGTACCATTCGACAGTAGGCCGGCTGATGCTGGCCAAGTGGTGCTGATCATTGCCCCATCAGGACACGGGAAAAACATCTTGCTGCGGGCTCTTCTGGCCAAACATCTACACTCTCAATACATCCTCCTGGTGTCTGACTCCGCCGCTGAGGCAGTTGACCGCAATGATCAATGGTACAATGGTCCAATCACCAGGACGCAGAACCTGCAAGCACTGGTGGAGAAGCTGCTGGCAGCCCGACTGACAGAACCACTTGTTCTAGTTATCGATGACCCTGCAATGTACCAGAAGACAGTCACCTACCTCAGCAACATCACCAGGCACCTCCGGCACACAAAGATAACTGTCTTCATCCTCTTTCAGAAGTACACCCGCGAGATCTCAACAGACATCCACCACAATGCCCGGTTGCTATACTTCAGCTCCAAGTGTGGATGTGCCCTGCTCGAGACCATATACGACAGCCTAACCCTCAAGGAGACCAAAAGGAGACTTTATCGCAGGTGTACAGAGGGCAGCTGAGCGGTACTGCTTTATCTTCAGCAACAAGGAGACAGGTGAGCTGTCACACTTCAAGCCAGTATCTCCGCATTAGATGGAGGTGTGACCTTGGCTCGCTCGTGGATAATGTTGATGTCACGAAGCAGTCCTCAGACCCTGTCACAGTGGGACAGTGCACGCCGTGGCTGTCATGCCGACTGTCGTGCCGATTGTCGTGCCGACTGTCATGCTGACTTGTCCAGCTGCCTATAGACTATCTGCTGGAGAACTTTAGCAAACATGGCAGCCGTTTAACCCCTCTATATACACAGACCTTAAACATGCTGCAGTATGTGCAACATCCAGATGGGGCCATTGAACCCGTGACATCGCACAGCACTGATCCTCGGAAGGACTGCATGATGGTCATTCGACACAGTATACATGATGAGAACCCATTGTCCGCTGCTGGGAAATACATTGACTTTGCAATCTCGGCACAGATCCACGAGATCAAGAGCATGACACTCGAGTTCAAGCTTCAGAGCACAATAGAACAGATGGTAGAGCTCCCACAGGTTCTGAACAGGTGGGAGATCGTGCAGAGCAACAGCACCGTGGACACCACCTATGTGAATGATAAGTACCGAGTCCTAGGTCCGCTGGCTCGTGGACCAACCTTCTATGTGAAGGGAAAGGGGTACTACGCTGTGGGGTGCAATGGGGGGTTCACGGAATTCGAACTATGGGCAGGTGTCGAGAAGCATGTGGCAGTTCCATCCTTAGCCCTCCTCGAGAACACACACGTGAATCCGGCTGCCATGCAGGATAGGCTGTTTCTCCGGGTGTACACTGAGCAGCTCGCAGGTGCGACGATGAATGCTCCAAGACTTCATGTCCGGCATGACGAGAATGACCAGGAACCGAAGCAAACGGGTTCCAAACAGCGGATCGTGCATGTGGAGCGAGAACACCAGCAGGTCCAAGCCCCAGCTAACCAACAGGTAGAGCTGATATTGCATCGTAGTGTATCGGACTGTGTCGCTGTTGTGGTCCTGGTTCAGAAGGGAGGAGCCATCCAGCAGGTGGATAAGATAGACGACTTCAAGCTTGTGGTTGCTGGGACCAATGTTCTTGGTGAGGTACGCGAGCTGGCTGACTGCCAACTCTACAGACAGAAAACTAAGTCATATGCACTTCTGCGATAAACCAGTGGAAGCGATGATCTCGAGTCGGCACTCGAGGGTCGTCACCACATCGGGGTCAGGAACATCCCACCTAATCAGGGCAACCAGCTCAGCTTCAACATCAGAAACCTCATAGCTGGGACTCAATCATTAGGTGTGACGGTACTTTACTTTGGCTATGCTAAGGTATGCGTGTCGAACACATCGAAGGATTCAGATTGAGCACGCGTAGGGCATGACTCCTGTCGTCACAGCTGCAGCTGCCACCACTACTATAAGCTCTGCTGTCTTCTGACCTGTTGATGCTTCATTGTCGAGCGTTGACTCAGATATCTTTACAGCCTCGTTGTACTCATCAAGACTCTAATCTGCCTCTTTGACGCTCTGGTTGGCCTGAGCTCGGAGTTGGCGGTACTCAAACTTCTCCTTAGACAGCTTCTCCATCGCCTGGTTATGATGCTCACCTCTGCCACCTTCTTGTCGGCTAAGCTGAGTCCCCAGTTCGCTAAGGCAAACATGCCCACATTCAAGATTGCGGATGCCATGCTATAGACTACAGTTTAAAGCTACTATATAGCTGTCCCCAGCGATGGATATGTATAAACCAGAGGCTTATGAAGCTCCAGTCGAAGATATAGATGACGAGGACTATGAGGAGGACTATGATGAGGAGGTTTATGATGCAGACGACTACGATGTAGCGGAGACCGTGGGTGAGTATGATGATGTAGCGGAGATTGCGCCTGAATCCCACAGGCTAGTACACAGAGCAAAAAGAATCTATCGCACTTACATAAAAGGTTCTATCGGTCTGCTGGCAGCAGTTGGGGCTCTGATCGCTCTGTTCACAATGAAGGCTGGCGTGACGGTGCACAAGATCGCCAACAATGCTCTCCATGGGGTGGAGAAGATTTCTGAAGCCATACCATCCATCGCCGCATGAGTCGGTACGTTCTTCGGAGTCGCAGGCCCTTGGCTACCATATATTGCCATAGCACTTGCGGCCATCTAGGCCGCCGAACATTTAAGCCGTACTATATAAGGATGGCCTCTCTGTACGACCTGGTCAAGTCCCTTAACTTCCGAGGGTTGGTCGGTAAACTACTGTTCAGTGAGGATCCAGCAGAGAGTAGACGCCAGTGTATGGAGGTGTTTGAGGAGGTCTTCAGTGATGGTCTAATGAATGACGGCCGTCTGTTCGTCTGTTTAGAGTTCATCCAGGCCATGCGTGACAGGACGGGAGTGGACGTCAGTGATGAAATCCGGGAGTTTATCAAGCGTCTTTCTTGAGGAACTCTACTATCAGCCTGGTGGATATTAACGTGAGCCCGCTCAACTACTCGAGACTGCACGTCGCAAGGGCCACAACTTCATATTGGAGACAGTTAGCCAGTGGCTCAGCCACCAGGCGATGTGGCAGATATACAGACCTCGTCCACGGCACATCAGGCATGCCCATTTCGAGGAAACTGTCCCAAACAGAGTTCATCAGGCAGATGTTCTATTCCTTCCACATGACTCGGTTGGTCGTAAGACCTACAAGTATGCCCTCACCATCGTCGATGTCGCCAGCAGGTACACGGTTGCAGTACCCCTCACAGACAAGTCAGCTGGCCAGGTGGCCCAGGCATTCCAGGCTGTCTACGAGGCTTTGGAAAATCCCCTCCTGTGGCCAGAATTATTGCAGGTGGATGAGGGTAAGGAGTTCAGAGCAGAGACTACAGCACTCACGCGGAAACATGGTGTGGCAGTTAGGCGAGGCGAGGTAGGGCATCACCGTGCCCAGGCTATACTTGAGCGGTGGAATCGGACACTGGCAGAGAGACTGTTCCCACACCAATACGCCCAGGAAATGGCTGCACCGAGTGAACATTCTAGAGTATGGGTGAGAGGGTTGCCTGCTGTGGTGGAGAGATCCAATGCCGAGGTTACCGGGCTAATTGGGAAGAAGCCAGTAGAGGCTATCAGACACTCTGCTGGTCAGAGCTCTAGAGGAGTGAACAAGGGAGAGAAGTGCCTACCACCTGATGCTCTGGTTCGGTACCTGTATGAGCCTGGTGAGCTGGAAGGTGGTCGACGTCATGCAACAGATCCTAACTGGTCGTTAGATGTTCACAGGCTTGACAGGTATGTGGAGGCGGAGGGGCGGCCTACACTGTACTACTTGGCATGCCAGCATGGAGTGCCTAGGCGGCCATTTGTCATAGAAGAGCTTCAGCTAGTCCCTGAAGACACACAGCTACCACCCCCTAGGGTGCTAACATGATACTCGGTGGGCTCGGTATGGACCCACTCTGGCAGCTTATCATAGTAAGCGGAGAGTCCTAGTTTTTTCTGCGCATATGTCACCGTACCCTGATTGTGCAAGCTTGAACAGTCCCGAGGTCCATCCAGACCATTTGTCCCAAGCGAGCCAGTCCCGCTTATGACGTCGTCGAGGTTGGAGCCTGCTATAGCGATATACGTGGAGTCATTTTCAATCTGCAGGTACTCAAAGCTGTCACGAGCTACGTAGAGATCTAGGAAGTCATAGTAGAACTCCAGCATTCGCAGCTTCGCGAGCTCATAAATGGCTAGCCCCACCTGGAAGGGCCTTCGAATAGTGATTCTCGGCTTGTGACTCCGGAGCTCGTATGACTCACCGATCTCCTCAAGATCTTCGAACCATGCACTATGCAGGGCCTTGTCTACCACGCGTTCATCCTTCATGAAGCTCGTGTTGCTATGGTATTCTAGGACCTCGATGAGCTTCCCGTAGGCACTGTTGCCGAGGAGTTTGAAAAGATCTGCCAAGAGCGCTTTGCTCTTATCTACATCTCCCGAGCGGCGGACGTCCGTAACATTCTCCATGAACCACTCGAATGGGCGCTTGGCCTAATAGTCTATGGTGCGGTATACAGCAGTGATTTCCAGGCCATGGGTTATATACCACTCAAGTGTCGGTGCGTACAGCAGCCGCTTCTTGCCAGAGGGCGCCGACCAGCTTCTTGGTGGTGGGTCGCTTCCGCCCTGTACGCTCTAGATATGCCTGCATCTCAGAAGAGACAGCCTCTACCGGGATCTCATGGTTATAGAAGAGCGGGGGCATTTCCTCGAACTTTGCCCACAGAGCCTTAGGGACCTCTATATCCACCTCAGCAAATCCAAACCAGCGGTCTGCTAGGAGCTCCTACTTAAAGCGGGCTACACCACTGGCACGGGACCAACGGCGCACTGTCTCCTTACCACAGGGCATCTCTTTACCCATCGTTGACAGGTACAGAGAATTTGCGTCATAGCCGAGTAGACGTTGGCAGACACACTCACTCTGGCGGATGCGTGTCACACCTGCCTCATGGTATCTGGTGAACACGATGCTGGGCCCTCCAAGAACCACGTCCTTCAGCATCTCGTAGGCCTCCTTGCCCGGAGAGTAGAGGCTAACATCCGCATGTGCCGAGTGGTTCCACATAGGAGGTACTGCAGTGACACACCGGGGGGGAGACACTGCGTCTTAGAGGATGTCTATTTCTCGTTCTGTGTAGAACTCCCGCATCCGCTCTAGGGCTTCGATGAATGGACTGACGTCCAGGTTGTTGTAGTATTGCAGCCAGTCGGCGAATGTCCGCATTCCATGCTCGCTGAATGTCTGGTTACATTGTTCCCACTCTGTTCGCGTCAAGAGGTAGCCACCCTTGAGCTTAGATGTCCATGCTGAGTAGTCAGGAAGCCCTGGATAGTTGAGCTTCTCATGTGTATCAAACCATTTATATGGGAGCCAGCTCTTCGGCTGTGTACACCCGTAAGTTTGACCCATACCTCCTACGAGACTACTGGGCCGAGGTAGTTCAGCACATCGAGAAACCGTAGCTCAGGTGTTATGAGGAACATGGTCTGACTAGCCGTCTTGGCCGTACCTGTACTGTTAGTCAGCTCATCGACAAAGTACTTCTTGATGAGGTTCAGGTCATACCGCCCAGAGTTGAACCCCAGTACAGGCACTTGGTCACACCACTCGTTGATCAGTCGCTGCTGTCGCTTTGGGAGCTTGTCCAGGTCTGTCGGTATGTACTGTGCCCTAACCCTTGTCCTGATTAGAGATGCTGGCCATTGGATCACCATCATGAACTCTGTGATCAGTTCTTTGGGGTCAGGATTGCAGAGGTGAGTGGGCTCACTCGTGGCGCCCTCTAAGGAGCAGCCAACTGACACAGAGATAGGTATGTGAGTACTTTCGATCGTGAGAGTCTCCGTAGGATGAGTCTTGATACCATCTAGGAGTGTTTCAAAGTCGTAAACTATGAAGTGTGGGTATGGGACAGTCCGAACTCGTTTAGGGATGCTTGGACAGCATTTTATATAGCACTCCCACTGTACCACAAGCGTGCATCCAGACGCTCTCAGCTTCTCCTCTCTCAGGGCTGTCTTGCAGTATCTTTGTTCGGCATCCTCGCCTCGCTGGTGTTGTGGACGGATCATAACCATCTACGGGAGCACCCTCAATCCAATGCTCGCCACTGTGCTCACACTCTACATGGTGTATGTGTACGCCTCTGTTTCTCGACTCATACTCGACCCAACGAGTAGCCGCTGAACTGGATGGTTGGGGCGGATAGCTTACTCATACGCAGACTGTGGCACCTAACCTTGTCGCCAGGACACACGATTTTTGTTTTGCCACCTGTACAGTGATCAGCATGGCGTTGAAGACTGCATGCCTGTGTAAACCTCTGCTGACAGTGACTGCAGACTAGTGTATGTGCCAGCTTGGAGATGTTCTTGATGTAGAAGGCCTGGTGGTCCAACACTCCGATGGTCATGGTGTCACGGTAGTGAGCCGCTTGCCTGATCAAGTGCCAGGTGCCCTCTTCGGTTGGTTCATACACGTGAATCCCGATCTTGGCGAAGAACTCTACTTTGTCCAGCTGATCCAGCGAGGTCTTGCGGACATCAGGTACTGTCTTGCCGTAGAACTGTGTGGCAAGCTCTTGTGGGGATTCCAAGGATCATCTTTGGTATGCGCTGGAAACCTTCCCGTCTTCATTGCTCAGGAGAGTCGCTTCTGCCACTCCTCGGCACGGACCTGTCCGATCATCTGGAGCAGGTCGGCTTTCTTGGCCTTAGAGTATCCTCTAAGGCCGAATTGCTTTGCAACAGCGTGAAGCTGTGCAACTGTAATCATGGTGTATGTGCCTGTGGATGACTGTCTCTAAATGGACGTTCAGACCTATTATGTGTGGTGATCACAATGCGATCAGTACCTGTGGGTGGCCCGTCGTGTCATGTGATACCGACGGAGACTATGTGTGAGAGTGTATGCTTATATTGTACCGAGAAATCACTTTATTCTCGTCGTTCTTGGTACCAATCAGGACCGGAATGAAGCGAGAATTTCAAAACTGTTTACCATTTTAAAATCGGACCAGAAATGGCCGCGTTATCCACAAGTGCTAATAGCGAGTTTTGAACCTGTGATTTTAAGTTTGCTAATAAACATAAGGATCTAACACATTAACTACCTCGGCCATGTATTAATATGTAAAGCTGATAAGTTATGTGTTCTCATTGCTGCGCTACATGTGTGAGATGCGGTCGATGTTCACGAGCTGATACGTGGGAGTAGCGCGCATTGAGAGGTTGGCGGCCGAGGATCACTGGATTATTTCTTGTTTCGAAGCGAGAATTTCAAAACTCTTTACCCTTTTAAAATCGGACCAGAAATGGCCGAGTTATCCACAAATGCTAATAGTGAGATTTGAACCTGTGATTTTTAGTTTGCCAATAATACAAAAACGTGGATCTAAGGCGTTAACTATCTCGGCCATGTATTAGTATCATTGCTGCGCTACATCTGTGAGATGTGGTCGATGCTCAGGAGCTGATACGTGGGAGTAGTGCGCGCATTGAGAGGTTAGCGAGGGTTCACTACATTATTTCTTGTTTCCACTCTTGTTCCAACTCAATAGCGGCATCCACATCAAAACTGCAAACCGTTTCTAAATAATTCATATACTTGAAGAGTTTGTCCATCGCTATCACAGTCATTGGATAACGCGTAAGGCATGTTAGTGGAAATGACGAGTGGAATGTTGGCATCCCTGAGCTTCTCCTCCCTTTCTCAAGATTTCGATCTGCATAGTTGCCCATATCACACAATGGATCGGATACTTTTTCTCGTCGCGCCGCACAGCCTACATTATGCATGCATGGCCATAGCTCTTCAGGCCAGCCCATTGTGTGTAATATTGTTTGTAGATGAGCGCTTACACGTAGTTGAGTGTTTACACATAATGTTGTGCATGTATGATCGCCGGTATACCAATGGATGCTGCATCTAATTAGGTGTTAACGCATAGCAGCTACTATTCTTGACTTTCAATGACTGTGCGAGTTGGTCTTGACGTGATGTCTTATGGGTAAAGAGTAATAGTAGACATGTTTACCTTTTGCTAATAACGAGATTTGAACCTGTGATTTTACAATTTTAAAAAGTGAATGATACAACACACTTACTCTCTCAGCCATGTATGTGTTAGTGAATGTAGCTGATATGTTATGTATTCACAGGTTACTTTTTTTTTTTTTCTTTAATAATAATGTGAGTATATTCTTCTTTATGGTACAGCATATAAACAACAAATGCCTCATGAGATAAGAATTCCTAGGCTGATGCATAAATGAGATGGCATGAGACAATGAAACGATGCAGTGATCTTATGAAAATGGAATGACTTACAATGGAGCAGTGTAAAGGATGAGATGGAAACAGTCGATGAGTGAGATGTCTGATAGTGAGACTATGGAATGATCTAATGGATGACATGTGCGGGGAGGGTGGGAGATAAACATAAAAAATAATAAAGTTAATTAAGGCCGCATCAGCACTTAACCAAATGAGTTAAATAATATATAGGCTAACCTAAGCTAAACTAACAATAGAAACAAAGGAGGCAAATGTAAATAAAAGGTAAAGTGCCTAAATCCTGGCCCTCTATGACCCACCCAGCTGTCAGAAGCATCCTGCGTCTAGGCTCACTGAGCGACTGGACAGGGGTGTAGACCCGGACAAACCAAGGAAATTAAAAAGTACAACAGTAATGAACAAGGTAAAGTTATACATGGAAACAGTGACTGACAGGACGTAGGAAACCCTCGAGTCTCCAAGTATGACTCGATTCTTCCAAAGAGACTGTGAAAAATGTAGGGTCTTGTGGTGCAAAGACGACCCGATCTTTCGAAATAAGGGACCTAACAGCCCATTCATACACAGATGGCTTGAATGGACTGTATCGAAGTTGACAAATTTTTTAATATATTATTAAACCAACCAAATAGATAGAAAGAGGACCAGCCAGGACAGAGGTGAACTATGGGGTTTGGATTTGGGATAGTAAAATCTTGAGCGCCGGATCTGTGCGCAGCCACGTGACGCCGGTGGCCCACATCACAGTGCTGCGCACAAATACTGCACCCAATTGACAAAAATTCTACCCTACTCTTAATATTAAAATTTTACGACCATCTACAACCTGCCCAGCGACATGCTTGAACAGGGGACGTAGATCGGAAAATAAAGTAAGAATACAAAATCTAATAATTCTAAGAGATGAGGAAGGGCAATAAGGAAAGGCCCGTAAAGCTGAAGTCCATACGTTGATATTATGTTAGAAGAAATATATATATATGTATATAGTATGTAGATACGTAGTATAGTTACATTTAGATACATTGAACAGCGAATATCCACCCATGCTTCACCTGCAGACACAGACAGCCAGGTATCCGCATCCATCCATCCATGCACTCACTCACTCACTCATACTCGCCCCTCATGCATAACCTCTCGCTTATTCTGTATATCTTAAGATTATTCTTATTATATGTGTATATATATATTGCACAGCTTTATTTTTTTTAAAACCCCATGCACCCAAAAACCTTCACACATGCATGCATTCACTCACCAAGAGACAATCATGCCCAGCAACATACACCTGCCTACTCACACACATGCATGCACACCTGCACGCACGCACGCACACACCCTCACGCCCACACGCCCACACACTCACTAACACACTCACGCCCACACACACACACACACACACACACACACACACACACACACACACACACACACACACACACACACACACACTCACGCCCACATCCACACATATACACAAAGACCCGAACGTTCCCACATGCATACTCTTACACTCCCACATACATTAGCATAGTCCAATTTAAAAAAACTTGAGCGCCGCATCTGTGCGCAGCCACGTGACGCCGGTGGGCCACATCACAGTGCTGCTCACAATTACCGCACCCAATTACAGGAATCTAGTCTATAATAACATTAAAATTTCTCGACCATCTACAACCTGCCCAGCCACATACTTGAGCAGGGTACGTAGATCGAAAAATAAAATAAAGATACAGAATGTAAATAATTGTAAAAGATGAGGACATCCAGACATATACACAAACACCCAAACGTCCCCACATGCGTATGCTTACACTCACACATACATTACCGTAGTCTAATTTTAAAAGAAACGGAAGAAACGGGCATTATATTTCCCTAGGAACATGCCCCCTGTGGGGAGAAGTTCTGAGCATATTTGTTCCCAGGGAAATGCCCCCAGTGAACCAAGACAATAGAAATTGTGAGCATTTTAGCTCCCTGAGAATATGCCCCCTGTAAGGAATGGGCACAATGGTTCTCAGGGAGCAAGCCCCCTGTAGAATAAAGTAAACAAACAATAGAGCATATTGTTCACAAGGAACATGCCCCCTGTCAATGGAAATTAGGATGATGATAAAATAGCAAAGTTGCAAGCTTACACGGTCCCCGGGAACATGCTCCCTAAAAGAAAGTATGAGCATGAATGTTCCCCGGGAATGTGCCCCTGTGAAAAGGACAAACAGATAAATGTGCTGTGTGTAAACACAAGCTCCGAGGGTGCGTGACCCTAATAATAATAATAATAATAATAATAATAATAATAATAATAATGGTAGTATTTACCCCCACCATGTAAGAAAGGTAGGGGTGACACGACCTTACCAAGGTGACACCCCACCTGCATGAAAAAGGGGGTTCGAGAAGAACCTCATAGAAGGGAATAAAAAAAATGTGGTTGGATATAGCGGTTCAAAATAAACCGCGCCCCCTGAAAGGGAAAAGAAGTGACGACAACATCTTCACAACCGAAACATTATTAAGATTGACAGAGTAGAAATCATTGGTCAAACACCAAGGTAATAATATTGCTAGAATAATAATAATAATAATAGTAGTAGTAGTAGTAGTAGTAGTAGTAGTAGTAGTAGTAGTAGTAGTAGTAGTAGTAGTAGTAATGATGATATAATAATATTACCCCCCACCATATATAAGAAAGTAGGTAAGAGTGACACCAGCTTACCAAGGTGATACTCCACCAGACAAGAAATGGATGTCCGATAGGAGCAACCCAAATAAGAATAAATACCACCACCATAGTATATGGATGGCAGGGGTGGCACCAGCTTACCAAGGTGACACCCCACCATCATATCATAAAGTAGGTAGAGGTGACACCAGCTTACCAAGGTGACACCCCACCACCATATTATGAAGTAGGTAGAGGTGACACCAGCTTACCAAGGTGACACCCCACCTGGATGAGAACATTGCACTCCGATAGGAAGTGGCTAAAATAATAAATACCACCACCATAGTATGGACGGCGGGGGTGGCACCAGCTTACCGAGGTGACACCCCACCATCATATTGTAAGGTAGGTAGGTGTGACACCAGCTTACCAAGGTGACACCCCACCATGTTATAAGGAGGATAGGAGTGACACCAGCTTACCCAGGTGTCACCCCACATGGGATGAACATAGAGACTTGAGAGGAACCACCTATACGGCAAGAGTAAGAAAACATGCAAAAGAGAAGAAGCATGTTATGATGGAAGTAGGGATGACATCATCATATTGTACTAAGTACAAAGGTTCGAGAGGAACCACCTAAAAGGGAAGAACATCTGAGGTTGGACATTGTGGTTCAAAGTGAACCATGCCCCCTGAAAGGAAAAAGAAAAGTGGAAATGACATATCTAGACAACCTAACCATTATTATGATGTACGGATTACTGTCATCTATGGTGTTATTAACCCCCCCCCCCCACAGCGAAAATAGTGTCGCTATGGTCATAATGGCAGTCCCTACTCAAATGTAAATACCACTTTGTCCATATTTACTCGACAGAAGAGGTCTGTCGATCACCAGAGTTTCAGAAACTTGGTTTGTTTCAGGCACAGGAAGTCCGTGAGGATTCGCAAACGGAGACGTCCCAGTAGACGGACCCAGAGACTGTCTGAGGTGACAGCCTTGGCTTCAAACTTACTGTCATTCCGACAAAGCCAGATGACGAATTTGGCTTCGGAAATCAAGTAGAGAGGCACTGAAATTGGGCTGCAAGAGAAATCATGAAATACGATTGTGGCAAAGTCTCTATCCAGCTTATCCCCAGTGAATTTCTGGATCCAGTCAAAGACCAGTTGCCACATAGGCTGAATGATGGGACATTTAACTAGTGGGTGTTCTAGCGATTCTTCGCCAGGACAAAGAAAACACTTACGATTCCTAGATATATTTCTACGACTAGGTAGGCACCAGTAGGAACAATGTCGTTTGCGGCTTTATACGCAAAGTCCCTGGCTGATGAATCCAAGATTGGGTGAAATATATTTTTCCACACTCTCTTAAAGTCAGTGCCAATGTAAGCGACATTGGACTGAACCCGAGGCGGAGTAACCTGTGAAGAGAGCATACATTTATAGAATAACTTTGAGGTGGCTGGGACGAACCAGTCAAAGTCCTGATGCTTAGCGGAAAAATCCTTAAAAAGAGAGACAGTTTCTATAGAATGGAGGAATAACCTCAGAATGTGGGATCAGATTTGAGGCGAATTCTGGCTTCAGCTTTCTCAGGGTGAAGCCAATCCAATAAATGGCAAAATAGCGCCATTTAGCGGAGGAGTCATTGAGTAGTTTATGAACATGAACCAGGTAAAATGAGAACAGTTTAAGCTCTATATTCATAACGGCTAATCCTCCGAAAAGATGGTCAGCCCATGTAGTCGTACGCTTCATGGGCTCATAGTTAGAGTAGGCCCACAGAAAGGTGTAGACTGCCTTTTGTAACTTACCAATGTATGTCTTTGGTATAATGTGAGTACTCCCGACATACCAAATCTTACCACAAGCGAGAGACTTGCTGATCAGTGATCGACCTACAAGAGAAGTTTGACGATCTTTCCATATATTAAATACATTGGTAAAGGATGAAAGCATTGATTTGCACATATCTTCGGTGGCATTACCGCCGAAGGAAATACCTACGATCTTAATAGAGTCCACCCAGATAATGCCAAATGGATGATCAGAGCGGGATTTCCACTTACCGAGATAGAAACCCTTGGTCTTAAGAAGATTCAATTTCGACCCGGATGCGAGTGAAAATTGGTCCGACCAGTAGAGGATGCGTTCAATGTCTTTATCGGATGTACAGATGGTGGTGGTGTCATCTGCATACATGGATAGTTTGGCTGTGTCAGGAGTGCCCGGAAGTTTGAGACCTTTGATAAGTGGGTCATTTCTGACACGGATTGCAAAAGGTTCCAGACACAATACATAAAGCAGTGGTGACAAAGAGCACCCCTGCCTCACGCTACGGGTAACTGCAAATGGTTCACTTACGAAACCATTAACATAGACCTGTGAAGAGATGTTCCTATATAAGATCTTAACCCATTGAATAAAGGATGGGCCAAAACCATAATAATATAGTGCCTGAAAAAGAAAATCATGGCTTACCCGGTCAAAGGCTTTTTCCTGGTCTAGAGAGATAAAGGCACCACCGAGATTCTTCTGTTCCATATAGTCGGAGATACATCTGAGAAGGTGCCCATTATCGAGAATGGACCTACCAGGCACACTGCACGTTTGGTCTTCGTGTATTAAAAAATGAAGTACACGCTGCAGCCTAGAGGTTAGGATTTTGGAAATGATTTTGTAATCGACATTTAACAGAGATATAGGACGCCAGAACTCGAGGTGCTCTGCCTTGCTTTTGTCTTTACATATCAAGGTGATTAGACCACACCTCTGAGACCTGGATAAGGTGCCCATCTCAAAGGTGAGGTTGAGAACCCTTACTAGAACCTCTTGCAGTAAGGGAAAGAAAAACCAGTAGAATTCCTTTGACAAACCATCACTACCAGGAGACTTACCCAAAGACATGGCTTTTAGCGCTGAATAAATCTCACCAGCAGTAATAGAACCTTCACACTGGTTAGATTCATCAGATGATAGTGAAGGTACATCCGAGAGAAAGGAGGTGGCTACATCTGGGTCGATGTTTTCTGCCGTTAATAAATTATGGTAAAATGAACGACATTCTTCTAGTATATCTGAACTAACAGTAGAAGGACCATTAACTGTCAAGAGTTTATCGATACGTTTGTTAAGTGCCCTGGTCTTCTCCCTACGGAAGAAGAACTTTGATGGCTTATCGACACCTTCTAGTTGTTGGACCTTTGATCTGCCTAGTACGCCATTTACCTGTGATTTTTCTGTTTCTAAGATTGTTCTTTTCAGGTCAACTATTAGCTCGTAGTACTCACCAGAATGTTGAGCTTCTAATAGTAAAAGCTCCCTGTAACGAGCGTACAAAACCTTAGTTTGCATATATCTGAGTTTAGATTGCTCCTTAGAGAACTCTATACAAAAATCCTTGATCTTAGATTTTGTAGTATCCCACCAGTCAAGTGAAATATTACCGAGATTGACAGCTTCCATGTGTTTTGTCCAGAAGATATTGAAAGCAACTCCAAATGCCATATTGGTTAGAAGGGAGGAGTTGAATTTCCAATATCCTGGCCCCGTCCTTTGAGATGTTGAAATATCAAAGGACAGGGTAACAAAATTATGGTCTGAAAAGGAACATGGATTAGTAGTGACAGATATGATAGATGAACAGTAGTTAGATGATACATAAAATCTATCAAGCCTGGAAGAAGCAACTGAGCTCCACCACGTAAAGACCTTTGAGTTATTATGCACGTGGCGAAAGGCATCAGTTAGCTTAAAGTCATGCGATAACTGTCGCAGAACCTCACCGCCGACATGGCAAGAAGTGTGCGCACCACCCTGCCTGTCAAGGGAGACGTTCTCCACACAGTTAAAGTCGCCACCTAAAATGATGATGGAGGATGTAACCAGATGTGTATGAATATTAGTTAAGAAGTCCTTGCGCTCCTTGGGATGATTAGGAGCGTAAGTATTAATAACTCTAAAAGATTGCTCTTCATAAATGAAATCTAATATTATTAATCTTCCTTCAAAATCAGTGAAAATGTTTTAAATTATAATCAATATTACTATTGATAAGTGTACCTACACCACAGCTTCGGGATGATCCAAAACTCCAGAAAGCCGTATACGGATTAAGGTCAGCCTCCCAAGATTTGCCTTCATCCAAGGAGGTGACGTGACATTCCTGCAAGAGACAAATATCGATCTCATTACAGGATAGAAAGTTAACGAGGTGAAGTCGTCATGATTTCTCACGTAGACCATTGACGTTAATGGTCGCTATCTTAAGGACCGCCATCGAGAAGGTGAGAGCTAAGCATAAAGGTGATTGGGGGAATTAGATAGCTTAGATGATATGATAGCGATCACTTTAACAATAGTAACGACAATAATAATATAGTAATAATGATAATTGTAGAAGAAATGATACAGACCATTAAGATACATTACGTATGATGAAGGCACCACAATCCGGGTGCTATAGGGTGTCCGGGGACGTTCCAGGTCGGTTCCAGTCACTGTTGCCACAAGAGTAGTCGATTTAGAGGTCCGAAGTCGTAGCCTTTCTGTGGGAAAGGAACCATCATTTTTTAATTTTTGCTGGAGGAAAGACCAAGTCTCCAATAGGAGAACGAGAGCGATGCGCCCGCGGAGACCCAGTTGATCTTACCCTGATTTTTGGTGACGTGGGTCGTTCTCCCCTAATGGCGGAACGACCACGACTATGAGACGCGGAACGTTTTGCAGGGCTCTTCACAGCGGGCGAGGGCTGTGTGAAGAGGTCCTGCGAGTCCTGTGAAAAGGAGGATAGTTGCAGTGCGGGCACCTCAGACTCAAATGTGCCCGTAACAGATGATGGTGATGAGGGTGATGATGAGGCGGAAACGTTAGGTGGTGGTAATAATGACATTGGAGAAGACATGCCCTCGAGTGAATCATAAGCCAACGGTGAAGTGAATTCATCGATCACCAGCTGACCGCCCGCAGGGAGCTCCTCCTCCTCCACCGAGGCACCATTTGGTGCACTCGGTGGGGAAGGATGAGCAGAGGCGGGGGGGTGGTTGCGGAGCTTGTTCGGGGCGGACAATTCCTCGAGGACAAGAATCGGAGGCAGATACATGCCCATGCTCTCTGCACCTGATGCAGAAGGGGGTGGTGCATTCTCGGGACATGTGGCCCTGCTGTTTGCAGTTGTGCAAACAGGAGGGCGCCCCTGGACTACGATCAGAGCTTGGGTGCCATCAATAGGCACCAAAGCCCCGATCCTATCAATGTCTTCTAGAGACCCCTTCACAACAAGCTTCCTAATGCCGTTGCAAATGGATGAAGTGAACGGGCGGTGGTCTTTTGCACATGAATACAGAATAATACTTAAGCCTAAGTTGGTGAAGTATTTCTCCACATCTGCCCTCTCTGTGTAAAAGGGCAGCCTGTAAATTGGGATGCTCTTTGTCATCGTATTTGCGGCCCAGATCTTGATTAGTACGCCGCTACTCGTTTTAATTGAGCCCTTCGCCACCAGATCGATGGCCAGTTGGCTGGTGCGAAGGGTCATAAGCCAATCCCCTTTCCCATTGGGGGATAGACAAAGCACATCCGCCACTGCGACGTTCGACTTGAGGGCAGACCTGAACTCTGCCATCAGATCAACGTAGGATGACGGATGTAACACTATGGTGGAATCCAATAAGGCTTTGTTGTAAACCATATTGATGACAATACCAGTGAGTACGATAATTATGCAGAAGTTATAGTTATGGGCAACTCAATTGAGTATACACATATGAGAATGGGAAAACAGTGGAAAGGTAATATACTATGAGATGAATATGGCTTAGAGCTAGACAATCATGACTTAGAGATTGGCAATTCCACTAATCAGACACATTTATACAGTAAGGATAACAATACAGCTGGATTAATATATGGAAAAGTAATACAATATGAGATGCCTACAGATGAGAGTTAGACAATCGTGATTTTGGAGATTGGCCATTCAAACAAAGCCACACATTCAGACCATAAGGATAGTAATACAGCAATACAGATGCAGCTGTATTAATATATGGAAAATTGATACAATATGGGATGAATACACATTTAAACAGTTAATAGGGTTTTGTTTGTTTTAGTTGGTTCATTGGCCGCTTACACCGAGATGAATTTGGGCCATGACTCGCTCTTAGAGGTGCTTCCCCGAAGGGTTGCGTTGCTTCCCCGAAGGGTTGCTCTAAATAAGCGTTAAAACTGAAGAAAAAAAAATGATGATGTTGCTAGGGGTGTATGCGGTGCCTGTTGCTGCCTAATGAACTGTTATTGGCGGGTGTAAGTGTTGGATGCAGTTTAAGAGTGGGTGGAAGGGGGGGGGGGTACTTTTTTCACTTGGGGGTAGGATGGGGACTCAGGGGCTTCCACAGTGGGTCAGAGATTAAGTTTGCATTCTCATCAAATCAGGAGGAAAATCAATTCCGCCACCACCACCATGCCACACACCCTCCCCCAAGGCCTCCCACAAAAAACCCACTAAACACGGGTGTTGGAACCAAGAGTCCAGCCACCCAGCCAGTGCCCCACCACACATTATTACGCCCATTTATTAGAAATATTGTCCGAAATGGCCACTCAGTCAAATTATCAGAATTTTCCCGGGGGAGGATCCTAGGACCGCCTAATTATCCAGAGTATTAACCCAGGGACCCACCCCATACACCCTCCCCCACCCCCATTGCAGCCTAAATACTCTCTCCAGGGTTGAAGTTTTTCAAAATTTTCTGATCTCACCTCCAAATCCCCAAGGGGGATTTGGATGGGAGAAGAATTGGATGGCATGGCGAGTGTGCATCCATGCGAAATGAGGTGTGGTGGGGTGGACACCCTTGATAGGGGGTGGAGGGCAGTCTGTATAATTAAATCTATAAAATGAACTCAGGTGAGAATTATGAAATAAAAATATTAAGAGATGAAAATCATCGTCAATGTTATCAAATAAAATTAATTAAATTTAGATAATTTCCATGTGATTAAATAAACAAGAAACAGGAAAACTAGAGAACAGAATATCTAGTGTTTGTAAAAGAAATATCCTGGGCAAAAACTTAGAATTAAAACCTGTTGCTATTTGAAATAATAGGTTGATTGCGAATGTTGTTATATAATTGTAATCTTTTTTGCAATTCGAGCACTGTTGTATGCACACTCTCAGATGTTCATTTACAGTTCGAGAGAAATTTATATTTGAAAATTTTCGATGGAATGACTGGTTCGGTTAACGCGCCAGTCAGTTCAGTGGTACATTTTCAAAAATAGTCTTGTTTCGATAACTGCTAAACTTAAGAGAAAATACATTTAGGTTGTCGGAAATATAAAACAAAGCGAAATGCCACGTCCGAGATAGATGCAAGCAAACCGGCAGCAACTTGAGTGATGAATGCTGGGGATTTACAGAATCTTGAAAACCCTGAAAACATTTTAATGTACACATTTCTATGTGAAATAATAGTGAACAACCAACCCGAGAACCAACAACTTATAACCCTTTCCCAACTAGTACTCTAAATGTCTCCCCAAGCTTGTAGGTTTTTTTTTACAATTTTCTAATCAGTCCCCAGGACTCCCTAGGGGTGTTTGGAGGGGGTAGAGTGTGTGCATCCATGCCATAAGGGGTGGGCCACCCTTAATCGAGGTAGAGGGGAGGGAAGTCTGAATGAATAAATCTGGAAAATGAAATTAGATAATTTCCATGTGATTAAAAAAAAAACAGAGCAAGAGAAGACTATCCTTGAAAACTTATCACCGGAGTGACCGCCTCGTTTATCGAGCCAGTCATTCCAGTGGTAAATTTTCAAAAATAGTCTTCTCTTGGTCTGCAAACGGACGAGATTAAAAAGGCCTGTGTTATTATTAAATCGTGATAATTGTGATCAATCTGGTCGCTGTGAACTTGCCATTTGAAATTTTGACCCCAAATTGTTCACATTTCTAGATGACCCTAGGGGTGATCACCTATGCAGTTTGGTCAAGATATCTCCAGTTATAAGAAAGACCACAAATTTACGAAAACTAACACCACAAATTTACGAATACTGGTAATTACATATTTTTCTTCATTATTTCACTTAGGAGAACCCCTGTTTGACAGTGAGGGCTGCAAGACTACATAACATTGATTATTTCAGCTGTTTTATCTCACGCCACCTCTCTTTAAAATAGAGTATTACGTACCTGTGTGACCGCATGTACTCATTCTAAACATGCAGACGATCCCCCCTCGGAGACCTCGCACCGGTCCTGCGTGCGTGACTTCATCCTGCGTTTGCATGAGTAGATCCCGTCTCTCGGAACTGCTTTTCTTTAAACGAACCTTCCTTCAAAATCATGTTGCTGCTGGGATGAGGGTTAATAGGGGAATGAAGCAATATAATTACAGCTGTATTAATATGTAATTCAGTGTGGGAAGGTCAGTAAGGACGAAATAATTGTACCCCCTAGCATTGGCTATGAGCACAACAAAGATATAGACAAGCAATCATTATACGAGACAGTTAGTAATACAACAGAATTAGTCCCCTGTACTGGCCGAGAGCACAGGAAACTGAATACAAGTGGAATTCTAAACTTCATAAAACATTATTACCTCCCCTTACTATGAGGTAACATTACACTAAGAAAGAAGTGACTTACCTCCCTTGGAATGAGAGGAAAAATTAATTTGAAAAGTTCGAACAAAAGCCCTACATACATATATTTAGAATGAGGAAAGCCCACAATCTAGCACTTGCTAGACAGCAAACTCACTTCCCTGTAAAAACAAAAAAGGGGGTTAATAATACCTAATTTAATAAAAGAACAAGAACATAATAATCTGAGTCTCCAGTGAAGCCAGAAACCAGCCTAAAAACTTTGTAAAAAAATTGACATTTACAACACAGATTTTAATTATTTAATAATTAAATCAAATGTCAGTAAATTTATTAACTCACCAAGACAACAAGCGCACACTTTGATCTGCCAAAAGGCCGAGAAGTGATCTAAGTATTTTGTTGATGTCTTCATGACAAAGTCTTCTTTCCAGACTTTGTGTACAGCACAGTTGATGTGCTTCTCAACTTGCGCCTTCCACGCTAACTTTGCAGGCATGCTGTTAATTAGTTGGTAGACACTTGGGAGCTGATACTTATGAAGCGTTTCTTGGCATTTCATAAACCAACTATTGCTCTTAATATTCTTTACAGCAAGTTGTCTGGCTGCTATCTGGAATTGTACAGTATCGTCATTTCTGAGGATGTTTCCTAGTAGTTTTAGTTTTCTGGAGTCTAGCTCTGCTTGGATGGGTCTTATTCCTAGTAGGCATAGTGTTGATGATGATGTTGTATTCTTTGGAAGGGACTGTAATTGTTTAAGAATTGACAGTTGGAATAGTTCCAATGCACTAATCTCAGCCTTTGTCATCTGAGTGACCTCTAGACCAAACAGTAATCTTGGAAAACAGTAGACTTTCCATATATGCGCTGAAGTTAACGGGGAAAGTCCACCATTTCCATGAAGTCCAGCTCCAATCAGTGAATAGACTGTTCTTCTTGTTGCTTGAATGCGTTTTTCTACATTGCCTTTCCCATTTGTTGACCGTTCTATACCTAAGTGAGTTTCACATTTAGATTCAAGGATCTGTCTGTCTCCTAGATGAATAACTGGAGCAGATTTAGTTCGCTTGTTTAGCGAAATCAATGCGCTTTTTCCAGGGTTTATAGTGTAGCGCTCTTGAAGTGTGTATTGATGAACTATGTTTAAGAGCTCCTGTAGGTGATCAGTGTCCTGAGCTAATAGGACTATGTCATCCGCACATGTTGGTGCACTGCAGTTAATGTGTCCAATTTTAGCACCAATATTTACATCTTCAATTATTTTGAGAAGGTTGTTATTGAAGAGTTTGTAATGGTTTGTTGAGAGAATTCCACCTTGGCGTACAAATGTGTCTGAGAGGGTTCTTTTCATCTTGATGGAAGATTGAGCATCAGTATATATCTCTTTGATGGTTCGCCATAATGATCCTTCAATTCCAATGTTGTAGATCTTTCGGAGTAAGGACGCATGCCACACTACGTCAAATGCTTTGCAAGCATCTAAGGTTACCATACTGAGCTGCTGATGATTGTCTTTAGCTTCATTGACCACTTCTGAAATAATAAGTGCTGTGTTTACTGATGATGATCTTTCAGTGAAACCTCTGCAGCTTTGACTGAACATTACCATGCCGTTGCTTTGTCCATTGTAAAATTACTTTTTCTAAGATCTTGCCTACAATTGAAAGGACTGTTATTCCTCTGTAGGTGCTAGGCTGTTTTTCATCCTTACCCTTCTTTAATACTGGAGTTAAGATTCCTTGCTTTCATATCAGATGGAATGTAGCCTCTACTGATTATATAGTTCATTAGCTTTACGAGATGACCACAGTTGGTGCATGCTTTAAGTGTTCTGCTATTAGCCCATGCGGGTCGGCTGATTTGTTATTCTTAAATCCTGCAATGATCTTTCGGATCTCTGCTTCATAATGCTTGTGTGTCCAATCCAGTTAGTATATAGATCAATGGTATATGTATTTTAGCCTGGTTCCCTGTCTCATTTTCCGTTGAGTTTTCCTCATTACACGTACGTACATGTTATCTATACGCTCACTTCGCGGAAAAGGTTTTGCATATAATGCAACGGTTACTCTGTAATTCAAGACGCAATGCCTTATGCCAACATATGGCACTATAAATATTTCTATACTTATTCTGAAAATATTTTTGTGACACATTATATGATCAAAATTTTCTCTGAAATGTAACACATGTGGCCCTGTATAATTTTCTGGAAATTGCTAGTCATGAAGTTCAGAGATCAATCGATCCTACCACGAACGAGGTGTGGGTGGAGCTTAGCTGGAGATAGGCGGGGCATGGCCAAAAATAGAAAGGTCCATGACATAGAAAAATATAGTACAGGCCAAGAAAATTACACGTTCCTGCGGTCCGGGGGTTGGTGGGGGTGGGGCAACCACTTTTTACTACAGGGCAACCATATTTTAAGACATTGGTTGCCTTGGGGGACAGCCTTGTTATTTTCAGGGCTCGTATATATACTAATCGTAAGTATTTATTTTTCTTAGCCTTAACCCTTTCACACGCAAATTTGTTCAATAAAATTTCCATTTGCAGCCCAAGAGAAGACTGGGTTTTTTTTAGATTTAGCACTGGTTCGGTTATCGAGCCAGTCATTCCAGTTGTAAATTTTTCAAGATAGTCTTCTCTTGATCTGAAATGGACATTTCTCAAGACCAATACAGACGCCGTTTTGGCTGATATGAGGGATAAAGGGCTACTATGATGCTTGAGTTGGTATTTGCCAGGATTCTGTAGCCTGCTTACAACAATACATATCTTCAACACAATTTACAGAAATGGGGCAACTGGAAAAACAGTTGGACAACCTAATTTAAATAGTGTACTTGCCCCTGGGGCAACAAAATATTTTTCAAATTTTCGCTCCAAACATTGGATGCTAGTATAATATAAACTGTTAAATGCAAATATAATCTTGATTATAAAGAAACTTACTGTTATAAAATACAGGTAGCTAAATCCAAGCTGTCACTTTGATACGCTTATTAGCATAGGTGTGAGCGCAAGTATCTCCGAAGTGATCTGATGTCTGAATAGCGATTCAATTTAACGATAATATTTAGTCTCATTCAGGCGCGTAGCTACAGGCTATTCATGGGGGTGTTACGACCCTAAAGCGGGGAGTCTGGGGGTCCTCCCCCATAAAATTATGAAAAGTAGATGCTCTGAGACGTCATTTCCAGCAATTTTAATGATAAAACAAACTTGGATTCTACCGAGATATTACATACTTTTTGGATAAAATGTACCCCAGTTTTCGTAATTTGCTATACAAGTGTATTGAAATGAGTATTTCCAGAATTCTTTTCATAAATAAGATGTATTGGGAGTAATTTCTTGCATGCAAGTTGATAGAATCTTGGACTATCAATCTGGTCAAATATATCTTTCTACAAAACATTCCCTGGTTTGAAAGTCTTGCCGGTTGCCATCAAACCTAACAGCTACGTCACTTATATAATAATTGCAGAACGTTTGCATATTGCAGTATGCGTCTTAAGCTCCTTGAATATACATAGACACCGACAATGGCACCAAAATACACTGCACCATTGCGATGCATGATACCCTGAAAATATCTACTAATTCCGTTCGCTCAACACGTTAAGCGTTTCAGTTTGTATTTGATAATTTGTAAAGTGTATATCTAAGGCGCCATAGACAAAAGAATGCTTGCCAATGCTATACAGGCCTAGCTAAACTGCAATACTGGTATGGAATTCAAAAGTCAAATGCTTAAATGTTTCAACACTTCGGCATAAATATAACACATAAAGCAAAGTTCAACGTTAATCCACCTGACTCGAGCGAAAAGTCATTTATTCAAGCAAAACTTTATACAGTTTAATAATGGGCGCATTACCCACGCGTATATATGCTCTATTGGGCTATTCATAATTTGGTAATCTTTATCATAGGATAAAGTTAAGGCATCGTGGTTTTATTGCGAGGTGTGACAAGACGTCTTCAGCATTGACCTCAATGGTTCGATGTATGTTCATCAGCGCCAAGCCATTGAAACGATCTTGACCAATGGTATTCCGAAGATAGGTTTTAAGTCGGCGAAGTGTAGAGAAAGACCTGCAAACAGCAAGATATTTAATTAGTTTAAACAACAGCTACGACCACCCACCATCACCACCCACAATCTACCACCACCACCAACAACAACACCTCCACGAGCCCCACCAGCATGGCCACCACCACAACCACCACCGCTGCTGCTGCTACTGCCCCGACCTCGCTGACAACATTCCTTTTTGCTGCTGCTTGAGAGATGGATTTAGTGCTATATACCATTAATATAACTCAACGTGATAGTTACATTCACCAAAATAGCTGCTGCTGCTTATGCTGCTGGTATAACTACTACTAGTAGTGATAATGAATTCAGGCTGTTTACTGGCACACAATAGTTGATTAGCATTTGTGGCAGAGTCTCTGTCTTGCCATTCACTAATAGTATTTAGCGACTCAATTACAGCGGGAAACAACTCCAAAAAAACTATGACAGCATCGTGCCTCTCACTCCATCGCATTGGACACATTTGCTTTAGGTGTTTTCGCCTGGCATCTGGTAAATTGTCCTCAACAGCGTTAGCAAGGACAGCTTGTCGTTTTGGTGTGTTGAGAAAGTTATATATACTACTGATAGTGCCCATACTATTCCGTACTGATACCTCAGTACACGCATCTGACACAGCAAGGTTTAAACTATGTGCTCCGCAATGAACATATGGGGCAAGTGGAAACTGTCTCACAATGTGTGCTTGTACACCGTTGAATCGTCCACTCATGGAAGCTGCGCCATCATAACCTTGTCTACGCATATAATCTAAATTTACACTGAATTTTCGCAGACTATCTATGATCACTTGAGCGAGGTTCTGGCCAGTGACATCATAAACAGGTACAAACTGAATGAAGTCTTCTCGAATCTGATGTCCCGATTCATCTATGTAGCGTGCGCATAGTGAAAACTGCTCAATTCCCGAAATGTCAGCTGTTTCATCAGCGAGTATTGAAAAGCATTTTGCAGCATTGATGTTATTTACTAGCTTATCACGGATCAAGAGATTGCAACAATCTACTAGTTCATTTTGAATTTGAGGACTAATATAGGAGGCATATGCTGAAAATGATGAGCATGATTGTAGGTGTTTGCTAAGGACCTGATCACCGCCGTTTGCATGATACTGTAGCAGAGCTCTAAAGTTTCCCTCATTAGCGGATGTTTCTGCACAATTCAGTCTCAGAGATCCGGAATCCATGTGGCCACGAAGTGACAATCCCTGCCGGCCACAAAGAATAATAGTATCAATAACTTTGAGACGATTTTCACGAATTATGGTTTTGGACGCACTATCTATTTGGATGTCAGTTGAATCAACTTTACGACCAGCAACAGACTGAAGGTTTCCAGCACTCGCAATGCACTCCTTGTGATAAGTGGTCTTCTCGTGATCGTTAAACACCTCAACAGCCTTTGTCCAGTTAGAAAAAGATATCCTCACAAGCTTTCCCAGAGACTGACTTCCAATACCCGCTCCTTCTGGCGCGAATAGTGCACAGTACTTACAAAATGCACCACTCCGAACCTGACTGTATAAGAGCCACTTCCACCGATGCAGCCACTGGTGCTGGAATCGTAGATTATGCTTGCCTCGGGAAGAAAATATATAGTCTGCGTCAGGAACCCACGCATTACAAAGGAGGTCCAAGCGCTTCTCCATGGTTAACTGTTAAGAAAATAAAAATCTATTCTATTTACTTCCGACTAGTCAATAACCATTACATGTGCATTATTATCATTTATAGACCAAAGTAAAGGGCGTATATAACCGATGCATCTGTTTGTTTGTTTGTTTGTTGGTTGGTTGGTTGGTGGGTTGGTCTTGAACTGTACAAGATAAATGTATTAGGTGATCTGCCTCTTGTTCTATAATGACGAGGCTGTCATTCAAACCAAGGATTTTAAATTGTTACTAGACATCTGAATTCTGAATAAAATGTATGATTAAGATTAGGATCGAATACTGGATGTGTGGGTTTTTGGAAAGCACAATGGCATGTGATGCTCACCTGGACCATTATCATTTACATTGAATTAATGAGTAGAATTTTAAAGGGACACTGTGACTAGCTGTACAGACGCCATAGGATGGACGGAGGGAGACCCGCCAGTCGCCATGCCATACACTTCATTGGACATTCTGACCAGATGAGCAAACAATATGGAATACAGTAATAAATTAGAACCTCTCACTCAAAGCTGGGGCCAGAATCAGATGAATGACCAGATTAGCAAGATATTCTAATATTAGAAGGCATTCAGAGATTGCGTACATCCGCCACACACGATTACCTCCTAATAAATGATCTGTATAAAGGTCATCAGCCCAGCAACCTGAACCAATTTCCAGCATATTTTATTAAGCATTTAATAATAAAACCGGCCTCCTTAGTGGTCTAGAGGAATGTCCATTCGCAGACAGAGAAAAGACTCTTTTTGGAGATTTACAACTGGAATAACTGCTCCGATATCCACGTCAGTCATAGCTGGTCCGATATCCACGCCAGTCATTCCAGTGGTAAATCTTAAAAAGATAGTATTCTCTTGGCCTGCAAATAGACATTCAAAAAGCAAATATTTTGATTTTCAGGAACAAATTTAGTCACTAAAGGGTTAAACTGTTTAATCCATTACGTCACAGAATCTCAATTTTAAAATCGTTATATACAATTAGACGAGCTATGTTAATTTGAAATTAATTTAACTGGAAAACTCGTTAAAGGCCTATTCAAGACTCATTGAGGTGTAATACAAATATATTTCGAAATTGCGTTATTTAATTGTTAATGTGGTAACTGTAAGACTCTACTAGTGCTAGTAGCCATAGTTGCTTGCTTAATTATAGCGGATCTCTCGTATTATTTGTTAATCTTGTCTATCGGGGTTGTTGGGGGTATTGCGAACGTAATACCAAAACTAGGCGGCATATGCCGTTGAAGCAGCGACCTTTTAGGATTGATGAATTAAATACCAATTGAAAATTGGGGAAGGGGTCTAAACTAACTCTCGTCTTGCAAAGCACATTCTTAGGGGTAACCCACTGTTAGCCACATAGCTAATTTGGTTGAATTTCACCCATCAGTTTGGGAGGAGTTAGCGTGACGGACAGCTAGACAATTAATTTGACCTTTTGACTCCTGTCACGCTGCCTTGAGGGCGGAGCCTAATCAAAATGTCGCCTTGCAAAGTGCATCCTCTGGGTATCCCACATACCAAAGTTGGTTCAATTCCACTAAACAGTTGGAGAGGAGTTAGCGTAATGGACAGACAGACGGGTGGACGGACGGACGGACGAACAAAGGATCCTTTGCTGTAGGATGGATGTAATGATGGTAGAGAAGCATCCTGTTAAGTCTCATTGTGATCGGATAACCCATTGATGAATTAAATACTGTATCGTTTGAAAAACCCCATTTTGAACGAAAACCTTAAAGTTGAATGTGTGAGCCTCATGGAGTAATGGAATGAGGGACAGACAGACGGGCTAACAAAGGTTCGCATGGTGTAGGATGGATGCAATGATGGCATAGAAGCATCCTGTTTCATTGTGATCGGATAACTCATTGATCCTTTATATTTCAATTAAAAAAACAATACATTTTGAGGGTGGAATTAGGTAACGGACTAACAATTAAAGGCTCCTATAGTCGTAGGCCCTATGGAGCCGCTCGACGATCGCGGCTAATTAAAATTCATGCATTTATGTCACTGTCATTATTGTACAAATACTCTTAGAAACTCACTTTCCTAGATTCATCTGAGTCATCTCCACAGAAGAGGCCAATGTCGTTAGCAGGTTGTTCCGTTGGCACTTCAGCAGCACATTGTACAGTGACTGGAGTCTCTAATACAGTTTCCGTATTCATATGCTGTGGCAGTAAATTGTTAGACGTACTGGCTCTGATATCATTGTTTATTACGGAGGTACAACCAGCGTCACGAGAAGGTTTAAAAAACGAATAAATTGTTGTCTTCTGCCGTTTTTTATCACCCATTTTAAACAGTTACACTGATACATACGATAATACGAAACACGCATTGCTTTCTGACAGCGCTTGTAGGTCAGCCAATGTGGAGACAGCATCAATGCTACAAGGCACGTGACTACGGCGATATGCGCGTGGACGCTGGTAGACAATGAGGTCAATTGTCTAGCCTGACTGGCCGTGTTTCTCACTGTTTCTATATGCAGTGATCTCACTTGCGCACATAGGCTGATTTTATTGTGACTTAGACTTAGATTCTAAAATTTTTTGCCAGACCCATGGGGGTGTTCTAACACCCAAACCACCCCCTTAGCTACGCCCCTGGTCTCATTGAACAGACAGATGATGTAATAGAAATCTAAACATCGTATGTAAATTTCTATGGGCGATATGTATTGGTGGGTAATACTATCTTGATTTAGGTGTGCAAAGTAAAAGGATATTCCCCGTATATGCCCTGAGTGACGCACGCATCAATAATCAAATAATGCATGCTCGTAGATTAGATGAGGAGTAGAGGAGTGGAGCGTTTGGGATGTGAGCGCAACACCGCCCTCCCTCACCCCAAGACCCCACCCCACACAACCACACCCTTCCATGCCCACACACGTACGCACGTGCACGCTCGCGCAAAAGCACACCCACGCATGCGCGCGCCTACTTCTGCCACCGCAATAACCAATCACCTCAACAATACCCAACAATTGACATTCGAATTTGGCAATACGATTTATCGCACATAATTCTTTTATTTTCTTATAGGGATAATTTCCTAACACCATACATTTTCGATAAACTGGCAAAGCCTTTTGAAAATCATGGACGTGGAACCGTAATTTCAGACGTTTTCCGGGTGTGGATTACATATTGTATGTATTCACTCACCAACCCACCCACCCACCCAGGCCAGACAATCAGAATATTGAAACAAGACGGGATTTATTATTAGACATTCTCTAATCTGGTTGACGATTGTGCTATCAATGGTGCTGAAAGTCGTTGATGTTTAGGGCAGCAACGGCTTCCAGTCTTTATGGTTCCAATACTTTAGCGTAATTGCCACTTGCACAAATTTAAAGAGTGCATTTTGGCTGCTGTGAATTGAATAACTATCGATTAAATTTGCCTAAATTTTACGCTGAACTGTAGATCATAATAATAGCGCTAATCAGGTACAGTCAACGTTATGTCTTGTTCAAAGTTATTCAACGTTAAGCCATTTTCTGAAGCCACTCTATTTGCGTTAAAGCAGGCCCTTTTGCCGTTTCAATGATGATACGATGTTGCTGCCATTATTTCATAAATTATTAGTAATAATTTAGCAACATATGGGCATCATGTAATTGTTGTATGATCATTCAGCAACATGGGGTATTTGGCCGTATTGAGCGTGTGGTTAAATCGTCTACGCTTGAATAATTCCTCGCGGGATCACGGTGGCTAACGCTTTTGTGCCCAATCCACAGCGAATTTGGTCATCAAATCCGTGAAGTAAGTGGTGGTTTGTAAGAATTTGGTTGCTGAATTACGTTGCTGAAAGTGTATGTGCTTATGACATTTAAAGATCATTTTTCTTGTTTATTGATTTTTGAAATCATCTGGGCTGATGATCTTGGATTTTGGGCATGAGCGGGTCTGTCTTTAAAATACGAGCCGGGTCTCGCGGTATTCTGCTTTACATAAGATGTACGCTAATTCGCTACTCCAATCACGACAGCGTTTTTAATTATTCTTCAATATTTCATGTTCCCCTGTTTCTTTTGATAGTCAATGTTTCAGAATATGGTTGCTCTTTCCCATAGCAACATCAAACAGCAACATTGTATACAGGAAATTATGGCCATTTTGTTTTGGGCGATGTGACAAATTATACATTTTGTAAATGTTGCAATGTATTAGAATCTGCATTCCTTTCAATTTAGCGTTGTCAGATTTTCCGCGTACATAACCCTATTAGCGTATTACAGTCCGGTGCATTTGCACTCCGTACCAATGACTAATCTATTGTTATGTTAATGTTTAACCGGGTGGGCCATCACAATGGTAAGGTTTAACCAAGCAATCCTTTGATATGATAATCTGACAATCTATTCACCTATTGTTATGTTAAAAATGAGCACTTTTTACCAAGGATTTTCTACATGGGCGTCTGGGTTTTTGGTGCATGCAACATTTTTCGGGTATAAATTCCAGGTAAAAATTGGACTCTGGGTCCGACCTTGAATTGCCCTAGCTGGTGTAGGGCGCTGAACTCAGCATAGTCTCTCAGCAGTTGTGCTAGTCCGAATTTCTGTCAGTTTGCTTACGTTGTTCAGATAAAGTGTACATTGAGATATAATGTAGCTGTGATTTGAGTAGTGTAGTATTCCGTGTTGAGCTTTGGGCTCCACGAAGGATCTTTAATTTTGCTGTTTAGCATGTAATGATTCTTAATTCGAGTGCTCGCATACTATATCATTTTTGGTTCATGGTTAGAAACTGGCAGCAATGAGGACCAGCATTTCAACCGATTGACGACTTCATAAGCCACCGTGGCTTACTTCTAAAGAACAGGAGCAAGTGTATAGTGTAAGTCTTAGGTCTTAGTTAATTATATTCACACTATTTAATTAACCACTTTCTTGATTAAATTCTAGAGTTCCTGTTTTTCTTAAAAATTAAGGACATGCCCTCCAGTAGTTGATATTATTCTGACTTGGATTTATGAAACTACCCATTTGAGTCTGTAGCCATTTATATACCCGATTCCCCAAATTGTCTGTCCAGGTGACCATGATATTGGGTAAATCCAGTGCACTCCATGTTTGAGATCTCATAGTGGTAATAGTTGCTATTTCATATCACATATCATTCCTCTCGGCTACCCATAGCAACCACTGTCGATACTTGCACAATTTCTGATTTACTGTCTTGACAAAGTGTAAAACTTGTTTCAAACCCAGAAAATCATGAAATTGTAAACATAGCTTCGCCAGAACCAAAAAAAACTGCTAGTTCTTTTTACAGACGAGAGCAAATTTTCATTAAAATTGGTATCTGCCAATTTCTATTTCATATAAGTCGACATTTGACCAGTTATCATTTAACTGAATCTTTGTAACCTTAATTCAGTATAAATGATCAGTTAATATTCAGTTCCCTTAGCAGTTAATAACTTGGGAACCTATTGACATTACAACTGTTTCACGGCTTATATCATTTAATTGAATCTTTGTAACCTTAATTCAGTATAAATGATCAGATAACAGTCAGTTCCCTTAGCAGTTAATAACTTGGCCACCTATTGACATTACAACTGTTTCACGGCGTATATCATTTAATTTAATCATTGTAAGTTTAATTAGACATAAATGATTGGATAATTGTCTTAGCAGTTATAATACTTGGGAACTATTCATACTTACAACTGTTTACCAGCATAATGGCATCCATTTAATTTTAAGTTATTAAGTTCTGAAATAGGGCTTTTGTCAAACGCATTTCTTCCGTAGCAACAGAGCATACATTATAGCAGTTATTGAATTTCATTCACACTTACATTAGGAGTTAATCTTATGACCTGTCCTTAAGCCGTAGGTGTTAAACACTGAGCTATGCTAGGGTCAGGTCTTTATTAATTGCATTTCTACCTTGTCAGTGAATAATCCAAACTTATATATTTAATTATTCTTTGTGAGAGGAAATTATTAATCCCCCACTACTGTGAATTGCCACTTCACTTTGGCTTTAATTTCCTGAAACAATGTATGGCCTGTTCTTAATATTACAGTGTTACTATCACTGATCGTACCTTAGTTCAGATCATTAACGAGTTAGCAACTCGTTAAATAGTAGTTTTTCTACACTGTTTGGATTCTTAGGATCCATAATACAACTGTGATAATCCAAAGTAAAATCACTTAATGATTAATTATCTGGCTTTAAGATAGAATCTTGTATTCCATACAGTCTAGAATTGGCATTTGATAAAAGGCAGGATCCTGTCTTAGGCCACATAAGTGATCACACATTGGAATTCTAAAATAAACATTGTAGAGTAGATCCAAAATGGCGGAATATTCGCTAACAAACACTGTCCCCAGTGTATTAGAGCACCTTAGTGATGATGCATTTGCGCATCCTAGTACACACATCCCATTAGGAATTGAGATGCGACCTCAACACAGCATCTCGGAATCACATGTGACCTTTCAAGATGGCGTCACTATATATGCTAAGGATCACTTTGAAGATGGGTATGATGACACTGATTACAGCAATGACGGCTGGAGTACTAATGAGGAAGATGCAAATTCAAATATTAGTTCTTTGGAAGGTTTCCAGGATAGTCACACTAGTGGAGCTATTTTTCCTTCCAGTGAATTTTCTGTTCCACCAAGTGATTTTTCTGTTCCTCCTTGTGGAAATATGTCTACCCCTTTGGTTGACACTCTCAGGCTGCTTCAGGGCAGCAGTCGGCCTTCTCTTTTATGGACACTGCGGTGCCGAGCCACTGTGAGTCTTCTGGTTATCCAGAGCCTCCGGGTGGTTCCTCTCCCCAGTCTCCTGTAGTGAGCATGAGTGAGTTATACAAGATGAGGAAACGTGTGGATGAGTTAATTAACCAACTGTGTGATAGTCACGCGGAAAATACGGCTCCGAAGCCAAATCTGGGCTTGAATACGAATTTTCATTTTCATTTACAGGATCGTCCTGTACCGCGCCTTCAAACAGCAGAGAATGTAGAACCAAAGAATGCTTCTCATATAACGGCTATACGACCACCACCCGGTTTTTCTCAATTAGATCGACCCCAGATTCCAACTCTGAACCACCACCAAAACTCGCTACAATATGTTGTGTAAACTGATGTAGAGGGTCTGTTTATATGAATGGTATTGGATGGGCTGTTCTCCTTCGATCAATACTCACCATTCTATTACTTCTGATATACAGCTGGCCCTGACAGCTGGCTCTAGGACTATAGACTTAGAAAGCTTTCACGACTCCTTGGAACCGGGTACTCGGCTCCCAACTGCCGAGTACCCGTCTACCATGAAGCTCATTCTTGTTTGCATAGCGACAAGAGAATACATGCTTTTTGCAGTTGGAAAGTCTTAAGATTGTTTAAGCCTAAGTCTTTTTACTGTGATTAATTGTGATAGCTTGTGCGTTCTCAAAAGGATATTTGGATTAATATGGATGATTCCGATGATAACCAGGTCATATATTTCCATGTTATTCCATAGTTAAAAGACTTAGGTCTCTAAAATTTCGTCTGTGTCGCATGTTCCAATTTCTAACCCCAAAGAATCTGGGACGTGTGTTAACAACGAAATATGCCAGATGATCGCCTTCCTTTAAATCCCCAACAGGCGATCGGCAGATATGAAATTAGGTGTTGGCTTATCAGTGTTTTAACACGATTATCGGCTGACGTCGTTTTCCGTAAGATCCGAGCGGGTGACGTCACACCCGTGTTTCTCGGATGTTTATGTGAAGAAAATGTTTCATTAATTCGCGCATCTGATTCTGGGTGCTGCATACTTTAATTGGTACCTGAAAACTTTGGAATTTTCAAGTTTTGCGTGTTATCACGATCTGTTTGCAATGATCAGTGGTTTCAAAATTCTTGATTTAGATGTGTGGTCTGCGGTTTTACCGTGTGCTACAGCAGTTTGTTTACATTTTGTTGTTTCTTCACATCGTTTAGGCCTTCGTTAGGAGTATAATTTATATTTATTTGTAAATATACCCTGAATGCTATGCGATATGATTCCTGGTTCCGTTATACATCCTTGAGGATCAGTGTATGGGTGTATTATTGCCCGCTTCATTCTTGTCGTCATAATCAATGCGATCTTTTCTGTAGCGTTGCGGGGTGGGGTGCGGCAGGGTGACAGTTAATTTATGGTCAAAATAGTTGAAAATTAATTGTCTGCCTTCCATTTTTGTTTCGTTCCACTGGCTTATTGTAGGTTTGGCTTTTTATAGGCCAAGCCAGCCCCGCCATCATGTGTCGAGTGCCACATATCGTACAGGTTCTATGCAAGGACCATGTCTGTTTCCACTGTGCTAGTGTAGTCTTGACAGTAGGTGTAACGTTTGTGCTGTATGGTCAGTCGATATGATGCTTAAGTTCCTTGCCAGAAGGACTTGGCAGGGTCTGACGCAGGGTCAGGCGGTCCGAAAGTAAATCATGGAGCATCCGTTCAGCCCATGGGGGCATTCCACGTCTGCAACCGGAGGTGGCGGAGATGGCACCACCGGCGTGGTTTGTCCGGCTAGGCAAGGTTTCTTGCATAGCCTTCTGCCCACGCTGGTGTCGTCCCTGCTGCCAAAAGTTGTAGTGCAGTCTCTCCCCATGTTTGATTCGGACCCTGTACTTGGACAGGGTTCTGGACTGGCCACCGAGGGAGCCATCTCATACGGCCCCCTGGCAGTCCCGTCTGGCTCTGGCCTAATGGGTTCTGTCTCTCTGCGGCCACCTCCGGGTGGTCCAGTAGTGGTGGCTGGTCCGCCAGGCATGGGAGCCATCCGCCAGGAGGGCTCCACGGTTTTCCTTGTCTAGTGACTACTCTTCGGGGTCTGAAGATGAGGAGGCCGAGGAGGAGAGATTGCTGCAGCCTGTGATGCCTCAGGTGGAGAGCATGGAGGTCGATTCCATCCTGGACGGAACCGTCCTCCATCTGTCTGGCCTGGCGCAAGCCAGGGCAGTGGGTCCACCCATGGTTGAGGCCACTCCGGTACAGGGCACCGGTCCCGTAATGGTTGGTTTGCCGCCAACCAGCACGGTGACGGGTGCGGCCGGCCAGGCATGGTACTCGCCTATCTTGCTTGGTCCGGCGGTCAGACATGGGGTGCCATTGGCGCCCGTGTTTGGCCACGGTTCCTCAACCGCTAAGGGTCCACACGGTTTTCCGTGCAGGCCTACTCCATGGACTGGAGTGTTCCATGGGGTGGCAGTGGAACTGTACGTTACCGGAGTTCCTGGCATATCAGCAATGGCTCCTAGCCGAGAGGTCGTTGCTGGTAGGGCCGTGAACATGTCAACGGGTGATGTGTTCACGGGAGTGTCCTCCTCGGAGACGGATTGGTCTGGGGCTCTGGCTTGGCTAACCAGGGTGGACCCGTCTGTCGTTTCGACCACGGCCGAGGAGGATGTACCAAGTGCATCAATTAGGACGGGGATCTTGCCCCAGCCCTGATCCAGTTTGTTGGACTGGATCCATGGTTTATGGTGTTGCTTGATGCTATTTATAGCAAACAACGTATGAACAAGGGCCAGCTTCTTGTGGCCTCCATGGAGGTGCGGGCGAGGGGTCGTATTCCACGGGGGGAATACGACAGGTATGGTGTTGTCCCGTCGGTCACCGAGGATGACCGCTGGGTACTGGGTGTCCAGAGTGCTGGAGCGGGTGGCCCCGCCCCAGCACTGGTGGACAAAGCTCAGGTACACCATAATGAAGCCCTTTCCCTATGTGATGGGTGTGTGAGGACAGCACTGAGTGCTGTCAACCACTATTATCGTCTTCTTCAGCCGCTGTGGGCTGAAGTGGGGGCAGGCCACGCTGTGCCACCTGTGGCGCTTTCGTGCATTAATTAATGACGGCCTGGTGCCGTCTATGGACGCATTGGCAAGGGTGCTGGCACGTGTGACTATGTCCAGGAGGCAGATGGTTCTTGACCATATGCGTCCAGCTACTGCCTTCAGGGAGCATCTTCTTGGGACGCCCCTGACAGGCCTTAGCATCTTTGGTGGCCAGGCGCTGGCCATCTTGGAGGACACGGCCAGCATTGTGCAGAATCGGTTGGCGGTTAATCTGACTGTAGTCAGGCTGCTGACTGGGCAACCTTCAAGAAACAGAAAAGGCAAAAGCATAGTTCTGCTTCTGTTTTCTGCTGGGTTTTCTCAGCCGCCTCAGCGAAGAAAGCCAAGACGGTTGTGGGGGCGTCTACCCTCCCTAATGTTGCTCCTGATCGCCCGAGTGGCGGGAAGGGGAGGGGTAAGTCCTCAAAGGGCGGACAGAAGGGAGTGGATCGTACCCGAGGGTACGAGGGCTCCCTTCGCATCTGCCTGGACCGCACCTGTGCGACAGGAACCGCGGTGCCAGTTAGCCCGGCCAAGCCAAGACCAATATGGTTCTCTCTCTCTCTCTCTCTCGTCAAGAGAGGGGTGGTGGGAGCGGATACGCGAGCCAGACACCCATTAGGCATTAAGGCGTCTATAGTGGGTGGAAGGCTCATGCGTTTTCGTCGAGGTTTGGCGAGGTGTGACGTCAGACAGTCTTGTCCTGGGATGGTTATCCCAGGGTTACATGCCGGAGTGGTGGGACTTTCCACCACAGAATCTGTCTTTGGCACCTGTCTGGACACCTGTTCAACGGAACCAGACCCGTTAGAAGCTATTCAAAACGAAGT
Organism: Chaetoderma sp. LZ-2023a; assembly: GCA_034401795.1. NCBI lineage: Eukaryota > Metazoa > Mollusca > Caudofoveata > Chaetodermatida > Chaetodermatidae > Chaetoderma > Chaetoderma sp. LZ-2023a. The sequence goes on from CM067361.1 coordinate 42,711,241, forward strand.
GTCAGGTTTGCTTCTGAAGGGAGCAATAAACCAGCAAACCGGTACACTCCAGTCTTCTATTCAAACATGTTCCTTGTCCCAAAGAGCACAGGGGGGTGGAGGCCCGTACTCAGTCTCAGGCCATTGAATTGGTTTATCCATATGCCTCGGTTTCAGATGGAAACTCCGAGGTCGGTAATGGCAGGATTGAGGAAGGGGGTGTGGTGTCTATCGATCGATCTGAGAGATGCATGTTTCCACATTCCTATGAACAGGAGTTGTCACAGGTTTCTGTGAGTTGCGTTTCAGATTCAAGTATGGGAGTTTAAATCCTCCCATTCGGCCTGTCGACAGCTCCAAGGGGTTTTCACCAGAGTGGTCCTTGTGGTGACAGCGTTTCTCAGAAAAGAGAACGTGGCGCTTCACACCTACATAGACGATTGGCTGATCATCAGCCAGGTTAGAGGTGGATACTGCTCTGACTCTGAAGTTGCTTTCAGATCTAGGCTGGATAGTCAACAATGAGAAATCTCACGGATGCAATTCGATCTCGAGGAGGGCAGGGTTTTTTTACCCATCAGACCCCAGAGTGGTGTCTCTGTTAGCCATCCTCAAGAGTTTCGATTGGGAAACCACATTCAGGTGAGGCGGTTTCTTCAGCTGCTAGGCATGATGGTCTCCATGGAGCAGGTAAACCCGTACACTGCTCGGATGCGAAGACCTATCCAGTTGTATCAGAAACAGAGAATAGAACCCCTGTCAAAACTGGTGCCAGTTTTGGAGCCAATATTGTCGCATCTTGTATGGTGGGAAAAAGCGTCAGAATCTCCTAGTAGGAGTTTTGCTGCACCTACCCCACCCCCAGCTGTCCGTGTACACGGATGCATCACTGGAGGGATGGGGGGGCCTAACTGGGAGAACACCAGGTCGCGGGCACATGGACTCTCCAAGAGAGCCAGCTGCATATCAATCTGTTGGATATGATGGCAGTGGAACTGGCATTGGAAAAGGTTTCCTCCAAAAGTCAGGGGCAAGGCGATATTGATACAGTCGGACAACTCGACAGTAGTATCATACAGAAATCGCCAAGGCGAGACCAAGTCATCCACACTATGTATCTAAGTGTGGCACTTGATTCAATGGTGCAGGAATTACTCGGTTGTTTTGAAAGCAGCTCATATTCCTGGGCGATTGAACATTCTGCCGGATGCTTTGTCTCGCAGCCAGAGAATTCTGCCAACAGAATGGTCTCTCAACCCTCCACCTCTTCACAGGATACATGGACTTGTTCGCCACAAGGGAAAATGCTCAAATCATGACTTATGTCTCGTCGATTTCAGATCCTAATGCCGTCGATACAGATGCTCTGGCGTTAAGCTGGAGAGGGATGCACGCTTACGCGTACCCACCCACCATTCTTCGACCGAAGATATTGGTGAAGATCAGGGAGGAACCGTGCCTGATCCTGATATAGCGCCATTTGGGTTAGCAGGGCGTGGTTCACGGATCTTCGAGGTCTGCGGGTGGAAAATCCAGTGCAGTTACCCGAGATTCCGAACATAATCTCCCAGGCCAAGGGACGCTTCCTACACAAGCATCCCGAAATGTTATTGACTGCGTGGTTGTTGTCAAACAATGTTCCACGTCGGAGGGCTTTTCTTGACATGCTGCAGATTTCCTTGCAGCTGCGAGAGGGAGGTCAACCTTCAAGTCATATAACAACAAGGTTAACGGGTTTGCAGACTGGTGTGAAGAAAAGGGTATTGATACCTTTCGTTCCACCATTCAGCAAATAGCAGACTTTCTCTGTGAGCTGTTCTCTACCGCCCTTTACAATGGTGTTCCATTAAAGGACATCATGGCTGTTGCACAATGGCACTGTGAGTCCTCTTTCATGGATTACTATATGACGGATGTGTCCGACTTCGCCAATCCACTCGCTTTAGCTGTTTTGAGATGATAGCTATATGACCACACTGCTCTTCTTCCATTTTTGGCATTTGTAAGAAAGAATTAATAAGCAGACATGGTCGAGCGAGAGGATATCAACCAGATTGTGTCACTGATGGCCGGACAAGTGAATGGTTGGAGGCTCCAGGTCTGAAATCCAAATATCATGATGTAATTCAGGATTGAGAGTGTTTTGTATTATGTCTTTATATCATGATCATTCATCTTATATATTCATGCTCATTCCCAGGATAATATATGCAAAGAGCAGGTAACCCTCTTGGCATATTTGTGTTTTCAGGCGAGATGCATGTTCGTGAGTTCTCTCCCTTTTCTTAGGAGAAAAGGGGGGGGGGGCAGTGATGCGAATGTGATTCGGTTCCGTTAACTTGATGGTCCTTTTAGGTCTCCATTAATCAAGTTTAAGTCTAGCTTTTTCTCCAAGGGGCAAAAGTAGCAATTGATGGCTTGCCCCTTCCCACCAGGTTACTGACCAAATCTGGTGTATATCAGAAGTAATAGAATGGTGAGTATTGATCGAAGGAGAATGAAGGAAATTCCAGTTTCCCTTTCTCCGAGATCTAACAATACTCACCATTCTATTACGGACCCAGCCTCCCAGCCCCACAGAGGCAAGCCATGAGTTTCTCTTGTTTGGTGGCTATGCAAACAATATGAGCTTCATGGTAGACGGGTACTCGGCAATTGGGAGCCGAGTACCAGGTTCCAAGGAGTCGGTAAAGCTTTCTAAGTCTATAGTCCTAGAGCCAGCTGTCAGGGCCAGCTGTATATCAGAAGTAATAGAATGGTGAGTATCGTTAGATTTCGGAGAAAGGGAAATTGAAATTTCCTTCATTCTTTGGCTCTGTGGCAATATTATATTGATGTCTGTAATATGTAATTTTCTCAATATCGTTCAATCATTATATGAAAAAGTGGGTCAACCCACCACAAATTGTAACAGAATTTATTGTATTACTATTCTTCTCAGAAAAGCAAATAAAAGAACATTAAAAGTCTTCAAAAATCAAAGTAGTTGAACAGTGTCTTATTTGCATAAATCCTAGATCGCAGCCACAATATTTACCATTACATATTTTGTCACCTCATTTTTGCTTCTAATCAAGTTATTTGAAATGTTTAAAGGTATCAAACCACAATTAAGTGAGTGATACATATAAATAGAATATAAAAAGTTCTGCATATATATGTGATGGAAAGCGCATAGTTTACAGGAATCAAAGATGACCGCCATAATATTTGTCATTAGGGTTTTGAACTTATTTTCACTTCTAGTGATGCATATGTTCCATGCTTCAAGGTGATAAACCATTACCATCTTTTAACATAAAAATAGCTTGATTAGAAGTAAAAATAAATGTGTTAAAACTACATAGTTCCAGATATTGTGATCGCCATCTTGGATTTATACAAATTAAGCATTGTTATACTACTTGAACTTTAAGACTTTTATCGTGTTATTTGCTTTTCTCAGATGAACAATGAAAAGGTCTATTGCAGCGTGTCTTGTGCAATTTGTTGCAGTACATATGGCTTCTGCTGTATGTCAGTTTACATACCAGACATTATGGGGGCACACCTCTTCTAACATTTGACAAGCCCCATTTGGGGTTAATTCTCTAACAGTACAGGAGAGTGCATCAGTGGAAAGTGAGTGATGAATTCATACAGAAATGAGTTTCCTAGGCTCTATTTGACACCTTATTGCGGGCACTGGTCTGCTGGAATTGCCGGAGTGCACATGTAAGCAACACAGTAGGTCATATCCTGAGGGGAAAGCTATTTCAGGCGCTGTCTAGGAACACCTGCTTGTAAGTGGGGCCCGCAATACCATGCTAATGTCACATGTCTTTGGCATACCAGTATCAAACCAAAAAGCAAGTCAGGCAGGCGATGAGCAAGAGGGTACAGTCACACCAGTCTTCCCATGAAATTGATAAATAACAGAATCTGTGATTCTGACCAAATCACTAATGAAAAGCAAATATCGCGCCAATGCTGGAAGTCTTTATTGCTACTGGAACACTCTATGATGACATAATGGATGGCTCAATCAAATTAGAAAGTTTACAAGCCGTCGAGTTGGACATCAATCAGAAACTACTGACAGGTAAAATGCCATGCAGAACCAACGCACAACCAAGTTGTGGTTGCAGTATCTGAAAATGGTAACTATTTTCAAAACATTCATCAAAGCAGAACGGGCTGGTAACCGGAAGCTGCATTTGATGACGGTGCAGAAAATGTTTCCATATCTGGCAGCTACATGTTATGACAGTTATACTAAATCTGTTCACCTGTATTTGCATGACATAGAACGCCTATATGAACAACATTTGGAGGTGTACAAGTTCTTTCAGGATGACTTGCGTGTTGGTAGACGATCTGAAAGATATTTTACAGGATTGTCACAGGACTTGCTTATAGAGCAAGTGTTGATGATGTGTAGTAAAAGTACAGATGGGCTGACAAGAGGGTGTGAGATGGCGGAAACATGGGAGGCATGGGTGCTATCCACCAATGCCTGTTGAGGGGTGAACTTAGCTATATATGAGCGGACATCAATAAATTAGCCGATGACTGAAAAACACAGAAGTGGCCACTAGAAAGGCTCTGGAGAAGCACATGGTAGATATTCAGGAACTTCTTGTCTTTTGACCCCCAAAGGTCCTCTTGAGAATACAACACTACATAGTACTGGGACTGCTGTTACAGTTGATGTCACTGTGAATGTTGAGTGTGCTCGAGACGTCGGGGACAAGATTCTGAAAGACATGCTTGGCAAAAGCATTGTCTAATATTTATTCATGAACAGATCAAGAGGTTACCCTAAGTAGCAGCACAGTGAAAATCGGGAGTGGGCCGATACACATGCATCTGTAGTTTCTCTTTCAGAGGCTAGTGACTGTTGTGATACTCAATGACAACCTGGCAGGCGTATTTCAATATGAACTGTGCACCTATCCTCGTGCACTCTTCGAGAATAGATATACACCTCGACTAACAGATAAATCATCTTTGAGTGATGCACTTCGGAAGCCTACTATTCGGGGAGGTGCAATACATACGGGATGGGGAGCCTTCCTGCACGGAATCTTATGGAATTGTGGTTCAACATAAGAGCAGATATTGCCAGTAATACATTAGATATGTGGCAAGTCACTATGGTCGATCAGTTGTGGTGTTTGATGAGTATTTGCATGGGCCCCACAGAAAAGGTATAAATCAGCAGTGCAAGGCAGGGGTGCGTTGCAGCAACTGTGCAATTATACTGCAATTGATTTGGATGAGAAAACGACTAAATCAACTTTCTTCGTTGCAGATGACAGAGCCATTCTGATATTACTCTAATTTGTTGTTTTGGATAGTTGGTCCCACTCCACGACTTGAATATCAAACTGTGGATTGTGGCTAACTGTGCAAACGAGCCAGTGACAGTGTCCCGGCATAAGTTGTCTATTAATAAAGTATTACCGTAACTATAAAGATGCGTATGTGTTATCTCACCAACCAGGTGAACGATCCTGATGTATAGGCAAACAAACGGTATTAGATATTCAACACCATAGATATATAGTTGATAGACCGCTAAGGAAGGTGGCTGTGGACGGTTTCGCCACTAAAGGGTTAAGCCTGATATATTAATTAAAGGCATCAATCAATATTATGGCATTAACAGTTGTTTATCGTATATTATATCAACGATGTACCTTAACCATGACGTCATACATAAGCGCTACAGATCAGAACTACGTTCATATAAATCGTGATGTTTGTTGTACCAATGTTCTCATGTGTCTGAGAACATCGTCCATGTTGATAGTGGCCATGGTTCAGTAGTACATTATGAAGATGATATCGCGAATATTAGAAATTGTCAACTAATATGTAACCATATTGCCCAGTTTCAAAATTCGTTTTTTGAAGACGGGTCTGAAGTTCTTGCTACTATTGACTGAAAGAATTCTAAATTGAGACGTGCGTATGATCTTGGATGGGTAGCTTAGTAGTACTATCCGTAATTTCACCGTCGCTTATAATTTGATCGATGGATTTTTTCATCACATCAAAATTTACTTGTTCTGATTGTTCAGTACCCAGTGTTAAACTTTTGACCTTTGATACCTGTTTAACAATCGATGGATCATCGCGCCGCTTCATTTCAAGACTAGGTTTTTTAACCGAGTGCGCAAAAACTTGTTAACTAGTAGTCGGAGGGTATTTCACTCATCCAAGAACTTGGATACCCGCTTCTTCTTCAGTGGTCGGCTCACCTTCGCGTATACTAAATACGACACTGTCCGTGTCATGATAGGTTATGCAGCAACCGAGTAAGGACAAGACTTCATACAGTTTTACTCGCCCATAAGCTGTCACGAAAGATGCTAGAATACAGTTGGTATTTAACGGTGACTCAACGTACTCTTCATTGTCTGAGTACGCCACCATTAAAAGATTACTTATAGATGGGCTATAGATATTGGTGTTACTGTCTTATTGTCACAAGCTTATGTAGCTTTTGTTGTGTGTATGCATTGCAATGCCTGGGATGTCACTTTAGTATCTTATTTTCTAACCGTGTGTCACAGTTTATATAACATACAAGGCGTTTGCCATGTCAGCTTGTCAGATATGCATCGTCGTTATAAATTCAGAGATTCAGTTTCGCGTCAAGTCAGACATAATATATATTTTTTCATAATCTGTCTTTGGTTTGGAGTTTGGATACTATCTTGTCTTTTGCATCAGCCTTCGGAATCCCTTGATCGTTTCATGGCAATTTAAAATAAGAACATACACAGGTATCAAAGATAATATATGGATTTGTCTATGGTAGTAGCAAACATCAAAACCAAAATCTTCAGCATGTATTAGTGTGGTCTAAGCTAAATGCATTGCCCTGTGTTGAATTCGAGCATAACGATATATATATTCTGCAAATTAGTTGATACGAGATGCTAAAGAGTGACCCTTAAGCATGATTGCCAAGGCAGATATACACGATTCTTTACAATTACGACATTGACCTACAGTTCAAGGTTAAAGTGCCCTTTAACATCCAGATCCGCAAGGATGTCTAGTGAGATGGTATTCTCCATGGTTCAAGGATCATCTTGGTATATGCCATCCTTTGACAGCAGATTGGTCCCAAAATTTCAAAATTTTGGCACCTTGCTCCCAAGATATTACTCATGACAAACTCTTGTCACGCTGGTTTCAAAACATTAAATTAATAATAATTTCTGAGTCGAAATGTCTGCCTCACATACTGCAGCCAATGTTGCTGTCAATGTAACGGCGTCTCGCAACATCCTTAGTTAAGAGATTATAAATATAAACTGTCCAAGCGGCTCTTTCAGATAATTAATTATCAGTATGCTATTCCTAAGCGGGGGTGGGGGTGGAGCATAGCCTACCAATAGCTGTACTCATATTTAAAAATGACTGCAACGTTTGCGATTTTTTAAATCGTATTTCATTTATCAGACAGGCTATATTGCCTCTAGCTACAGAATACCATCGTCCTATAGCACGGTCCTCGACCTTCCACTACGTTCTCATATCAAGTACCGTGCATGCACGCCTTTGATGTGTGTGCTAAATTCATGAAGCTGCATACATATTAATGAGCCGGGGTCAGTCAACTCGCGCCAATGAAATCGCTCAATAAGAAATCAGGGAGTAGACAAATTTACACATTAGCTTAAACCAACCCGAAAACCAATCTACACATTTTCTGTTCCTCAGAATCGTCAGATAACTTGTTTAGAGTAAAGCTATTACACACTTTTGCAAATATCTCTTTCCAGTTCAACGGCGTCGAGATCGCCGTTATTTTTGTAATTGTAAACTAGGTCACCAGACGAAGCCTCGCCTATCACGTGAAGCGGGCAGAAATCTGATTGGCTACCTTCCAGTCCACTAGCGTAATGTTACTTCACATAATGAGAGATCAAAGGCCTGCAAGTACGGCCTTGAACAGCGTAGCTATGTGAGTGGCTGTTTGTAAGTACGATGCAGAACACCGGCAACATTTAATTATATAATGCATACGTGTTAACAATTTTGAAACTAATTTGACTAGGAGCTGTTGCTCTGTAAATCAGTAACAGCTGTAAGTTAAATAAGCTTAAGAATAATAACGTTATGACTATTAAAGAGTATGTTGCATAATGCAGTCCATGTTGCTGAAAACTGCTGGCTGTATATATATATAACAATGGTTTACGCCAACATTAATTTAAAGGTGAAAATGTCATGTTCGTTCGAATAATCTGAGTGGTGTACAACACAGCTCAGAAATATCTTAACATGTTTCCCAAACAAAATAAAATGTGCTGCTGAATATTTTGTATACAATTCGATTGGAAGACATTGCTGTTGGGTGGCCGAGCGTGTGCAAGGTTGGTGTGCGTTCATGAACGTATTACGTGTACAGCTAAAAGGAAATAAGGATGCATGGACACACTCATCCACAGATGATGTACCTACACATGCAGGAAGGGATGGATGACAACGAAAACATGTTATGCAATTATGGTTCCATTAAAAATAATTAGAGCTTAGGTATACGTATATATGCATTTATTCAAAAAGGCATAGAAATGTGCTTGGCCATGCAATTTTATTTCTCCACATCACGGCCGGTCTATAACGTGAATATCGTGCTCTGTGCATTAATGCCTAGCGAGCCGCTGGTCAGCATGTGTTTCACTCATTAGTGAACACGCGGCACTAGTAGTAGCAGCAGCAGCAGCAATCGTAGTAGTAGCAGCAGTAGCAGCAGTAGGAACGGCGGTGGCGGTTGCTGCGAGAGAATGTGTGCGTGTGCGTGCGTTTCAAGTGCATTGCCGAGTTTGTAGATATAGGCCCTACGCGAAACGCACACAGACAACGCGAGACACGCATGCAAAGATACATGCACAGACGGATGCGCGGATGCTAGCACGGAAGGATGTATGATAACCAAAACATATACGGCAATTGTTGGTTATATTAAACATACCTCTACGTATATATTTAATAACTGTATAGAATATTCATGTTGTGTTAGTGAAACATGCACGGACAGGGCGACAAAGTTGGGGCGAATGCATTGGGCTGTTGTGTTGTTGTGGAGGTGTGGATGTGTGTGTGAACGCGTCTGTGGATATGCCTACACGGATAAATCCTCGTTAAAATAGTCCTCTTCGCCTCGAAATTGGCATATGTTCTTGATCCGTAACCCTTTAATAATAAAGCCGGCTAAAAACAGGTTTCATCCCCACAATTGTTAATGTGCTTATTGAGTGAAAAAGTATGGCGGGCACTTTGAAAAAAAATTCTTAGATTTCAACCTTTTCGAGCAAGGGGGGGGGGGGGGTGGTGTTCATTTAAGCAAAAGACGAAAACTTATAATTTTGACCAAACTGGGGTGCTTTGAAAGAAAGATACGATTATTACGATGTCATGCAATTTGCACATTGGGGACGTATAGAGATGAGTAATACACGCCCACTGATACCAGGAATGATCTAGTTTTTCAATGACTAACAGTCTCTGCTAGTCTACAGACTACCGTCTTTGTGTTTGATGCCTCCTCTGTAAATTAGACCACGGGATTATTTTCAATGTGGATACTGGCAGCGTGTACGAAAGCACATAGATCATCTTTTCTATGTGATGTTTTAAGCATTTTTCAAAATATTCGCAAGTCCAGCTACCAGTGGCAGAACCAGGAAATGTTTGTTGGTGCGGGTGGATGAGGTGGGTGGCGCAAGGAAGGGGCGTATTTGTCCTATGTGAGAGCCAGTGGGGTCAATGTTAATGAAGTGTATGGGAGACCCCTCCCTTACACTCCCAAAAGGTGGTCCTCCCAAAAGTTGTGTGGGTCGGGGATGTCGGTGGGGTTGGGTGGGGGTGGGTATGCGTGTTCTCCCCCCTTGAAACTTATAAGATTAGATGTTCTGAGAAGACATTTCCTGTAATCCGAGTAATAATTCTATAAATATCAATAATTAACCATGGGGAATATCTTCATACAAATTGTATGGGGGTTGCAAGTTATGGGTGGGGGAGCAAAGCAAATCATTGCGAGGATATTGCCACCGACCATACATAGAACGTACATTGTCTATGAACATTAACCATTTTAATTGCCAGAATTAGTCAATGAAATAAATGTTCTCGTGAAGAAGATCACGTGACTTCCGGCATGCCGTTTCAAAATTGTTTCCACTTAAGGAAATTCGAGTTTAAATCGACACTATTACAGAGATCTAACCACTATCTTTAAGGAAAAGACAAATCATTTCACGACATTTATGGAGTGAAGAATTAAATTAAAATCTTCAGTTTATTAATGACAGTACAAAGTTTCCAAGGAATTCAATAAATCAGAATGGAACGTCCGGGACCATACCGCGTCTCTAAACAACAAGAGTAACAGTGGTTAACACATGTCGAGCAGTAGAAGACGGGCGGCACGAAAATAACCAGTCTGAAAGAGAAGAAACGGAAATACTCGCTGCAGAAAACAAATTAGAAAGTATACATTTATCTGAAGTGTAGATGAGTGAGCATAAGCTACGGAAATCTGTGCAGAGATATCGCTAATCACCCCAACCCTCCCCCTCCACCTCCCCCTCCCCCACCCCCACCCCACCCCACCCACACCGTTGAGTAGAAGGCCGAACGTAGCACCTATTGTGGTGACAAGTAGTAAAGGAAATTACCTGAAAGCTATATACATCTTTACCATCTGCCTCCCATCCAGAAAAGGATATTATCTGGGTTACGAAAAATGGTGCCTCGGCAAAGGAAAGGTCAGGTTTTATCTGTAATAACCTATCTGGGGGGATTAAATCATATGGTAAAGTACATATTTATGTATGGTATGGCGCATGCGACCTAACTCACAAGTCTGGGAAGTATATATCACTGAATGACAACGTTAAAGCCTCACTCAATAAATTGATAAACAGTCTAACACAAGTCCAGGTTATTGTTAACAGAAAAATAGCAGCGCAGGTTACGTTTCTGCAGATACGATACTATTCTACAGTAGTGTGGAACCTGTCAAGGGGTCACCCTGGCCCAAAGTCATTTGCGAGACAAGACAAAGGCCTAGAAGCTCGAATTTAATAGCGCAAATGCAGAAATATATAGATTAAATGAGGAAGTGAACTCATTCTCGCCATCGTTCAATTTTGATGTTCTTCGTGGCAGAAGGCAGAACAAAAAGCCCAGAAACTTCAACCTGTTTAAAGATGGTGTCCATCCAGGTCCATTACTAGCTCAAGTCTGGGTTAGGAAACTAGGCGATGAATTATCGAAGACTGCTACTAAGTGTTCATTGATTGCCTGCGAAAAACATTTGGACCTGGTCAACTGTACTGGAGCACCAGCATATGTAAGTACTACACAGATAGACTGGTAAAAATATGAATATGATAGAACTATCGACGTGTACAGTACCAAATTAGAACGATTTGGTATTGTTACCTCCCTGCACACAGATATTATCTGACTGGGTTGGGACTACCCAGCCAAGTTAGGACTGTTAATTTGAGTTACTGTCAGTATTAATTGTCGATTTGGTCGAGAGCACCCTTCTAATCGGACATATTATGCATATGTTTTAATATTGTGATTTCACCAGGATTACACAGCCAGCGAATTTATATTGTCTGACTTGGTCGGGACCACCATGCTAGTCGGACACCTGATAACACATGGCTGGTCGGGACTACCCTGCCAGTATAGTAGAAATTGTCAATTTGGTTGGGAACACTCTGCCAATCTGACATGTGTATATTGCAATACCGTGCAAATTTAATAGATTAACTTGATATGTTGTTACCTCCCTGTACACATATATTGTATGATTTGATCGGAACTACCCTGCCAAGTTTAATAGGATTGCTGATTTGATTTACTGACGTTATTATTATTTGTCAATTTGGTCGGGACCACCCTGCTAATCTGACATATTGTGCATATACTGAAATATTGTGATTTCACCAGAATTACTCAGCCGTCGAATTTATATTGTCTGATTTGGTCGGCACCACCCTGCTAGTCAGGCACCTGATAACACAAGGTTGTTTGGGACTACCCTGCCATTCTAGTAGAAACTTGTCAATTTGGTTGGGACAACCCTGATAATCTGACACATGGTACTGTCAGTATAACATTGCAATTTTGCCAGGATTACGTTAGCAGTAAAGAATTGTCACATTTGGTCGGGACAATCCTGCCAATTTGAGACTGAGATTTAGAGAAAACTTTAATAGTAATTTATGTTGACTTGGTCTGCCAGTGTTCGTAACTTCTTATATTGCCTGCAAGTTGTGTGTATAAAATTAATCTTAAATATTACTTAATTTGCTCAGGTGATCCCATCAGAGTCTGTAACTCTTTCCCAAAGTAAATACTGCAAGGAGTAGAATGGCAGGAGCTCAAGGATAAAGATGAAGAGGTAAAAGGCAAAACCATATGGACATGCAAAATGTGTAAGGTAACGTACACTGAGGAAAAATCGAGTGTGAGTACTGTTGCGGACACGTCTGCCAAAAAAAATGCCTAAATCTGACTAGCGCAGAGTACAAATTATTAACCAAGAGATCCGATTTACACTGATACTGTCCCCCCCCCCCCCCCCATGTGAAGAGAAAGCTGTAAGAAACTTGAAATTCAAGAGACCTCGAGGAACGATGTACAGCTTTTCTAAGCAAAATGGAGCAACGGGTGAAGAAGTTAGAGACAGAGGTGGCACAGAAAACATATGTGGAACAAGTCAAGACAGTATTTCAAGAATATAGGCAGGAAAGAGAGAAAGGTGGCGCATGCAATGATGCAGTGGGAATGGGAGGTAGAGGAACAGATTGCTGGCCTTCGAGAAAGCGAGGAACGTAAATGTAATGTAATCATCCACAGGAGTAAAGAATCTAACAAGGTGAAGACAGAAGATCGTAAGGAAGAGGATACACAGTATATGAAAGACCTATGCGATGTACTAGATACACCAAATGACAGAATAAAGTGTTATCCGACTATGGAAGAGGGATGCTAAGAATGTGGCTTCGAAACCAAGTATAATGAGAATAACATTCACAGATGAAGGTACTAAAGGTTAAATGTTAGGAGGTTAGCCACTGCTGAGGAGAGATTCAATAAGATAAACATAGCACATGATATGACAATAGAAGAAAATGCTCAACAAGCAGAAATTTGAAGAAATGAAGAAACTCAGTGATGAAAATGAATCGGGGGACTACAAATATATAGTTCCCAGACCACCCTGGGAAAGGAAGGTTGTGAAAGTAAGAAAATGGGCCAAAAGAGATCACTAATAGTGACGTGCGTTGTAAATAAACCTGGTAATATGTTCAAAAGCATCATTGTAAATATGCATAGAGACAGAAGCAAAAACGTTGTACACATGGAATAACAGGGGTGGCGGTATACAGTGCATGTATACAAATGCCGACAGTTTGCCAAACAAAATTGAGGAATTAAAAAGAAGAGTAATGGATGAGGAGAATCTAGTTAGCATTATAGGAATAACAGAAGTATTTCCAAAAAACTTCAGGTGTGCACCAACGTGAGCTGAACTGCAGATTAAGGGCTTTGAGCTGTTTGAAAATGAGTCGGAAACAAGCAATAGAAGAATAGAAGAGGTTGAGCACTGTACATAAAAGAAGAACTAAAAGGAGCCGAATGTAAACTGAAAAGTAATTTTGAAGAATGTGTGGGCCAAGGTAAAGATTAGTGGACAGGAAGAGCTGAGAGAGCTCATTAGAGAGGTATGTAGTCTGAGATATTGGTTTATTGAAAATGGGAGACTTTAATTTCCCTAAAATAAACTGGAATACATGGATATCTGATAATGATACTGACGCAAAGGCATTTGTAGAATGTATAAGACTGCTACTTGCACCAGACTGTAACAGAACCTACCCGCGCAAGGATAAACAGCACTCCTAGTACCAGTGACCTACTTCTCTCCAACGAATTAATAACTGGCATAACCCATCAATGCTCTATAGGATTACATGTTCAGCTAGACGAGAAATTACAGCAAAAATAAGAAGGAAGCATAGGAGTTGGCAGAGGTTTATTGAAACAAGAGAGGAAAGTAAGTACAAGGAGTATGCCAAAATCTGAAATCAAGTAAGGCGCCTAGTAAGAAAAGCAAAAAGAGATAAGGAAAAAGAGATAGCGAAGTCCGCCAAGTCAGACATATTCTGGAGATATGTTATCGCCAAAAGATTAGTGAAAACAGAAATAGCAGAATTAAAGACAACCGGAAAGGAATGGGAGAAGGTAGCTAGTGAAGACAAAGATAAAGCTGATGTCCTTGCAAACTTCTTCACTAGCGTCTTCACAAAGGAACTGCATAGAGACATACTCAAACTGGAAGATAAGCATATCCGGGAGGAGTTCCATGACAGAGTGTTCAACGAAGAAGTTTTAAAACTGCTAAAAGCGATAGTGAAGAACAAAGCTCCAGGACCTGATTGGATCCATCCAAATGTTTTAAAAGAACTTAGTGATGTGCTGTATAAACTACTGACAATGATATTCAACAAGTCTCTGAAAGAGGGTCTGGTGCCTGAAGCCTCGAGAACTGCAAATGCCACAGCAATTTTTAAGAAAGGAAGCAAATCAGACCCAGGGAACTATAGACCTGTTAGCCTAACAAGTCGCATATGTAAATTAATGGAGAAAATGGTCCGATTCTAACCCACATGGAAGGAAATTAACTGTTCAGTAGCACACAATTCGGATTTCTGTCTGGAAGGTCAACAAGCCTTCAACTGCTGAAAGTGGTGGACGATTGGACACAAATACTGGACAAAGGGGGTACGGTAACCACCGTGTACATGGATTTTATGAAAACCTTTGATACCAGACCTGAGCAATGCCTACTCGGCAACTATACAGCTATGGGATAAGCAGTCGGGTAGTAAAATGGATTACAATTTTATAAATGGCAGATCACAAAAGGTGGGTGTCAATGGAATAAGCTCGGGTAGCAGAAGCATAACAAGTCGGATCCCACAAGGCAGCATCCTACGGCCGATACTATTTGTCATTTACCTAAATGACTTGCCCGACTGTGTCAATGCAACAATGTTTCTCTTTGCAGATGACACAAAGATGTATAAAGAAACAAAGACATTTGAAGAGAAGAAAAAGCTACAAGAAGATCTGGATTTCCACCTGGAATATGCTGTGTGTTGGGGTGGGGTGGGGGGGGGGGGGGGTGGGGGGGGGGGCACAGACCAAAAAAGGCATAGTGACAATGGAAAATGTGCAAAGAGCAACAAAATTGATTTACATACTGAAGGATCTAGAGTACGCTGATAGATTAGGAGAGCTAGGACTTCCATCACTAAAATATAGATTACTAAGAGGAGATATGATAGAGGTATTTAAAATACGAAATGGAATCTATGATCCAAAAGTTACAACAAAAATGCTGAAAATATCTAAAAGCAAGACAACAAGATGACACAAATTAAGGCTAGAGAAAAATAGGTGTCGGTTGGATTTATGGAAATACTCATTCACAAATAGAGTAGTTGATGTCTGGAACAGCCTGCCAAGCATTTGAGTAAATACTCCATCAGTGCTTAAGTTCTAGCTATCACTGGATAAAATTTAGAAAGAACAAGAGATGAAATTTGACTTTATCGCAGACTATAAAATGCTTGGAAGTCACATGTGAGAATGTTATTGTAGCTCGTGGGGTGGCGTCGGGCAAGTGCACGACGAATGATGACGCTGGTTAGCTTCCCATCTCAGGGTGACGGATACTGTATGATACCGCCCTATGGGTAACAAAGACCGGCTCCTAAGGCCGGTGGAACTCAATCATTCCGGTGGGGCCGTGCGACCATCGTCGTGAACATTAAACACAACAGTCTCATCCCAAGAGTTTGTGTCACCAGTATGCCTGTCCACACCAATTTCGTGATCTATGGACTTACAAGATTTGATTTGGTGACCTAATTAAAATAAGTCTACAATAGTTTTACCTAAACAGACCGTCAAGTATGCTAGATAAAAATAATGAGCATACGAAAATACAAGACATAGAGACAGCCTGATGAATTTTTAAACGTGGGGCTTCTGGAGGTACCACACAGACTCGTAGGTCTGCAGAGCTATCCACGCAAGGGAGGGTCCCATACACGAGACTTAACTAATTAACTTATTATAAGCTATACCTCTAAGCTGAAAGGAAAGAAAATTATCTTTGTGGTGACGGAAAATCATGCCTCACGCGGGCACTACTCCTAGTGCTAGTTTGGGTGCGGAGTATTATCCTCGCATGGACTGTCATCACTGAATCCTTGCGAGAGGCAAGTGCCTCGCGCGGGCCTCCATCATGGGAAAATGTTGCCACTGCTTAAAGCGGGAGAAGAGTAGTAGTCGAAAGGGGCCCACTCTAATATTTAACCAAAATGCTGTAAAGAAAAGACCATACCTAGTGAGATTATGACTATACGGTTGCGTGCTGTTTTACATGAAGACGGGACGAATGATTCCCGAAGGATTCCCACATCACCGTCTTATGTAATTCTCAGTATGCTGAATTAGTAGTTGTCACTCTTATTTATGCAGGCCTTTTATGCTTAACCTAATATTTAGTTTTTAGAGACAAGAATTATTTTAGGCCGCAAATGGCTGACGTCTACCTAGCTTTTAGATACGGCTGTCATTGAGAACAGATGGCCTAAGACATCAATACAGAAGTCAGCGTGCATACATGTTACTTAGTAAGATCTCCGAACTGAATAAGAATCCAGGCATCTCGCTCCGTAACCACATAAAACGTCACAGGACATTGGTTACTTTTCACAAAAGCATTTTTAGGCAACTGATCTATTGTTATGGTGGGGTAAGAGAGACGAATACCCACCGTAAATGTCCTTCCCGTGAGGGCGTGGCAGATTTGAATATCATGCCCAGACATTCTTATGGAATTCGGTGGGGATGCGCATCTCGTCCATCACCAGGTCCTATGAAACTAACTTTTTAACCTGTCGTTAGGTTTAAACACAAGTTTCTCAGCTATGCACTGCGGTGCGGGAGGATTGTTCAGCAGATTAAAGAAAATAATAATTAAGACATGTTTTCGCAGTGCTTTCCTACATTGGCTACGGTGCTAACTGCTGAGTATCCGAAGATACATGGGGAATGTGTGTGACACCACACCCTGGCCATTACCACTCGGAAACCCCAATAGTTTCCCAGGGTCGGATCAGTCCGTGGTGCGGATAGGGACATCCAAACAATTAAGACGCCATAAGGCTTAGTGGAACATGAAGAGAGACAATAACTTAGAAATATGAGGCCCTTTAGGTATTTTGGCCAATCTTGCACAACCTTGCCAGAGTGTGGGGCTAAATTATTGCAACTACCGGAAAAGAGGTGTGCAATATGTGTTTCCTAACGAAGAAATTGTCTCTAATCATTTGAACCTATCCTATCAAGCTGAATAGAAAAGGGTTTTTTAGTCCATAGCGTGCCGGGCTAAACAGTCATAGCACAGACAGCGACCTCATTGAAAAATTGTTGGTGACGGGAGAAAGTGCTGCATATATAAATGTTGCTGTATAGTGTTTCCTACGTGCACTGCAGTCCTATATTTTCTACAAATGAACAAAACATATGAACTGATGGCCACTGGGCATATATAAACTAACCAGAACAATCAATACGGTGTGAAATGATCAGAATAATAATATATATATATATATATATATATATTACAGGGTAAGGAACCTACTACGGTGCGGTTAGCAAAAACACCTTACAGAAAATAAGAATAACTATAAACAGATACAGAAATTATAACTAGCGGTCCTAAGACCGTTATGGTATCTTTTAGTCATTGGGACCATTTATACAGATACGATAAAATTATCAAAAATATCATTAACGGAATAATTAAAATGTCAAGTATAGTTACTTGAATAATCGGTAGCCATTCTTAAACCTGGGCTATCGTGTTACTGAAATTGATACGTCACTCTTAGGTTGACGTGAGTTGATGCATTCCCTGGAAGCTGGAAAGTTTCCACAGGCTGGTTTCCGCAAACAGGATTCCAGCAAGCAGCTCATGACTGAAGCGGATCGAACTCAGGATTGTAATCACAATATAGAATGTCTAACGAGTAGTCGGCAAGAGATACAATAACATTACTGCCGTGACGAAAGTTCCCGTACACCGATGGTACGGATGGAAGTTGACAACAACCCGATCATCAGCGGGATGTTGTTAAATGTGGATGAAGATACATAACTAAGCTTAACGGTGCGGGGTACATCAACCAGGTGCGGGCTACGTCAACCAGCTCTGAAGACGTACCGGGCAAAGTTTACTTGCTGCGGTCAAAAAGTTTAGATAAACCTGCACGACATCAATGCGAGGACGGTTAAATAACGACTTTTTGGCGTGGCCGGCAGATCCAGCGAGTCATCCACCAAAGAACATCGGGAGAGAAACCGACAGAAAGCGAAGTGATCTGCGTAATGCCTGTCGTGCTGATCGTAGCTGACACAGGTCCAACCTATTCGACCCCTGGGCCGAGGATGCTCTCGAGCTCTGGATCTCGTCTCCTTTTATACTACTCATGACGTCACAGGCGCAGGCTCCAACCAATCATCAGTCGAGCAACAGCCAATCAGCGCGTAGCTAATAATAATGCAGTCGAATGTTCTAGAACATTCTATAAGTTCTGCGTACACGTGGTTATAACATCCCAGCAATATTTTGAAGATAATCAAAGGGGGTTATCCGTGGATAACTCGGCCATTTCTTAACCGATTTTGAAATGGGTTACAGATTTGGAAAGCCCGTCGAATTCTTGTCTTGATTAATGCCAGATTCGGTGGGATCAGGTGATTAAAAAGGATTACATTGTACCGTCTCGGTACACTAAAAGCATCATCCTATCTTGGTCGTAAACTACTCGCTCTGTCAAAAATAGCATTTAAGCGTGCGCATGCGCACTATGCGCTTTAACTAACTTAGTCGTTTTTATAACGTGATCTCTCTCATAGGCTTATATACGCTTATGGCTCTACCCAGGGCGGCGTGTTTAGGGAACGAATCCAGGATGGGTGGCGCGTACCCAGCTTGGTTGATACGGCCGGTACCTGTCCGGTCGATCCGAACTACACCACACCCTCCTAGTTTGACATCCGTGGCAAAAATCACTCATTGCGGATCGACGCATGGATGTATGCTCGGCGGGAATTATAGACTTCCCGGGTAGGAGCGTGGCCGGAGAGGAGTAGTGATGCAATAGACGCGTATTTAAGAGACAGAGCACATCGAGGTGCCAAAGAGGAGAGGGGAGGCATACTTTCAGTTTTTAATTTTTGACCTGGAATTATATTTCCAGGCCTTTTCTTTTTTTTTGTTTTAATAGTTTGGTGCGTGCTTACAACTTTATTTAGCTAATGATTCCTAAACAATGGCTCGCATGGGTGTTCTCTTTGGGTGCGGTTAATTATTATCTCCGCAGAGAACACCCAAGCTCCAACGTACCACAATTTAAGTTTAAGATATATAATAATATAAAATATATGTATATCAAATATATAATTTTCACGTAACATACCCTTATGGGGTATCTAAAATATTACGATCGAATTACTTGCGCACCCAGGGTAAATAAAGGGGTGCGCAACACGTATCTTGATTATAAATATATTTGGAGCCCATTATAGCGGGTCCACAACGGGCAGCTCTCGCTGACCCCATAGCCGTCCTGCCATCTAAGACAGGAAGAAAAATAATAAGAAAGATAGAACAATAATAATAACTCAAAAGTTAGTTTATCAGGCAGTCCCAGCATAGCTGAGACTGCTTGATGGGATTATGACATTATTGCACTGCAGGGTGTTGTATTCTTTGCATCGCACATGACGTTCCTACAACAAAGGAGTCCGCAGTGCTCATTTTGTGTGGGGACAACTTAAGTGCGCAGCTGTGTTGGATAAATGTAGTCATCCTAGGGATGGGATTCAATTGATCTAACATATATAATAAAAAGAAAAGTATTTCAAAAATAAATTAATAATTAGTCAGTTTCCATGAATCGCACCACTGATGTTCTGCTGTATCACAAATGATCACACCTCTGCTGCAAAATTTCCCCACTGAGTCTGGGTCCTGCGACTGACGGTGGTTGGTCGCGGTGGATGAACTATTAATGCTGAGATGCTTTCATTATCACTGGCACTTTCGGAAATGTCTGAAGTGATGATGGCGGTAATATGAGCGTCTATAATGTCTCAGTGTTACTGCGGGTGCTAGAATATTTGTCTGTAAGGTAGCGGTGGTGCATCACGTGTCAATATCTCTACACAGCTACCCGTTACGGGGTAACGCACGTGCTCCATCATAAACACCGCATATTAGAAGTGACGTTAGTTCCCAGTGAAGAAAGCGAGGATCATGCCGTACTAGCCTCCCGTTTTGAATCTCAGTTGCCTATTAAAGTTCTTCCAATCGAGAAAATGGCCCGCACGAAACACACTACCCGCAGACATCCCACTAGCCATCGTCCTCCCACGGCTACAGTAGCGAATGTCATCCACCCGACGTGAATTTCCACCTTCCATCACATCAGGAAGCATTACACCACGGCCCATTTCAGCGTCTACCCCGGTATTGAAGCAGAGTAAGAAACAGAATTCCTCTGCAAGACCCAGTATGGCAGCATCCGCATCATCAACCAGCAGCACAGCAATCACTCCCGCACCCATATCTGAGGAAGCATTTGCCACCAGTCAGCCAATATCAGTCGTCATCACGCCGCCAACGCAGATGGAAATTCCAAGACACCCGCAGTCGCCATCTCCGCCAGACCTGACCATAGATGAAGGACCGGAACAGTCGGAGTCCTATTATTAGCATCACTCCGACCCGCGTTGTACAGCATCCATCCAGCCATTCCGATCCTGCAATCCGGAAGGGGGCTACACCCGAACGTGTATACGCGGGGAAGAAGCAAGTCGCGCACATGCAAGACATACAGCCCGTGCCAAATGTCACAGCAAATCGGTTCCTTAAATTCGCAAAATCACGGAAGATGTCGTCGCCAACCACCACTGCCTCAGCATCAATGCCTCGACCCACAATATGGCTCACCACCAGCACCACAGCCACGACGAAAACAACAGACAGCATCACATCAACTAGCACCAACGCCGCCGCATAAAGGGGCATTGCAACGCCCACCGCTACCACCATAGACACTGTGACTAACATTCCCGCAAATATTACTTTAGACATTCCAGTAAGTGCCAGTAATAGTGACGGCATCTCAGCACTAGTCGTTCATCCGCCGCGACCAACCACCATCAGTCGCGGGACCCAGACTCAATGGGGAAATTTTGCAGCAGATGTGTGATTGTTGTGTTCAAAGTTACAGTAGAACATTAGTTGTGCGACTCATGGAAGATTTACTTGTTATTATTTTTGAAATACTTTTCTTATTATTATATATGTTAGATCAATTGAATCCCGTCCCTAGGATGACTACGGTCCTCCTACACAGCTGCGCAACTTGATTGCTCAGCTGGTTCTCATACCAAAATGCGCACTGCGGATTCCTGTGTTGTAAGAACGTCATGTGCGACGTAAAGTATACAACACACCGCAGTGCAATTCGGTCATAATCCTGTCATACAGTCTCAGCTATGCGGAGGCTGCCTGAGAAACTAACTTTTTACGTCTATTATTATTATATCCTATTTTTCTTATTATTTTTCTTCCTGTCTTATAAGTCAGGATGGCTATGGGGTCAGCAAGAGCTGCCCGTTGTGGACCCGTAATCACAGGCCACAAATATTCATTTTAATCAGTATACGTGTTGCGTACCCCTTATTTTACTCGGGGTGCGCAAGTAATTTAGTAATACTTAATACCTAATAAGGGTATGTTACATGGAAATAACTTATATTTTTATATATTATATTATCTTAACTTAAATTGTGGTATGTTGGAGCTTGGGTGCTCTCTGTGGAGATAATTACCCGCACCCAAAGAGAACACCCATGCGAGCTATTGTTTAGAAAATCATTTTCTAAAAAGCACGCACCAAGATATTAAAAAAAAAGAAAAAAAAAAGAAAAGACCTGGAAAAGTAATTCCAGGTCAAAAATTAAAACTAAAAGTATGCCTTCCCTCTCCTCTTGGCACCCCTATGTGCCCTGTCTCTTCACCTCACGTAATTGCGTCACTACTCCTCTCTGGCTACATGCCTCCCCGGGAAGTCTATGATTCCCACCTAGCGTGTGTCCGTGCGTCGATCCGCAATGCGTGATCATTTGCCACAGATGTCAAACTAGGAGGGGGTGGCGTAGTTCGGATCGACCGGTCGGGTGCCGGCCATACCAGCTAAGCTGGGTACACGCTGCCCATCCTGGATTCGTTCCGTGAACATGCACCCCTGGGTAGAGCCATAGGCGTATATTAGCCTAACAAGGGAGTTTTCGTCATAAAAACGACTAAGTTCATTAAAACGCGTGGCGCTGCATGCTCTATTACACTGCATGGACAGAGCGCGTATTTGACGACCAAGATAGGATGGCGCTTTTAGTGTACCGAGAAGGTACAAAGTAATCCTTTAAAAGTATGTATTCCCGCCGAATCTGGCATTAATCAAGACCAGAATTCGACTGGCTTTTCAAATATATAAACCATTTCAAAATCGGTTATGAAATGGTTGAGTTATCCACGGAAAACTCCTTTGATTATCTTCGAAATATTGCCGTGATGTCATAACCACGTGCACGCAGAAGTTCTAGAATGTTCTAGAACAATTATCTAGCTGCGTGCTGATTGGCTACTGCTCGGCCGATGATTGGTTGGAGCTCACGCTTATGACGTCACGAGTAGTATAAAAGGAGATGAAATCGAGAGTTCGAGAGCATCTTCGACCAGGGGCCGAACAGGTTGGAACAACCAACAAGCAGCTACTACCAGTCAAGACGTTATTAAGCAGATTACTTTTGTTTCTGCAGTGTTTTTCCCATAGCTTTTGGCTGTTGCCAATCCCACCGCATCCGAAAGAATTTTGTATCTCCCGAGCAGGGTGTCATATCGTTCGCGACTAACTCCAGAACGAAGTTGGAACACAAATTTTGCGGTGAGGCCTCTCCCGACCTGAATATGTGATTCTACAGATGTAGAAGCAGCGATGTTCTTTGGTGGATAACTTGCCGGATCTGCCGGCCATGCCAAAAAGTGGTTATTTAACCTCCTCCGCACTGATATCGTGCCGATTTATTTAAAACTTTTGACCGCAGCAGGTGAACTTTGCCCGCTGAGTCTTAAGAGCTAAATGACGCACCCCACACCATTACGCTCAGTTATTCTTCTTCATCCGCGCATTTACTGATTGTTCGTTAGACATTCTTACTTCGTGATTGCCGTCCTGAGTACACTCCGCTCCCATTCTGTACCTCATGCGGGAACCCTGTGCGGGAACCGACATGCGGGAACTTTCCAGCTTTAGGAGAACGTGTCAACTCACGTCACGCTCCCAGTGATGTATCAATTTCAGTAACATGATAGCCCGTCTTTAAGAATGGCTACCGACTATTCAAGAAACTATCCATAA
Source organism: Chaetoderma sp. LZ-2023a (assembly GCA_034401795.1). Lineage (NCBI taxonomy): Eukaryota > Metazoa > Mollusca > Caudofoveata > Chaetodermatida > Chaetodermatidae > Chaetoderma > Chaetoderma sp. LZ-2023a. Next base: position 42,734,823 of record CM067361.1, read on the forward strand.
CTCATCTTAATTATTCCGTTATTTATACTGTGGTAATTATACTGTATGAATGTACACGGTCCTGATGACTAAAAGTAACTGTAAATGGTCTTAGGACCGCTAGTTATAATTTCTTTATTTGTTTATAATTATTCTTATTTTTACTGTGAGGTGTTATTACTAACCGCACCGCAAAAGGTCTATCAACCTGTACCTCATGTATTATTTTGATTATATTCACACTGTATTACTTGTACTGGTTAGTTTTTATATATGGTGGTCAGCCAGCCGTTCATCTGCTCTGTTGATTTATATGAAACATAGGACTGCAGTGCGCTTAGGAAACACTATACAGCAACACCTTTTATATGCATCACTTTCCCCTGCCACCAACACTTTTTCACTGAGGTCGCTGTCCGTGCTATTAACTGTGTTTATCCCAGCATGCTACTGACTATTCAGCTTGATAGGATAGGTTTAATATGATTAGAGATAATTTCTTCATTAGGAGACCCATAGTGTACGCCTCTTTTCCAGTCGTTGCCGGAATATAGCCCCGCACACTGGCAAGGTTGTGTGAAATTGGCCAATCTACCTATAGGGCCTCATATCTGTAAAGGTTATTGTCTCTCTTCATGTTCCACTAAGCCTTATGGCGTCTTAGTTGTTTGGATATCCCTATCCGCACCATGGTCTGATGCGATTGGGAAACTATTGGGGTTTCCGAGTGGTGATGGCTAGGGTGTGGTGTCACACACATTTCCCATGTATCCTCGGATACTTAGTAGTTAGTTATCTTTGCCAATGTAGGAAGCACTGCGAAAACATATTTTAATTATTAATTTCTTTTTCATCTTCTAGAAGTTTTCCCTGCACCACAGCGCATAACTGGGCAACTTGCATTTAAACCTAACTTCAGGTTAAAGGGTTAGCTCCATATGTTCTGGTGACTGGCGCATTGCGCATCCCCACCAAATTCTGTAAGAATGTCTGGGCAAGATGTTAGGATCTGCCACGACTTCACGGGAAGAACATTCACGGTGGGTATTCGTCTCTCTAACCCCCACCGTAACGATAAATCAGTTGCCTAAACTTGCTTGTGTGGAAAGTAGCCATTGTCCTGTGATGTTTTATGAAGTTATGGAGCAAGATGACCGGATTCTTTCCCAGCTTGGAGGTCTTGCAAAGTAACATGTATGCACACTGTCTTGAGCATTGTTCTCTTAGGACATCCACCTTCGGTGACAGCCGTATCCAAAACGCTATTTAGGGCACCAACCATTTGCGGCCTAAACTAGTTCATGTCTTTAAAAACTAAATGTTAAGTTAGGCATAGAAGAACGCCCGCATAAATAAAAGCGGCACCTACCAATTCAGCATGTTTGGAACTACATAAGATGGAGATGAGGGAACCCCTCGGGAGTCGCTCATCCCATCTTCACATAAAACAGCACGCAACATTATAAGCTCTAATTTTACTAGATATGGTATTTTATTTATAGCTGCTTGGTTAAATATTAGAGTAGGCCCTTTTTGGCCAATACTTTTCTCCCGCTTTAAGAGATCGCAGCATTTTCCCATGATGGAGGCCCGCGTGAGGCACTTACCTCTCGTTGGGATCCAGTGACGGCGGCCCGTGCGAGGCTACTACTTCTCACCCAAATATATAACACTAGGCGTAATGCCCGCGAGAGGCACATAGCCTCTCGCCACGATAAAAAGATATTCTTCTTTCCTTTTCAGGTTAGAGGTATAATAACTTATATTAAGTTAATTAGTGATATCGTATGTGGGATCCTCCTTTGCGAGCATACCTCTGTGGACCTGCGAGTCTGTGTGGTATCTCCAGGAGTTCCACGTTTAGAAGTTCATCAGGCTGTTTCTATGTCTTGTGTTTTCATATGCTCATTTTTATTATCTAGCAAACTTCACGGTCTGTTTAGGTAAACGAATTGCATAGACTTATTTTTAATTAGGTCACAAAATCAAATCTTGTAAGTCCATAGATCACGAAATTGCTATGGACAGGCATACCGGTGAGACAAACTCTTGGGCTGATACTGTTGTGTTTAATATTATCGACAATGGTCACACAGCCTCACCGGAACAATTGAGTTCCACCAGCCTAAGGAGCCGGTCTTTGTTACCCGCAGGGCAGTGTCATACAGGATCCATAACCCCGAGACCGGAAGCTAGCCAGCATCATCACCCGTCGTGTACATGCAATGCGGCAAGCCGACACCAGACACCAGAACGGCCTGACTCTACTCGGCGAGCTACAATAAGACATTCATGAAGCCAGTCCAGATCAGTGGGAATCCTGTTAATGGTGGCCTAGGGCGAAGATGACTGTCATATCAAGAGCTCGTGGATCTATATTAATCATATATTAAGCACCGAGTCATCGTGGAACAGTGGTCCAATGACTGAAATTGACTGACTCGATCCTTGCATCTCCTGGAAAATCATCATGAATTCGTCAACACAAAGGTACCTTAAATTCGAACGTTAAAGCGCTACTTACCAGCCGGTATTCATAACGTGTGCTACTTCTGTCCTTTTAGGATTACATTAAATTATTGATAGGATTGCCTGATTGATTAACTTGGTTAAACCATGGGGCCCATTAAATCGACTTCTGGTCGAACTAATTAATCAATTAGCCAATCAATAAAAATCTCAGAACCAGATATTAATATTAATGAAATATGTCATCTAATCAACCTACTTATTATCATACCACTCTGATCGTATTGTCTATTATTTGATTAATCATCCATGTCATATATGATATCACGCCAGAGTTTTGCTATCTATTATGTTTGATGCACGCATGCGATTATAAATGTTTTAATATCAGCTCAATGACTGCCTTTCAAAATTATAACCCCATTACTGAATCTTCCTGACTTGAGCAGTTTCAGGTGTGAGCCAAACTCTTCTCTCACCATTTGTTGTACGAATTGATTGACGTATATCTGTCAATAAGAATGTCATGGTTTTAACCTCCAACATAAGATGAGGGTATGACATTCAAATTGTCAGAGATCTGTCAAACAGTTTCGGAACTGCTGGCGTTAGGCAGGTCCAGACTTTACACGCTTGCTGTTTGAAGATCATAGAGGGACCTGGTCGTAAGTGTGTATGCTTGACTAGTCTTTCTCTTATCTAATAGAGGTCTTTGGTCTTGGTAAATTGTTGCCAAAGCAAGCCAGTCATCTCTGATTCTTGACCAAAATTAAATCTTGATGTTTTCGCTGTCAAAGGGTTAAAATTTGGTCAAGCATCAGAAACATGCTTAGCCTCTGTAGTAGGGCCTACAGAGATCATCTTTTAGTGGGCAAGGTAACCATATAGCCTGCTAAGCTGTATGTCTGAATCCGTTCAAGTCCATCAATCCAGACCCATCGCACACTATCAAAGCCGCCTATAAGTCCATCCACTCAATTTTGTTCATTAGCTCAGTCTCTGGAATATCAACCCTGTCTAACACTTTGAATCAACGAGAATATCACTGAGCCATTTGGGTGTCATGTAGGTTGAATCTGGCACATTTAATTGCCAACTTTATAATTGATCAGTGTCAAATTTGGTACTTATTGTTGACAATCATTTTGAGTTCCAGTTGGTCAGATAATCAACTTATATGTTAACTCGAATATTGCAGGGTTTTGTTGGCTATTTGACCCCTAGTTTTCGCCTTGACTGCGAACTATCAGTCTAGGTCATGACCTCAAGTTGACCCCAGGTCGTAAACTAATCTCTTTCGCCTAGAGAGTCCAGCTTACCCTGATAACGGTAATAGTAAGTAAGCAGGCATAATGCAATGAAATTATAACAAAATAATACTTCAAGCATAGGCATTTTTATATATCTAGACGACATAGGCATAACGAGAGAGGGCAGACATGAAAGGCAAACTTAAAACATGATATATATATATATATATATATATATATATACACCTGTGCAAAAGTTAAGCACCACCCTATTTTTACGCACATGCGAGGGTATATTCATGTGCTATGAAGAAAGCAATAGCATAAACATTTATGTACCCATCCATCTTAGTGCAAGAGGTAATAATGCAACTAGAGGAATGCTGATTATGATGGTGGGGAAACACTGTATGTTTTTGTTTGAACTTGAAAACGAGGCCTGAATATGGTTACGTTGACACAACTGACAACTATTGCCCTACGGTTGACACACGTGGCTAGATTGTCATTAATGGTGTCTGAAAACGAAGTTTAACATCTGTGCACGAGTTTGAGACTGTCATTATTAATACCGGGTATATCCACCTTGTGCCTGGATGACGGCCTGGACACGACGTCTCATGCTGGTCACCAACCGACTGATACGCCATTGTGGTATTCGTTGCCATTCAAGATGGAGTGCGTCTGTTAATTCCTGTAGGTTCTGCACAGGAGGATCCCTCCTTCTCACCATGTTTCCCAGAATGTCCCAGATATGCTCAATAGGGTTCATGTCAGGGCTCCTTGCTGGCCATGGTAGGGTTTCGATGGCATTCTGGCGGAGGTATTCATGCACAGCTCTAGCACGATGTGGTCGGGCGTTGTCATCCATGAATATAGGGTGGGTTCCAGGTGCATGATTTACAAAATGAGGGACCACAACTCTATCCAGTATGGAATCTTGATATCTTTGTCCATTTAGTGTTCCAGGTACAGTCAACAGATCCAGCTTACAATCAAATGAGATGCACCCCCATATCATAACGGAACCTCCACCAAATGGAACTTCTCCATGATGTTACGTTGGTCGTACGCCGTGCGTCTGGACCTCCATACACGAGTTCGACCATCTGTGGCATGAAGCAGGAACCGACTTTCATCGGACCAGTGTACCCGTCTCCAGGATCTCATGTTCCAGTGTCTTCTTTCGTTGCACCACCTCGGACGCTCCTCTTTGTGGTGTGCAGTGAGGAGAGGACGTCTGACAGGTCTCCTAGCTTTCATGCCAGCAGCATACAGTCTCCTTTTGACGGTAGACATTGACACTCTATTGCGCGTTTCCCATTGCTGGCTGAGCACTCTGCTGTTGGTGAATGGAGATCTCCTAACAAGGCGTACTAGGGCTCGATCATCACGGGCAGTAGTCTTCTTCGGTCTTCCAGATCTAGGCCTGTCCTTCACCTCGTTAGTTTGCCCATGTTTTGCAATCAAACGACTGATTACAGTATGGTTAATGTTCAGCTGTCTGCCAATCTCTCTGCATGACATACCAGTGGTATGCATGCCTATGATTTGCCATTTCACACGATCACTTAACCTTCGTCTTGCCATAGCGGTTCACAATCAAGAGCTAATTCTCTCTGTACAAATAAACCACGGTCATGAACACAAAATTCCTAATCTTGTCGCCTAAATCTGTATGTAATGTTCTACACCTCAAACTGGACTTTTACATAACTGAACACGTGTGCTGTTTCCCGCCACGCACGGACATGGAGCGGCGTGAAGTCATGCATGCATGTGCATTTCGTACTTGGAATTATGTCAGCTAACGCGGGGACAAAAAGTATGGCAGCCTAGTTGTACCATCATGTTTCTACGTTCTATTGTTTTTGCTGGTGCTTAACTTTTGCACAGGTATATATATATATATATATATATATATATATATATATATATATATATATATATATATATATATAGGCTATTTTGAACATTTTGAATTTATATAACCCCGGGGCTGGTGAAAATTGATAAATTTAACATTCTGTATGATGTGTTTTTGTAATTTTGCCCTTTGGTGGCCAAGTCAGCCAACAATGGTTTATGACGCGGCATTTGGCATGTTTAGGAATGCCCACTTTCAGGCCGAAAGAATATTATCCTCCAAGGTTTTACTACTGGAATATCTGGTTTGATGATCTTCCGGATCACTGCATGGATGAACCTTTAGCTTAACTTAACTTAACTTATCATATACTACCCTTATAGGCAAAATGCCTGTAGATAGATGGCGACTACATTATGCTTATTGCTTAGTTAATTAGTTTTGAGGTAAAGGAAAGATATTGGTTGTGTACTGGCTCTTGCGTATACAAAAAATCTGACCAAAATGAATCTAGTTTATTTTTGAAGATATTTAGGCTATTCCAACTATTCGTAATTCGGGTTGCAAAAAGGTGCTGCGTAATTAGTTTGTTACTTCGGCTCTTAGTGAGTTTAAAATTATGTCCCCGAGTGATGCTTTGTTTGTCTATCTCCAAGAATGGGCACTGAACACGATAAAAGCCATTACTGTATTTGTAAGTTTGAATCATATTCCCACGTGATCGGCGGTAGTAGAGAGAAGGTAGATTCGGATATTTTAACCGGTCTAAATAAGTATCATTTCTTATTGAGGGTATCATTTTAGTTGCTCTTCGCTGCACATTTTCTAGTGCTAGACTGTCTTTTTTTTAACATGGGAGTCCATGGACCATTCCCGTATTCAAGTATAGGTCTAACTAGCGAAGTGTATAGCCTTACTAGAGTTGAAGAGTCTAAATGGGTGACAGACCTTCTTATCAGTCCCAAAATCTTATTAGCTTTTAATACTTTGATTTGACAATGGGTGCTAAATTTTAGTTGGTTGTCTACATTCAGACCTAAATCCTTTTCGACAGTTGTTTCTACCAGCTTAATATGTGTATCAAGAGGGTTCATGAAGTATGAATGTTTAATATTAGCTGTACCTAGATGCATATCACAGCATTTGTCAGCATCGAATTTGATTTGCCAGATAGAAGACCATTTCGTTATGCTATTTAAGTCATCTTGTAGTTCTATTGCATCATTTGATAATTTAATTTCTTTGTAGATTTTTGTATCATCAGCAAACATGTTAATTGTAGAGCACTTAATTACATCAGGAAGGTCGTTTATGTAACAGATGACAAGAAGTGGTCCTAATACACTACCTTGGGGCACACCGCTAATGACAGGAGTTTGAACTGCTTTGCATCCATTCACGACAACTCGTTGGGCTCTGTTAGTAAGAAAATCCACAATCCATTTTAGTAGGTTACCATGGATACCATATTTTTCTCGTTTAAGAAGAAGTTGTTCATGTGGTACAGAGTCAAATGCCTTAGCAAAGTCTAGATATAGAGCATCGATAGAGCTGCTGTGATCGATTGCATTTGACCATATATCTAAGACTTCAGTTAGCTGTGTGACACAAAAAGGCCATTTAATAAATCTGTGTTGACTAGGTACAATTAGGGCGTTTTGTTCAAGATGGCTTACAATATAGTCTTTTATAATGGACTCAATGAGTTTACAGATTATATCAGTTAATCGATTTATTGCCCTCATTATCTCCGACCAGTCATGTTCTATGTCCCCAATAAATTTTGAATCCCAGTCTATAGATATTGTCATAATCTCCCTTATATAGTATATAATGTGACATGGTTGGAGATTCATTTACGTAGCATGAGAATGTAAATGTTAATGTTGCATGATGGCTCTCACCAATTGGTACACCAGAAGATAATTCATTTACCATGTTTTCCTCATTTGTAATAATTAGGTCTAGGATATTTTGTTTTTGATTTCCCCTAAAATGAGTTGGTTCATGTTGTAGATATGGGACTGTCTTGTGGGGAGGTCATGACCCCGCTGGACATCTTATATGTACGAGGAGTAAGCCCGAGCACAATTCATGTTTGAATACCAGGTGAGCTAAGAGACTATGTCACTGTGTATATTTAGATGCACTGACCATCGGCTATAGCATCTTATTATTTAGATATATATTATCAGCACTGGATGACTGGCAATGGATACGTCGGTTAATGCGCGGGTACAATCCGCAGAAACTGAATCGAGTACGACCTTTGATGATTAGCACCAGTTTGGAATGTTGGAGTCAATTAAGGAAATAAATATGACAAACGGACTTAGTTAATTACGTAGCGGTCTGTGGTTCCCACGAATTCTCGTGGCCAGATAAGCGGAGGCAGCTGTGAATCGAGTATGACTTTTGATGATTAGCACCAGTTTGAAATGTTGGAGTCAATTAAGGAATAAGATATGACAAACGGACTTAGTTAATTACGTAGCGGTCTGTGTTCCCACGAATTCTCGTGGCCTGATAAGTGGAGGCAGCTGGGTGCAATGGTAACTAGTGTACCGATTAACTCTAGCATTCTACAAATTGTCGACTAATAGGTAATGGACAGGACATGGACATAGTGGCTTCCGGTAGGCACTAAAGGGCACAACCGAAAGTTACTATCGAAAACGTAGCAATTAGAGGCAAGTTAATTCACCAATAGGCCTTGCTATCAAATAAGCATCCGTCATTTTTGTGGCAAGTCATTCGTCAGAAATGACGTGCTAATCCAACAGGAATCCCAAACGCGCTAGGAAAAAGGCGTCCTCCCCAGTCAGGAGGGTGGGAGTTTTGATTGGTCAAAGTGATGTCATAATCCAATGAGAATCAGAACAACCTCCGGCGGTACGAAACCAAGATGGAGGGAGAATAGAAACGAAAACGGTATATAAAAGGGACTTTAACTTTAGTTCGGCGTCGTGTCCGCCTCGCACCTTGTGAAACGCTCTTGCTGAATGGCTTTAAGTAGGCAAGAGCTAGTTTGAATAGTATAGCAAACCAGAGCAGCTGGGAGTAATGCTAGTTCATTGTGAAAGGTTAGGAAACATTGAATTAATCCGTCGTAAATACGTAAACTGGTAACAGTAAAAGTTATCGACTTTATAGATTTACTATACAGTTAAGTTAGCGAATTGTAAATACGTAAACTGGTAACAGTAAAAGTTACCGACTTTGTAGATTTACTATACAGTTAAGTTAGCAAATCATAAATACGTAAACTGGTAACAGTAAAAGTTACCGACTTTGTAGGTTTACTATACAGTTAAGTTAGCGAATAAAACGATCACCTTGTGATATTAATACAAGACAAAAGTTTGACACATAGTTTGTTGTTGACTCTAGAGACTACGGAAGATCACCGTAGCTTACCTGCAAGTTCTAGTAGTCAGTCAGATCAGGCCCGGATATCAAATATAAGTATCGTTAAAGTTCATCTATAAACGAGGCGAGCTGATATCTATTTCTTTCGTTCTCGGTAAGGTGGGTTGTCGCAGCAACCTTACATACAAACCTTACCTAAAACGGAAGAGACTTCATAGTCAAGTTTATCTCATAAAAAAAAAAGTATACGTAGCATAGGAACAGGATAGACATCAGAAATCTTCAATGTGTATGTTGATGCCAGTATAAGTCCCTTAGCGTCTCAATAAATATATTAGCATGGCTTTGGGGATTGGTGGGTGAGATATCATTTATCCAGTTAATTTCATTATAGATAAAATCACCCATTATAAGAAGGTGACTAGGTTTGAGACCTGATACATTGATTAGCAGGTCAGTTAGATTTTTATGGTTTTGAAGGTTGCAGTTGGGTGATCTATAGATACATCCTAAAATCAAAGTATCTGTGTTTTTGGAGTCTAATCTGACACCACTTTGATTCAGTGAAAATCTCATCGCCAGGAATGCTAATAGGACTAGCAGGAAGTGATTGGTTAATATATATATATATATATATATATATATATATATATATATATATATATATATATATATATATATATATATATATATATATATAACAATCCCTCAATGGTGATTGTCGGATAAGTTGGTGAACAGATTATACCCTTCAAGCATGAATTCACTCTCATGTGGGTCTACTGAGCAGTTTTTGGCTAGTATTTCTGTGAGAGCAATTATTAGGTTTTTCGCTTTGAATAAATGATTTTAGCTCAGAACGTTTATTTAGAAGGCTGTCTGTGTTAGTGTACACACATTTTAATTCGTTTCTGTACAGAGGAGACTTTACAGATTTGTGGTCAGAATTTTTGATTAAGTTACGTTTATGACTTTGAGGCTGTTTAATGTTGGTTTGTTTTGCAGTTTTTCTATTTATATATGGATACTGTGTGCTTTTTGAAGGTTCTTGTGAATTATCGACTGGGAAGGTGACTGATGTAAAACATTGAACCTGTTTGCAGTTAGTGGTATGTTGGCTTGAAAATGTATTTTATGGTTTGATAATGTTAATGGATTGCTAGCATTACTATGGAAAGTATCCTTAACTAAGCTATAGTCTTGTTTGTTTCTAGTCTTGTTTTGTATTTAAAAAAATGGTTGAGCCATATATTGGCATTTAGTAGCGGTAGATCACTAATGCTCACAACATAATTCATAATGTTTTCTGGCAGCAAACTCATGCCATCAGGATTTGGATGGATGTGATCATAATAGAGCCCCTTGATGACACTTCCATTTGTGTTCGTGAACAAATCAGAATTGTCAATAAATGTAATGTCATTAAGCCATGTTGCAAGGGAATACAACATCGCATTAAATTCCATAATTGTGTTGTTATCAATATGATTATTTGGGCGTGGCAGAATTGATGAGACACAGATATGTATCTGGGTGTTACATCTTTGTGCATTCAATGAGACTATCATAATCACGGATCATACTAAGAGTTGATTGTTTCCAAATGTCATTGCCACCTACATGAACAACTATTGTGTCAAACTGACTTATACTGTGGACATCTAAATCTAATATATGATTTGTTATGTCCGTAATACGTGCTCCACTGTAGGATCGCACGGTTACATTGGAAGTTTCCGTTGACATGTATTTGCCACTGAATCTTTTAAGGATTGAACTTCCAATTATCAAGCCATTTCTAGATGGTTTGACTTTTGGATGTGTGTATGGATTTTCTGTAGTCAGTGTGCCCTGCTTTCTGACAAGTGATCTTGGATTTGATGGTATGCCATCAAAAACTGCTTGTGAATAGCTTTTATTTCCTAGCTTGATATTTTGGTGCTTATCATTTGTATTGACATCTGTATGCGTGCTGACTAATGGATTGTTATTAGCCTTTTGAGTCTTAAGTTCTCTGATCTGTGATTTTACTATTGTGCAATCTTGATTTAATGGTTTGACTTCATTAATCAAGTCATTGATGAGTGTTTCAACCTGCATGTTGTGTTCTAGTGGGATCTCATCTACAGTGTTACTTGGTGATAACTCATCTGAGTACTGATTAATGTTGTGGGCTCTAGTATGAGAAGTGTTTTCGCATTCATCAATAATATTGTTACTATTCTGAGTGGTATTATGTGAGTGGTGTCCGGTGCTGTTTATTTCAATGGTCTGTTGACTGTTGTTGTAAGGTGCATTAGTGTGCTGTGTAGCACTAGTGGTTTCAACTGGTGTATCATGCCCAGCATGATTATCAGAGGACTTCTGCCATTGTAGGTATTCTGTTTTGTGGCTTGATATTGGGGTACAGTTAGCACATGTATATTTTCGCCTGGATGTTGTAAGGGCAGAAAGCATGTATTGTGGTATTGTTGGGATTTTGGCATGTGCACAAAATGCGCCCAGAGGAAGGAACCTGGGCTGAGTTGTTGAGATCTGGTAGTAAATGACTACTAAGTAAGAGCAAATCCTCGTCTGTATTCGTGGTTGTGTGAATACACCTGGGGGAGAGGAAGGAACCTGGGCTGAGTTGTTGAGATCTGGTAGTAAATGACTACTAAGTAAGAGCAAGTCCTCGTCTGTATTCGTGGTTGTGTGAATACACCTGGGGGAGATATCGTAATAGAGAGATTTGAAATGTGTGGAATTTCTTTGACTCGTTTATCAGTATCAACAATGTTTGCTGTTGGTGTCGCTACTGGAAGGAATCTTTTTCGGTTACAATCACTACATAAGAAGTCGTCACATGGACGATTTTCCGCTGTTGGGTTACTCACCCCACAATCTTGACAGCATACCTTATCTCTCAGCCCACACATTTGGCAATATGTCAATGATTAGCAACGGGCGGTAGAATGAAAAGTTTAGTAGTCGACAGTCAGAAAGACATTCTGAAATAGGGGGGGGGGGGTGAGCGGGCAGCTATTATTAGCGGACCTAACTACAAATCTGCATGCAAAGATATCACACAGAAAGCAGAAGATTGGTTAGGAAGTTGTAGTGTTATTTCTCTGCCCCGCGGCCACTCAGGGAAAGAGTTGACAGGGGGCAGCCGGAGGAAGGATAGACCACAAAAAAAGAGAGGATCGTCGTTGATCAAAGGAATTGGATGTACAAGTGTAGTTAATTTAATTGCAGCAATATTTTAATCAAGAGCTTAATTTAAATTAGAATCAGAGGCTTAAAACCCCATTATAAAATTTAAATTAGGTGATGGTTTAGCTTTAAATATCAGCAACTAAGACTTTATTTTAATTTTTTTTCTTATATATACGAATATATATTTATTTGTTAAATTAATACTGTAGTTATAATAAATCGGTGTATTATATTATATGATAGTCGGAGAATCTATGTTAAATTAGTGTGTACTGTTGTTACTGTTGGTAACCGTGTAAACAGTGTTCCCGGATATAGAATACAACATTGAATTTATGCATTATAAATTAATCACTTAAGATTGCATGTATGAATTTTTTAGATTCGTGTAAAGATACCACAAAATAAACAAATAAACTGTAATTATGATAGAAAACTACGTAACAATAGTCTAAAACGTTGATTCTGTACAGGAGAAATTTTTAAAAAGTTGTCGTTCATGTAGATCCCTCCGAATAAAGAGCCTTAAAAATGTTTATCCGTGCTCTTAGCTGGACACTCACAAGTTCGACAATTATTAGTATCATAGACTAATGTTGACCATGAAATGGATAACAAGATGTAATTGAAGCAGAACAATGCAAGGCAATGCATGGTATTTGTGTCAAAGTGAGGTGGCTGAGCATACTTTAACCCTACCATCAATAGATTCCCAATATCTCAATTTCAAAATAATAAGGCAGGAATGCTGCTGAGACTATTTTGAGGTTGATATTAGTGGAAGCCGCCTATTTTCGTAGGTCATCAAAACAGACGACAGAAAGGGTTAATGGAGACTGGTACCCGGCTCTAAATTTTCTGCAATAGTAATTCAATAGGGAACCCGGTACCAACGAACTATAGTCGACTGCGAATCAAGTTCGACTGGGCATAGCAACTGCGCATGATCAGTAAACCAACAAACTGACAATAGTTAGCGAGTCGAACTTGGCCTATGTATGTTGAAATAACCAGCCATGGCTCTCGTACGACAGGAGGAATTTACAGAACAAGAAGAGCGAAAAAACACAAACATGAATATGCTTGTTTATCTTTATATTTTAGTCGCTCCTCTACATTGAAATCGCGTTATTCTTGCAGTAGTTTACTACAAGAATGTCAGTTACTCCTCTGTTTGGCACAAAGTTTGTTGTAATTCTTATTTTAGCACATTAACACCAGTTTTCGATTAAATGCAGAATCTTGAGAGTTAATATTTGACAGTTTTTTGCAGTCTGTTAACACAACCAGTTGTCTATATCCTTATTCTTATCCCTCACTAAAGGTGATAACTTGCGTTTATTTCTGTTATTTAATTTTACTGCTTTCTTCATGTGGCGAAAAAAAGCATCGGAGAAGTATTGCCTTACTTATTAAAATGTTGAAGACATAGAAAACACTATAGATAATTTTATTTATATTGTTTTATCCACATTTCATGGCAAATCGAAATCCCATAGCAAACCTATGGGAGGGGTGAGAAACAAGATATAGCTATTTTAGTAGAGGAGCCTTTCCACTCCTTTCAGTATTATTGGAATAACAGGTTCATCCGAAATATTTTAGATATGCTCCATCATGATCACTCCATCTCTGGCAGAACTAAAGATTCCAGGATTTGAACTATTCACAAATGAGTCAGCGGCAGGAAGCAAAAGATGTGTAGCCCTATATATTAAGGAACACCTCCATGGGGTGGAATACAAAATTGAAAATACATTTCAAGAAAGCATTTGGGTGTAGGCTTGCGTGATTATTGCTTCCAGTAATCACGATCGATTATTTAATAATAATCGCGATTACTCGATTAATCAGCTTGGGTACAAATTACCCAGTTATAATTGCAAAAAAGCATATCAATGACGAAAGTTGCAATGATGTTGAGAAAGGGCGATTTGTAAGCCAAGAGAAGATGATTATTTTTGAAAATGTAGCACTGGAATGACTGGCTCGATTCTCGAGCCAGTCATTCCAGTGATACATTTTTAAAAATAGCCGTATCTTGGCCTACAAATGGGCATGCATTCGCTGAGCAAAATGTAAATTTCCGTGACCAATCGCAATAAAGAATAATTGAAAGGTAGGTTTTGAAATATTTTATGCTGTAGAATTATTCACGATTATTTAATTTTTAATCATATAAATACACGATTTAATCGCATAATCGCGCAAGCCTATTTGGGTGAAAATTAAATTAAACAGCACTTAAAATTTGTTGGTAAGATGTATATATAAAATTCCGAACAGCACTACAGACAATTTTAATGAATTGAGAGATCTAATTCAAGCAGCATGCAGTTTACTTGAGTTATTCACTCACGTACTGAATCAGGGTTGGGGTCGAGTACAGGCAGCTGTCTTGAGGCTGAGTACAAGTACTTTGGCAATGTGCTTGAGGCTGAGTACAAGTACATGTACTTTTTACCAATTGTACTGATGCTGAGTACGAGTACATTAAACTGTCATCCATGGTGGCTATGAACAGGGTGGGGGAGAACAACTAGGTTGGTTTATTGATTATGATCGAAGCAATAAAGTATGATTACTATCAATGAACTGTATTAAAATAGTCGGGAATATTGCTTAAAATGCGCTCTGCGAATGTCTGGCAGTAGATTACTGTGGATATAACCCTGGGGAAAATGACAACTGAATTTCTTTTTGGCATCCATTTTGGACATTATAATATTTCGCGCTAATGAATATTTATTAGTTCTCTACAAAGTGGAGGCGAACCGTTCACGGATTGGTTGCTTCAAGACACACCCTCTAATTTTCTTCCCGCTACGTGACGAAAAGATTATGCTTGCTGGGAGCTATCTTTGAATGGTCATAGACGTATAATATTGCCAAATTAACGTTTGCTGCGCCATGACTTAAATAGTTTTAAAAACATTTGCATAACTGACACAATTTGGGCAGGCCTTTCGGTAATTTTGTGTGCAAAAATTTTGAGCAATGTGTATTGGGCTGCCAAGAACCAGTCCAACATAATTAGTGTCTGGAACAGACTGGTAGATTTTATGGTATTCAATATTCATCGCCTCGAGAATTTTCAAGCCTCAAATTGGCCTAAATAACATCTAGTAAGACAGCATAGCACACATTGTGAGTCTGTATTATGGCGGGAATAAAATTGCTATCATAAATAACACACTTTAAAAGTCAAACAGATTACTTGGCTACGATCTTTAATGACGCATTTCGCTAACTTCTTTGTTTTCAAACGTCCATTTTTTCTCTCAAGTCCAGCGAGTAATCAGTTACTAAATTTAGGCGTTCAAAATCTACCGTACTCAATCAGAACTTCCAATTGTAATATGCGCTAATTCTACTTATTAATGCACCTGACTGAGTCCAAAGTAAATGTCTGAGAATCAAAGCCGAGTACAGATGCTCTATTCTAGAAAAGTATCGTATTTCGCTTAATTGAAACTCTAATAGAAGCTCACCCCCTAACTTTGACATATGAGCTCCAATGATTTCTTAGCCATTTCAAAACGGCAAAACTCTGTATTACAAGCCCCTCCCCTAAATCAGCAGATTGTATAGGAAAATTTGAGCGTGTATAATAATAACAATCGTGTCACACTGGGTGTGTCTACTTAAGACCAATACAGGGCACAGATTTGTAAATCTCGCCCACCTATTAGATTAATACTAATACTCTTCAATTGGAGGCGAATCACGTGATTTGTATTTTTTGGCAATGCCATTTTATATCAAATTGTGGATTAATTTTGATGTAATAAACAACTTTTATTAAAGGATACGCAATATTTAGGCGCTCAAATCTAATAATTTCACTTGCCCGGTGGTGTTTCGAGGTATATATTAAACGTAGGCGGTGGGAATTTTTATGGGAGAAAATGCGTTGGATTTCCGTGGTATCAGTTTTAGAAAACTTTTTGGGAAAACTCTAATATAAGCCCACCCCCTTTCTCAGAGATGTTGGGTTGGAAATTGAACACCTCTTGTCCTAATAGAAGCCTAGGCTTCAATTCTTAAAAAATTATTTTATTGGCAGTTGCTCCGAACTTAGGCAGAAATTACTTCCAGTCAAATTATTTTCAAACCATTTAACAGAATATTTCTGATTGCATAAAGATTATGCTGAATTACTGACATGATTGCGATGAATGTATAATATAAGGCTTCATCAGTGAAAGGGTTAAATTGGAATTTAAAAAAATACAAATCATGTAGTACCGTATTTCGCTTAATAGTAGCCTGTGATCTAATAGAAGCCCACCCCCTAACTTTGACATATGAGCTCCAATGATTTCTTAGCAGTTTCAAAACGGCAAAACTCTGTGTTAAAAGCCCACCCCCTAACTCAGCAGACTGTATAGGAAAATTTTTCTTAAGAGCAAATTTGTAAGAATAGTGTGTATAATAATAACAATCGTGTCACAGGGTGTGTCTACTTCAGACCGATCTCTGCCCTGATACATTCCCGGCCCCTCTAGAAGTCAATACAGGCCTCGGATTTGTAAATCTCGACCACCTATTAGGTTAATACTAATAGTAGGCCACGTATGTTCAAGATATAATAATGTTTATTCCACACTTTTCTAGTCAACATGCGCGTAAAACAGTCTTGGCGTGATTAAATAATATGTTTGGTTGGAAATTGAACACCTCTTGTCCTAATAGAAGCCTAGGTTACTATTAAGCGAAATACGGTAATATTCAATATTTTGAAATTAATTTGACTGATAAACATTACTAATACTGATAAACATTACTGCTGATGGCAGCATTCGCTTTCAGTCAAATTATTTTTGAAATATTTAACATAATATGAACTTTATTCTTAAAATAGTTTATGTAATATTGGCATTGATTAACCCTTTAACCCTAAAATTTGTTCAAGAAAATTTCAATTTTCTCATAGAAATTGTCAATTTGCAGATTATCTCTGAAAATAGACCACTGGAATTACAGGCTTTCTTATCGAGCCAGTTATTAGTGTTAAATATTCAAAGATAGTCTTCTCTTCGTCTGCAAATTGAAATTTTCCAAGTCCACTGCAGCAGGCGTTTTTCACTGGATTGAGTGTTAAAAGGTTAAGAGTTGGAAGGTCTATAAAGCCTGAAATAATGGGCGCTGTCATATTTTATTGGCATGACTATCATGCATGAATGGTATCTTATCAGCAGGCATATAATTGCCCAGGCCAGCTATTTGTTTACATAATGCTTGTGCGCCTTTCACAGGCTTTGTTCTAATCCTTCCTACATCTCTCAACAAATTCAATGAGAAATGACAATTTTTATGCTGTCTTATTGAACACTTTGAAAGTTATTTGGTGGTAGGTCTTGCTATTATGGTTTCCAGAGAATTATTTTCAAAATATGTAACAGTTTACCTGTATGACTGCCTTGAAAGGTAGATAAAGAGGGTTTTAATAGTGCATGGGTTAAAATGCATTACTTGTTTAATCTTACTTCCTATTAGCATACCTACAGCAATTGTACATTTCCACACAAGCATCCAGAATTTCAATTTCAGACCAAATTAACAGCTATGTTTTTAATATTTTGAAATTAATTTGGCTAGAAGCAGTTACTAGCTCAAGCAGCAATGTATTCTAGTCAATTTATGTTTAAAATGTTGAACAGTTTCCTTTATGACAGCCTTGAAATTTAGATAAAATGGTTCATTAGGGTAAATGTCAAATGCCTCTTATCCCTATAAGCATACCTACTACAGCAATTGCCAGAATTCAATTTTAAAACAACTCTAAAACAAATCACTCTGAAAACATTACAAGGCAAATTAATTTCAAAATTATGTGCAGACAGGACCAAGTCAGTCAAATTGTTTTCAAATATTTACTAGATTTCATCTCACCGAGCTGAGAACCAGTGCTTGGAATTTTGATTGAAAAGGATAAAGTATGCATATAATTTTTATGTAGCAAATGGATAAGTACTCAGCATGTACTCAACAGTACAAGTACAGAGTATGTACTCAAGTACAAGTACTTTGGAAATGCGCTGAGTACGAGTACATGTACTCATAAAAAAGCACGAGTACTGAGTTTGTGCGAGTACATGAAAATCTATACTCGAGTACATGAATACATTGGCCCCAACCCTGCTTAGGTGCAAATATTGCTTTCAATTACAAGAATTACTGATATAGTAGACCATAACCTACAAATAGGCTGCCATTTATTTCATAGCCACCACTGTAATGGCTCAGTTGACGATATTGGTCAGTGGCTGTGAGAAAAAATGCAATGTAGTCTAAAGTGTTGTCTAAGTAGGTGGTGATAACCTCAGTAAAACAATTTGCCAACTGTGCAAATGTGGTGGCTAAGAGCATCAGAGTAATCTGTTTGATTCGTCCAATATATCTAATCCATGACTGTCCTGATATACTTCCAGTTCAAAGCACACATAAAGTACACTGCCTGGAAAGGCTGCTGTGTAAGCAGGAATGTCACAGTGACTTCATTCACTGAAATTAACTCATCCATTACACAACCAATTAATGAAAAACATCAGAAAGAAACACCTCAGTTGGCAGCACTTTATGGAGACAAGAGATGAAAATAAACACAAAGAATATGCTAAAATTAGAAACCAAGTCAAAGGATTAGTGAGAAAATCCAAAAGAAATCAGGAAAAAGATATAGCTAAGAATGCAAAGAGGAACCCTAAGATATTTTGGAAATATGTCAATTCCAAAAGGCTAGTTAAAACAGGAATTGCAGAACTACATGTAAAAGTAGCTTGAAATGAGGGAATAAAGACTGCTAGCACAGATAAAGAGAAAGCAGATGTCCTGGCTGACTTCACAATTTTTTTCACGAAAGAGTGATTGAGTGATTTCCACGATGCAAGATTTACAACGGAGGAAGTGATGAAAATATTGAAAGAGATTGTGAAGAACAAAGCACCAGGCCCAGATGTCATCCATCCAAATGAAATCAAGGAGCTGAGAGAGGTGCTCTGTAAACCTCTGACACTGATCTTCAACAAATCACTGGTAGAGGGAGTAGTACCAGAAACATGGAAAACAGCTAATGTAACAACACTTTTCAAAAAGGGAAATGAATCAGAACCTGGAAATTACAGACCGGTTAGCTTGACTAGTGTTTTGTGTAAGCTGATGGAGAAGTTAGTTAGAGCGAAGATTAAGGACCACATGACCAGAAATAAAGTGTTTAGTAAATTTCAATTTGGATTCCTGTCTGGAAGATCTACTACCTTACAATTATTGAAGGTCACGGAGGACTGGACCTGTATTATGGATAAAGGTGGAAAGATAGATACAGTGTACATGGACTTCATGAAAGCCTTTGACAAAAGTTGCGGTGCGTGATGTCGGCAGTGTTTCCCCAATGGTTTCTGGAACATTTACGATTCGCTTCTGTAATAAAGTTAACAAAACCAGCATCGATGTGTTAGACAGATCTAATGGACACGACACACTGCTATCATCCCTAACGGAGACTTTTTTTGGACATGCGTACTGTATTTCTGTGATCGTCGTTGACCACCTTGTGTATTATATATATATACCAGTAATAGAAAATATGGTAATCATATGAAATAGGAGAGTAAACTTCAAATGCCTGTGATATGTCACTCAAGCTACCAGTCCCTCGGATCAGTCTCTATAACTCTTCGCATAATACCACAACGAACAAACCAACGCCATCTACCTAGACTTCAGCAAGACCTTCGACAACGTACCACATGTACGTCTTGCTCACAAACTTGAAGCAACCTTAGAATTAAGGGACATATCCGTCGGTAGATTAAATCCTTTCTGTCTTCTAGACGGCAATGTGTGGTTCTCAGAAATGTTTACTCTGACTGGAAACCTATCACCAGTGGCGTCCCACAACGATTTATATTGGGCCCAGTACTCTTCCTCCTGTTTGTGAATGACTTACCTGACTCGGTTCAATCCAGAGCCACGCTATTTGCCGAGGACACAAAACTCTACCATACTATCAAGACCCCAAGCGATTGTCAGATCCACCAACAAGATTTAAACTCCCTTTCTGCATGGTCTCGGAAATGGTTAATGAGGTTCAATGCAGAGAAGTGGATTTTTCTCAGAATTAAATTTTCCATTGATTAGTTGTATTCACTAAACGGTCATTACCTAACTGAAGAAACTGTCGCAGAGAGATTTAGGAATATTAGTTTCAAATACCTTAAAATCAACCCCACCCATCTCTAACATCACCAGAAAAGACAGACAAAAAACGGGCATGACCAAGAGATGCTTCAGAAACAGATCACCAACTATTGTCTCAACTTTATTCAACTCAATTATCAGACCAGCACTTGAGTATGGGTCCATAGTCTGGAACCCATATTTAGTCAAAGACATCAAGCCCTTAGAGAAAGTGCAGAATCTCTGTTTTAAATCATTAGCTGTAGAACTTCACGAACAACATTTACATGAATATCATCTGGCCTTACTTGATCAATGGAGATGGATAGACTGTACAATTTGCTGTTCACGTCATTTGTAATCGGTGGGAGAGAGCATGGTGCATCTGTCTCGTTGCTGAGTACTGATATAAAAAAGCCATTTAGTAGATTGGCTTTCTCACGATCATCAGTAATTCTAACCCCATTCGACTCAAGTGCGTCTACTGTCGATGATGATCGAGTAAACTGTCTGCAGTAGTTGTAAAATGGAACGCGCCAATGACATTCTACACGCACATGACCACCGCCTTTTATTAAGATCTTAATAACAACGTAGGCAAATGATAGTCAACCAGTGGACTGAGTGAATATAGCCTGACGCTTGGATACGGTTGTGAATCTAGAAGTCTGAATGCGCATGCGCCTCACATTTTTTTCACCAAGCCCGCACCCACCACACACTTCTACAGATGAGGGCCAGCACTGGTGACACTCCACTGGTGCCAACGCCCCCCCCCCCCCCCCTCACTCTCCAGGGTGTCGTAATCAGAAAATTTGCCGCCAAAAAAGACACCCAGAAACACCACACAACTTAAACCGGTCTTGGTATGTGACTTCAACAGGACAGGCATCTTTCTCAAGAATACCATAAAAAAATACTGGTCGATCCTTGAAGCAAGCAACAGATGCAGAGCAGCCTTCCCAGAACCGCCACTATTCGGTTTTAGAAGGAACAAAACGATTAAAGACTCAATAGTTAGAGATAAACTTCCTACAACCGGCAACTCACCTCCACGCAGAAACCCTCTAACACCATGCAAAACAAAAAACTGCAACATCTGCCAAAAAATGCAGAAACAAAGGTTCTTCTCCAGCTCACACCCTGGATTAACCTATAAATCCAAAATTATCGGTAATTGCCAAACAAGGAATGTCGTCTACCTACTAACTTGTACCATATGCAAGAAACAATACGTAGGAGAAACACTACGTACATTTAAGATACGCATCCAAGAGCACCTTCGCTCTATCACAAATCTCTACAAACATGAGAGATATGACACTCCAGTTTCAAGACACTTCAACAAACCTGGACATTCTAGAATGAACATGCAATTCAGAATAATACAGGTTCTGTCCTCAGACCCTGATGATGAAGTCTCCACTAAATGGAGAAAACAAAAGGAGTGCCATTGGATACACCAGCTCCACACAATGGAGCCAATCGGCATCAACCTAAGAGTAAGAGTCACCGCCTTCCCTGGGTCGACACACAGACCATACACAGACTGACCTAGTACGTTGTTATTGTCCATCTTTTATTAAGATACGAAGACTGTTATCTTACGAACACAACAATGTCTTGAGAAGTATCTGCGTAATATTTATGAATATAGTCGCTAACAGCCACAGTCGAGAAAAGCCGCCACCCGCCAGTAGACCCAAATAGCCACCGGTATATCGGTAACAGCCGTCGCATGTAATAGCCCAATAGCCAACCCTGCGTGAGTTAATGATCTAGTCTGTGTCTACTTATTTTATGATGTACGGTTGTAATTATGTTTTGACTGGGAGAATTATGGTACTAACATGATTATCTAATCCAAAGACATATCATTCATGAAATCTATCTGGCTAAGCTGTTGAATATTTTGAAACCTATGGCAACAGCACCGCCCAGTCAAATTATTTTAAAGATTTTAAAGAGAATGCTTATTAAATAGTAAAGCCATACAATTCATACAGCAACGCTTACTCCATCATCGATAACGTGTTCGTAACGAAGTTACTTATGTTATTCTTGACATACTTGATTATGACATCATCCTAAACATCACATAGTTAATTATGATGTCATATGATTGGTGGATAAACTGGAAAGGTCCATTGAGAGCCATGTTAGTTATCAAGACACTTGATAGACTGATGAATGCGGAATATCCTTTTTCGCACCATTGTGTCTAAAACTCTAGCAGAATTTAACAGGCTGATAATAGCAACAGGGTCACACAATCGATCTATTTAGAAAATAATTCTGATTTGTAAATAACTGGTTGAACTATTCACGGAGGTGTTTGCTTGAAGACACACATTCATATTCTCACGAGATTTCATACATCAGCGTGAGATAACTGAGCGATGCCAACTTCCTTGGATGAAACTTGTATCGAATCTAAGGTACAGGTAACTTGGTATATATTGTGTTCTGTAATTTCCAAGTTCCGAGTCCAAACCGTGGCCTGTGGGTCACAGACGAGTACTCAGAATACCGGAAATAAATCTAGTATCATGTGATTTGTATTTTTTCTCGAGGACATGAAATGTCAAATTGTATACTAATTTTGATGTAATAAACGATGGTTATTGGAGTATACCTAATATTTAGGCGATTCCAGATAATAAGTGACCTCCTGCAATGATGGACATGGCATTTATTAAGCATATGTGTAAGGCGTCAAGAATTTGTACCAGGAAATACTGTTCTATTTTTGTATTATTGACAATCGTTTATTAAGCATTTTAAAGTATGGATATGGAATGGATATTCGATTAAAACCGATATGAAAAGCCATATCGAAACCAATATTTTCCACGGTGGGTGCATCACAACCCGCGCAGCCCTAGTATGTTTGACCTCAAATCCCGTTTTAGAGCTGCTCTATGCCCCACCCATCTCTATCTAACCACTAACCACGCTTCGTCCGTGTCGTGGTCGATCAATCCTCAACTCCATTTCCAGAAACTATACAGGTAAGTTGTTGAATATTTTAAAACTACCATACTTTCGTGTATATATTACACTGGTTTTTGCTAATTTTACTCAAGGCAATAAGGGGGTGTGTACTATGTATTAATATAAACCTTTATCACATTTTCTCGGCTCGAAATTGTTGGTCAGAACGTCCTCCATGACGTAACATTAGGCCTAGAAATGTGATATCAGCAAAGGGTAACCATTTTACATGTACTGATACATGTAGAGATAACAAACATTAGATCAGACAGATCAGAGCGCATTTGGACCAGATTTCGCTGTGCAATCTATGTTATATATAGATCTATAATGGTGTTGTTCTGTTAAATTGCTAAGAAGAGAATATCTTTTATCAGCTGTTAATAATTATATTGGTTATTGAATGTATTTATCGCTCAAAGATGGTTTTATGCATACTATGAGCATTAAAATATGGATTAAACTGGTGAATAAAAATAACCAAATATTTAGCCAATAAGTGAATATAATTATTTGCCATCTAGCAGTAAAGTTACCAATTTTCATTCGTCACGTTTGCGATCTTTCTGAACTCCTACTCCATTTTATGCATTTGTGTACGGTACTTAAGACTTTTTCGGGCCCTATTTTCTAAAATTTCACCCTACACGCTATCTATTAGGGCATAATATATACACACAAATTACAGTAATTTGCCTGGGTGTTGTGCTGCGGCCAGTCAAATAAGTTTCAAAATATTCAACAGAATGTTTATTAAATAGTAAACACATAGAATTCTTACAAGTTGACTGACCATTAAGCATTTTCACTAACTAAATCATGTCATTCATGATGTAATTGGTTATGATGTCAGCCTACATGTGACGTAGTTGATTATGACATCATATGATTGATCCATGACTCATTGCAGTGTATTAGCCACCTACACGCTGTGTGACACCTCTGGTCCTCTGCTTAAAGGTTGTGGGTTCAAATCCTGCCTCCTACCTTATGAACACCAAAAGTGTGAAACCAGTCGTGGATTGGATGAGTCTCATGGTGCATGTGAATGAGTCATTAAATATAACTTAGTTAACCCATTAATGGTTATCTTGGCTAGGGGTTAAAATAAGTCCCTTGTACCTGCACAATGCAGGTAAAAGATGGCTGGTTCAGGTAAATCTGTAATACTGGGTTCACAGAGTGCATGCACATTTCTGGCTGATAAACTATAATGTTAGCCCTCTCCGACAAATCCCTGAAAAAGGGAAATTCTTTACGATATAAAACTTATTCTGTTGAATATTTTGAAATTAATTTGGCTGGAAGACGCTGCTGCCTTAACACTGCTGCCTAAGGCAGCAATGGTTTCCAGTCAAATTAATTTCAAAATATTCAAGTTTTCCTGTATGGTTGTGTTGAAACTGAGATATAGGGAATTCATAGGCCAAAACCGGCATCTGCTATGTCCTTGTGTCCATTTACAGGTCAAGAAAATCATTTTTGAAAATTTACCACTGGGATGACTGGCTCGATAACCGAGCCAGTCATTCCAGTGATAAATTTTCAAAAATTATTTTCTTGACCTGTAAATGGACATACAATAAGAAAATATAAAAAAAAATTTGATCAAATCTGACCATTAAATCGTTAATAATCTTAAACAATAAATCTTTGAAAAGTATATTCTTTGCGATATAAAACATATTTTATTGAATATTTTGAAATTAATTTGATTGAAAGTTGTTGTTGCCTAAAATGTTTAACAGTTTTCCCATATGGTTGCATTGAAAATAATTGTAATATTGGGAATTCATTGGCGGAAGGATTAACCATCTCCATATTTTGGTTGAAAGAAGTAAGTTGTATATAGATTAATAAGGAACTGATTGACAATACAGGTACTTTTATTTCCCATGTCATACACGTATATGTATGTCATACCTTTGAACACGAGAAATCACGATTTAAAATAAGTCACCTGGCCCAGCATCCTTGATCAGGTCTTTAGATTTACCTCGTTTGTGCACACCACCTATCTGGTTCGGGATCCATCAATGCTCCTAGAAACTAGAGAATTTTGAAATCTGAGAGAATGATTTTGAGCCATTTTAGTTTTAATAGCACAGCACAATAAGACCTTTGAATGGCCATAAAATGTCACAGCATCCATCTCTGAGTATCTGCATTTGTAACTGACTGTAAATCAGTTATAATTAGTGTTCATAGCAGCCAGTAGGATTTTAATTTGGACTCACTAATATGGGCGGATTTCATTTGGGCATTACTTGTAAAGTCATAGGTAAGGGGTAATCTAAAGCCCTGTTGATGTCGATGTCCAGTGGTAAATATTTTTAAATAGTCTTCTCTTGGTCTACAAATGGTCATTTTCTGTGAGAAAGTTGAAATTTTCTGGAATAAATTTGAAGGTTAATAACTATTAACGTCTTTTCTATTTCAGAGATCCATTTCCGCAGTCTCCCGTGACCAAGTCATTCTATTATCCAAGCTCACCCGTCAGACTTATCAAACACCAGAAACAAGTATGGAGCCCTTTAACACTCAAGCTGACCATAAGTGTATTCTTAAATAGGTCTTGTAAAATGTCCAGTTGCAGACCAAGAGAATGTTTTTGAAAAATTAGCGCTAGAATGACTGGCTCGATAATCGAACCAGTCATTCCAGGGATAAATTTTTAAAAATTTATCTCCCATATCTTGTTCTGCACATGAATGTTTTCTATGAGAAAGTTAAAATTTTTTGAACAACTTTGAAGGTTAATGGGTTAATCGGAAGGTGAACTGTTTTGTAGTACGTTGAAAATAGCATCTCGATAAACACATGTATTATAATTTCATACAAGTGTTTCTCCTTCGATCAATACTTACCATTCTATTACTTATGATAACAAGCTATCCAGATAGCGGGCTCTAAGAATCTAGACTTAGTAAGCTTTACCGGCTCCTGGAACCGGGTACCCGGCTCCCAACAAACTGGTACCCATCTGCCAGTGAGGCTCATTCTTGTTTGCATAGCAGCAAGAGCTATGTGCTTTTCCCAATTGGAGTGTCTTAGTTTTTTCTTGAAAGTTTCTAAGTCATTTTCCTTGTTGTGATAGCCTAGTTGTTTGCTCTCAAAGGATTATTTGGATTACCATGGAAGGAGCCATTGAAATCCAGGGTGTATATACTATATTTCCATGTTATTCCATAGTTGTAAAAGATGTAGGTCTATAAAATTTTGTCTGTGTCGCATGTTCCAATTTCTGACCCTAAATCTGGGACGTGTTTTAACAACGAAATATGCCAGATTGGTCGCCTTCCTTTAAACCCCAACAGGTGATCGGTAGATATGAAATAAGGTGTTGGCTATATGGTGTTTTAACACGAAAATCGGCTGACGTCATTCTCCGTATTATCCGAGTGGGTGACGTCACACCCGAGTTATCTCAGATTTTTATGTGAAGAAAATGTTTCATTAATTCGTGCATCTGATTCTGGGTGCTGCATACTTTATTGGTACCAGAAAAACTTTGGAATTTTCAAGTTTTGCGTGTTATCACGATCTGTTTGCAATGATCGGTGGTTTCAAAATTCTTGATTAAGATGTGTGGTCTGCGGTTTTACCATGTTTTACAGCAGTTTGTTTCATTTTATTGTTTCTTCACATATCGTTTTAGCCTTCGTTAGGAGTATAATTTATATTGATTAGTAAATATACCCAGAATGCTATGCGATATGTCTCCTGGTTCCGTTTATACATCCATCAGGATCAGTTTATGGGTGTATCATGTTCGCTTCATTCTTGTTGTTATAATCAATGCAATCTTTGCTGTAACGTTGCGGGGTGGGGTGCTGTGGAGGGTTACAATTAATTTCTGGTCAAATTATTTGAAAATTATTTGTCTGCCTTCCATTCCTGTTTCGTTCCGCTTGCGTATTGTAGGTTTGTGCTTATTTATAGGACAAGCCAACCCCCGCCATCATGTCATGACTGCCACAAGTTTGTAAAGGTCGTATTCAAGGACCATGTCTGCTTTAGGTGTGCCAAATGTAATCTTGATAATAGGTGTGACGTTTGTGCAGTGTGGCCGACCGATATGATGGTCAAGTTCCTTTCCCAGAAGGACTTGGCAGGGTCTGACGTGGGGTCAGGCGGTACAAAATTAAATCGTACTGCCCTACAACTTTCGGTAGCAGGGACGACACCAGCGTAGGAAGGACGCTACTCAAGAAGCCTTGCATAGCAGGTCCAAACCACACCAGAGGTGCCATCTCCGCATCCCCCAGTTGCAGACGTGGAGCGTCCCCAGGGGCCAAAGCGGACGCGCCACGTCTGCAACTGAAGGTTGCGGAGATGGCACCTCTGGCGTGGTTTGGACCTGCTATGCAAGGCTTCTTGCGTAGCGTCCTTCCTACGCTGGTGTCGTCCCTGCTACCGAAAGTTGTAGGGCAGTCTCTTCCCATGCTTGGTACGGACCCTGTCCTTGGACAGGGTTCTGGACCAGCTACCAAGGGAGCCATCTCGTATGGCTCCCTGGCAGTCCCGCCGGGCTCCAGCCTGATGGGTTCTGTTTCTCTGCGGCCACCTCCGGGTGGTCCAGTAGCGGTGGCCGGTCCGTCAGGCATGGGAGCTGTCTGCCAGGACGGCTCTAGTGTTTCCTCGTCTGGTGACGGCTTCGGAGTGTGAAGACGAGGAGGAGAGATTGCTGCGGCCTGAGATGCATGGAGATGTCCTGGACGGAACCGCCCTCGATCTGTTTGGCTTGGCGCAAGCCAGGACAGCGGCTCCGTCCGTGGTTGAGGCCACTCCGGTACCGGGCACCGGTCCTGTGCTGGTTGGTTTGTCGCCAACCGACACGGTGATGGGTGTGGCTGGCCAGGCGTGGTATGCACCTATCTCGTCTGGTCCAGCAGTCATGCATGGGGTGCCGTTGGCGCCAGGTGTATGGCCACGGTTCTTCAACCGCTACGGGTCCGCATGGTTTTCCGTGCTGGCCTACTCCATGGACTGGTGTTTTCCATGGGGTGGTGGTGGAACCATAGGTATCAGAGTTCCTGGCATACCAGCAATGGCTCCTAGCCGGGAGGCCATTGCTGGTAGGGCCGTGAGTACGTCAACGGGTGACGTGTTCACGGGAGTGTCCTCTTCGGAGACACTGGTCTGAGGCTCTGGCTTCGCTAGCTAGGGTGGACCTGTCGGTGGTTTCGACCACGGCCAAAGAGGATGCACCCCATCCATCGGCGGCATTGATTAGGAAGGGGATCTTGCCTGTAGGCCGGATCCAGTCTATTGGCACACGCACTAGGGGCTGTGGCCAAGCCGCTAACCGGGCAACCTTCTAAGAGGCAGAAGAAGCATAAAAGCAAGGCGAAAGCCAAGCCTAGTGCTGCTTCTGCTTCTACTGGGTCTTCTCAGCCGCCTCCGACGAAGAAGGCCAATAAGGTTGTGGAGGCTCCTACCCACCCCAATGTTGCTCCTGATCGCCCGAGAGGCGGGAAGGGGAAGGGGAAGTCGTCAAAGGGCGGAAAGAAGGAAGCGGATCGTACCTGAGGATACGAAGGCTACCTTCGTATCTGTCTGGACCGCGCCTGTGCGACAGGAACAGCAGTGCCAGTTAGACCGGTCAAGCCAAGACCAAAATGGGTCTCTCGTTAAGATCGCATCGCGAGCCAGACACCCGCATTAGGCGTCAATGCGTCTATTGTGGGTTGAAGGCTCATGCGTTTCGTCGAGGTTTGGCGAGGTGTGACGTCAGACAGTCTGGTCCTAGGATGGTTATCCCAGTTGTACATGCCGGAGTGGTGGGATTTTCCCCCACAAAATCTGTCTGGCATCAGTCTGGACTCCCGTACCAAGGGAGCCAGACAAGTTAGAAGCCGTTCAAAATGAAGTATCAGGTTTGCTTCTGAAGGGAGCAATAAAACCAGCAAACCAGAACATTCCCGGCTTCTATTCAAACATGTTCCTTGTCCCCAAGAGCACAGGGGGGTGGAGACCCGTTCTCAATCTCGGGCCATTGGTCCGTTGGAGGACATCATGGCTGTTGCACAATGGCACTGTGAGTCCTCTTTCACGTATTACTAAATGAGGTATGTGTCAGACTCCGCCAATCCTCTCGCTTTAGCTGTTTTGAAACGATAGTTAAATGGCCACACTGCTCTTCTCCCTTTTGGTAATTGTAAAAGCAAGAGTTGACGGGCAGACATGGTCAAGCGAGATGTCAACCAGATTGTGTCACTGATGGTCGAACAAGTGACTGGCTGAATGAAGGCTCCATGTCTGGAATCCAATAATCATGAGGTAATTCAAGATTGAGAGTTTTTTTATATTATGTGTATATATACACCTGTGCAAAAGTTAAGCACCAACAAAAACAATAGAACGTAGAAACATGATGGTACAACTAGGCTGCCATACTTTTTGTCCCCGCGTTAGCTGACATAATTCCAAGTACGAAATGCACATGCATGCATGACTTCACGCCGCTTGATGTCCGTGCGTGGCGGGAAACAGCACACGTGTTCAGTTATGTAAAAGTCCAGTTTGAGGTGTAGAACATTACATACAGATTTAGGCGACAAGATTAGGAATTTTGTGTTCATGACCGTGGTTTATTTGTACAGAGAGAATTAGCTCTTGATTGTGAACCGCTATGGCAAGACGAAGGTTAAGTGATCATGTGAAATGGCAAATCATAGGCATGCATACCACTGGTATGTCATGCAGAGAGATTGGCAGACAGCTGAACATTAACCATACTGTAATCAGTCGTTTGATTGCAAAACATGGGCAAACTAACGAGGTGAAGGACAGGCCTAGATCTGGAAGACCGAAGAAGCCTACTGCCCGTGATGATCGAGCCCTAGTACGCCTTGTTAGGAGATCTCCATTCACCAACAGCAGAGTGCTCAGCCAGCAATGGGAAACGCGCAATAGAGTGTCAATGTCTACCGTCAAAAGGAGACTGTATGCTGCTGGCATGAAAGCTAGGAGACCTGTCAGACGTCCTCTCCTCACTGCACACCACAAAGAGGAGCGTCTGAGGTGGTGCAACGAAAGAAGACACTGGAACATGAGATCCTGGAGACGGGTACACTGGTCCGATGAAAGTCGGTTCCTGCTTCATGCCACAGATGGTCGAACTAGTGTATGGAGGTCCAGACGCACGGCGTACGACCAACGTAACATCGTGGAAGAAGTTCCATTTGGTGGAGGTTCCGTTATGATATGGGGGTGCATCTCATTTGATTGTAAGCTGGATCTGTTGACTGTACCTGGAACACTAAATGGACAAAGATATCAAGATTCCATACTGGATAGAGTTGTGGTCCCTCATTTTGTAAATCATGCACCTGGAACCCACCCTATATTCATGGATGACAACGCCCGACCACATCGTGCTAGAGCTGTGCATGAATACCTCCGCCAGAATGCCATCGAAACCCTACCATGGCCAGCAAGGAGCCCTGACATGAACCCTATTGAGCATATCTGGGACATTATGGGAAACATGGTGAGAAGGAGGGATCCTCCTGTGCAGAACCTACAGGAATTAACAGATGCACTCCATCTTGAATGGCAACGAATACCACAATGGCGTATCAGTCGGTTGGTGACCAGCATGAGACGTCGTGTCCAGGCCGTCATCCAGGCACAAGGTGGATATACCCGGTATTAATAATGACAGTCTCAAACTCGTGCACAGATGTTAAACTTCGTTTTCAGACACCATTAATGACAATCTAGCCACGTGTGTCAACTGTAGGGCAATAGTTGTCAGTTGTGTCAACGTAACCATATTCAGGCCTCGTTTTCAAGTTCAAACAAAAACATACAGTGCATTATTACCTCTTGCACTAAGATGGATGGGTACATAAATGTTTATGCTATTGCTTTCTTCATAGCACATGAATATACCCTCGCATGTGCGTAAAAATAGGGTGGTGCTTAACTTTTGCACAGGTGTATATCATGATCATTCATCTTATATATTCATGCTCATTCCCAGGCTGATATATGCAAAGAGTAGTTAACCCTCTTAACATATTTGTGTTTCAGGCAAGATGCATGTTCGTGAGTTCTTTCCCTTTTCCTTCGGAGAAAAAAAAAGGGGTGGGGGTGTGGTGTGTGTGGGGGTGGGGTAGTTTGCAGTGATGCTAATGTGATTCGGTTCCTAAACTTGATGGTCCTTTTATGTCCCCATTTTGGCAAGTTTAAGTCTATGACTTTTCTCCAGGGACAAAAGAAGCATTAGATGGCTTGCCCCTTCCCACCAGGTTACTGTCTAAAGCTGGTGTTATCATGTTGTAATAGAATGGTAAGTATTGATCGAAGGAGAATGAAGGAAATTTCAATTTCCCTTTCTCCGAGATCTAACAATACTTACCATTATATTACGGACCCTGCCTCCCAGCCCCACGGACGCAAGCTATAGGTATTCTCTTGTTTGGGAGCTATGTAAACAATATGAGCCTCACTGGCAGATGGGTACCCGTTTGTTGGGAGCTGGGTACCCGGTTCCAAGAGCCAGTAAAGCTTACTAAGTCTAGATTCTTAGAGCTCACTATCTGGATAGCTTGTTATCAGAAGTAATAGAATGGTAAGTATTGTTAGATCTCGGAGAAAGGGAAATTGAAATTTCCTTCAATCTATGTATATCTCCTACATGAATAGAGGGAGTCTCATCTGTCAGCCAAATTTGATGTCATAGGAGACATAATTTGTTATGGTAGTTGCCATGAAAATCAAATGACATATATCTGACCCGAAAGGGGAAAAGATCTAACAGTATAACCATATGACTTGTTTGTCTTTGAGGAAATTACAATTAAATTAACCCTCAAATTTCTTTCAATTCTCTCCTAGAAAATGTCCATTGGCAGACCAAGAGAAGACTATTTTTGAAAGTTTATCACTGGAATGACTGGCTTGGTTATCGAGCCAGTCATTCCAGTGGTACGTTTTCAAAAATAGTTTTCTCTTGGTCTGCAAATAGACATTTCTCAAGACCATTGTAGAAGTTGTTTGTGGCTGATATGAGTGTTAAAGGGACATGAACAACTTACTTTCTAGATATGTAGTTATCTTGAAATTTTGATTCTAAGAATTCAGTCCAGAGTTTTAAAATCGATGTAGGTAAATGCACATACGAAGTGGGTTGCCATGCAGCTTAGCTAGAAATGGATCCCTCTATTATATCCTAAATCTTATGACAGAAGCTAGGAAATTATTGTGGAAAACGTAGAACTACATAACTAACGTAATGAGTTAAATTTAGCTCAAACTTGTCATTACATTGTAGTTACTTTGTACAAAACTTTTGTAGAAAATTTTGAAAAATGTGTTGACTGGATCTTATTGGAAAATTTCTACTTAACCCTTATCGACAAATCCCAGAGAAATTATAATCTTTGCGATATAAAACTTATTCTGTTGGATATTTTGAAATTATTTTGACTGGAAGCCGTTGCTGCATTTAGGCAGCAATGCTGCCAGTCAAATTAATTTTCAAAAGTTCAACAACTTTCTTGTACGTTTACATTGAAAATGAAATCTTGGGAATTCGTCAGTGAAAGGGCTAATTTGAGGCCCTGATATGTTTCCTAAATTTTGTTTAATTTTCAGACAGTTCTAAGTCCTGAATCGCATAGAAGACTTAAATCTCTACAAGCACACGATACGCAAGTTGATGACTTTGTTTCCACCGGCTCAAATATCTTCGGAACTAACCTCCCTTCAGTATCTGACCTCAAGAATGATGCAGTTGTATCCCCTTCCATGGACGAATCATGGCCTACGACTGAGCAGCCATCCAGGTAGAGGTGGCAGGTATTATCGATATGTAACTGTATCGCAATACAATGCCATTAACATTACGTATCGCGATACATTCCTCCCAAACCGATACATATCGTCTAGAGCAGATATAAAGTGACACCACTTGTTCGAGTAATTCTGAGTAACAATTTGGTCAATGTTTGTGAAAATTGTTCTCTTTTCAAAAAGCTTAAATCTAATAGTTAGCATTAAAGTTAAAATGAAACTAATATAGTGGTCCTTAACTCTCGAATTTGTTTTAAAAATTAAAAATTAAAATCTTTTCATAAAAAATGTCCATTTGCAGACCAAGAACACTATTTTTGAAAATTTACTAGTGGAATGACTGGCTTGGTTATCAAAAATAGTCTTCTTGGTCTGCAAATGGACATTTCACAAGACCACTGCAGAAGCTATTTTGGCTGATATGTGTGTTAAAGGGTTAAGTCATCTTCTGCATAGAAGTGAAGCACATGTTGTGGATAGCAACTAGCGCATTCATTTTTTATCTTTCCATTATCAGACCTTGATATAAAGAACACACAAATGCACTGGTTGCTATCCTTTGCATTTGCTATGCTTTTCTGACTAGAAGTTAATTATAAATGATGGACAGAATCTTTCCTTCAAAGTGAACAATATATCATGATACGTATTGTGATACAATAATATTCGTGATACCCACCGCTACATCCAGGTAGTGTTCAGTAACATATGTATCGCTATGTTTAGGATGTTAAACTCCATCAATATAATACCAGAGTTATCCACAAAGTTTAGCAGATATTATTTAGTCGGGGTTTTAATATTTTAACCCTTTAACCCTTGAATTTGTTCAAGAAAATCAAAAAGTTTTCATAGAAACTGTCAATTTGCAGACCAAGGGAAGACTATTTTTGAAAATTTACCACTGGAATGACTGGCTTGGAGCCAGTCATTCAAGTGAAAATTTTCAAAAAATTGCCTTCACTTAGTCTGCCAATGGACATTTTCTCAAGATCAATGGAATGTCTGTCATTCCAGTCAAATTTGTCTACATGTTGTCTCTACATGGACATACACCTAGCAGGAATCTAAATTTTCGTGACCAATCTTTACCATTAAATACTTAATAGCGAGTAAATAATGATGTTTTCTAAGTGACGATGACGATTTTGACATTGAACGGGAAGTGTTTTAAGATTCTATTTAATTCTATTTAATTCCTAGAACAGACCTCACATTATCAGAGGTCTGTAGCGTAAATGCTCCATTTTTACAGTCGGCTACTAGACATTTCTCCAGATCCCTGTAAGAATGGCTATGGCTGGCTTGAGCATTAAAGACTTATGTCATCTATGTCTGTGTACTGATATGTTTATATGATATCGATAATTTTAAATTATTCTTTGAACAGTGTTCTAGAAGACAGTCATTGGCAGTCCTATGCCGATCCGCAGAAGTTCCATATCTCTGATATGATTGGTTTAAAACAGAAGCTTAACTTCAGTAACGGAGAGGATGCAGATGCGTCACGCGTGACCGTTGATGTCTCCGGCGGAGGGAGTGTGCGTGGCGTAGAACATCAGGATGAAGATGAGCAAAGACAATCCACTCTTGCAAAGTATACATGTATACATTAATATGTAACAGGCCTCGAAATAGTAGATCAAAGAATTGATCTGCCAATCACCTGAATGGAATTTCAGGAGAGCGATATTTTTATCTCCCAGTTTTGGCTAAAAATCTGTTAAAACTGTTGCGCTCATTGTAAGATTCAATACAAAAATTCCAAACTACATTGTTTAACCATTTAATGGTAAAGAAAATCTAAAACCTTGCGCAAACAATGTACATTCACAGACCAAGATAAATCTATTTTTTTTAAATTAACCATTCGAATGTAGATTATCATCTATTCCAGTGGTAAATTAAAAAAGATTTCTCCTGGCCTGCAAATTTACTCTGTTCATTTAAAACCAGCAATGCTACATGTACATGTACATGTAAGAATCAGCGTCAACACTTGATGAACATTATCTGGTGGTTGTCACAGGTGAAGCAAAACTGGATCATTTTTATTGGTCTCCCGGTGTGGGGGGTGGGGGGGGGGGGGCTTATTTCGATGCTTGTGAACGTAATTCATTTTGATTTCTTCTATTTCGACCAGTCAGAATCTTTCTTACATTCAGAGGTGGTCTTGTTAATGGAATCAGAATCAAACACTAAATTTGTCCTCGAACATCAGAAACATAAGTTTCATTGTTCTAAAATGAAAAATGGGCTTTTCATCCCTGGCCAATGTGCCTCTACACAAAACGCTTTCTAAACTGGATTTTGTTGCATATCTGTTTTGTCTTGCGTGCAGAGCAGACATGAGACATGTATGACTCCTCTTCGGATGATGAAGGCCTTTGATGTTTATATTTCAGGCCTGGTTAAGTTGATCGGAACAAGGAATCTGCATGATGAGTTTGATGTCACAAGATAATGGTCACTGTGACCTAGGCTTGTGCGATTATTTCTTCGAGGAATCACGATCGATTATTAGCTCACCTGCCAAGTAAGCTAATGCCATGGCAACCGTCCATCCGTCTACCTGTCACCTTTTTCTTTAAGCCACTTCTCAAGAACCACTTGGCCGATTTCAAGTATATTTGGCAGGAAGCATCCTTAGGGCATAGAGACTCAAGTTTGTTCAAACGAAGTCGAGCGGCCAGTTTTGCTGGCAGCCATCTGGGATTTTGGCTGATTTTTAGAAATGTCTTTAAAAATCTTCTCCGAAACCGCTTGGGGAATCGATTCAGAACTCATAAAACATCATCTAGGGCAAGCGCTAAGTCAAGTTTGTTCAAGAGAACTTGATTGACCCAATGGTTCAGCGGCCTGCTTGGATGACCTAGTTTTTGCGAAAATGACTTCTAGAAATGTACTATTTTTTAATAAAAAAAATGTTGCTATTTATAAATCAGACGTCAACTATATTTGACCAATAACAGCGTAAATTATTAATAAATCGGATGTGTAATTGAGAATTTATCTTTATCATGTGCATTTCCTTATTCACTGAACTTGTATCCCATTCAGATATATCAAACGATTCCGTCACGGTGCTCCGGAGAGTCGCCTCGAGAGACAGAGAAATGTCGGGATTAGCAAACAGGACTTCTGGTGGTTAAAATCTGACAGTAACACGTCTCTGGAAAGCTCTGATGTGGCAAAGCAGGATAAAAAAGTCAGCTATTCTCAACTCACTAAAGATAGGCTTGTAAGTGATTAATGCTTCAATGGTTAAATTTTGTCAAGAAAATCAAAATATTTGCTTATTGAATGTCCATATTCATATCTATTACATTTTACCCAGTAAAATTAGTTTCAAAATTGATAGTCAGGGAGTTCAGAGATTGATTGATCCCAACACAGGCGAGTTGTGGGTGACACTTAGCTAGAGATGTCACACACACCTCGCCCATGTTGGGATCGATCAATCTCTGAACTCCCTGACTATCAATTTCCAGAAAACTATGGGGGTAAACTGTTGAATATTTTGAAACTAATTTTACTGGGTACTGTTGCTGCCTATTAAATAGTAAAGACCTACAGTTCATACAACAGCGCTTAGAATGTCATCAATTAAGCGTTCGTGATGAATTATGAATTGTTTGACGTCATCCTTCACATCACATGGTTGGTTATGATGTAATCATAGTCCTAACATACACCCACTCACATCGCTTCGCTGTTCGAGGCCATACATGCAAACCTGCGATTTCTCGCTATGTTGACTGCCAGTTTTCAGGTAGCCAATCCGATTTCTGCCTACTTCAATCTCGCTATAAATCTAAAAATATAGGCGTATCTTCGTGCCAACATCGATGGAGAGCTTGCGAGACACGAATGTCAATCTATGTGATTGTATATTAGTAGGATGATAATAACCAGGCAATTTTATTGGGAAGCAGTTGACTGACCTCATTTATGAAGTTTCACGAACTTATCACAGACATTAACGTGTGCAAGCACGGGACTCGATATGAGAGTGTTAGTGGGAGGGCGAGACCGTGCGATTCACTGAGTAACTGGAATCCTCCACTAGGGTGGAAACCGACCACATGGCTTAAATGAAGCATTCTGATTGGCCTGTTTCTACTTTACGCCAGGGCGCCCTCGTGATACGGCCCTGATATCTATGTATCACCATTTCCTAGTGACTTGTGCATTGTATTAGCCAAACGATTGGCCACCTAACACCCTGTTTTATCCAAATGTTAAGACTTGTACATGTATAGTGTTTACAAACAGTTACTATCAGTTGACCATAATTTCAATTGAGTAAGACAACAGATACAAGGTTACCGTGGATATTTAAAAAAAGTGATTTGCATGGAAGATGTTGCCTCGGGCAGCAACACATTTCAGTCAAATTAGTGTCAGATTATTGACTCACCTGGCCAGAATGGCCAAGTGAGCTTATGCCATGGTGACTGTCAGTCATCCGGCCATCCGTCAACTTTGTCTTTTGACAACTTCTCACGAACCACTGGTCACTTTCATTATTTTTGGCAGGAAGTATCCTTCGGGCATAGAGTTATTTCAAAAGAAGCCACTTTGGCCAATGGCAATGGCCATCTTGGATTTTGGCCAATTTTTAGAAATGTCTTTAAAAATCTGTGAAACCGCTTGTTTGTTCAAGAGAACTCGATTAGCTAAATGCTTTGCCAGCTGTCTAGGATGACCTAGTTTTCACGAAAGCGACCTCCAGAACCGCTGAACAGATCTTACCAAAGTTTGGGAGATATGATTTTGGACTAAGGGCCATTAAAGTTTGCTCAAGGGAAGTTAATATGTAAAACAAACATGGCTGCCATAAGCCAATCAAAATGTAGCATGATTTGGAGGCCCTAATGCATGAAATTGGTTTTGTATAAGTTTTTCGATATGGTGATTTCAAATTTACCACTTTCGAAACTGTTGAATAAATGGTTTTGTGGCTATCTTGGATCGTTTTCCCGCCAAAATCTCCCATACTAAAGCAATAGGAAAGTTTAAATGTTTTCTTTTCGAGAACCAATTGGCTGATTTTAATTTGAGAGGCAACCATCTTGGATTTTGGCAGATTTTTAGAAATGTCTTAAAATCTCTGAAGCCACTTAGAGGACCGGTTTGAAACTGATGAAGCATCATCTAGGGCTATAGCTGAACTAAGTTTGTTCAAGAGAACTTGTTTAGCTAACTGCTTTGGCATCCATCTTGGATGACCTAGATTTCATGAAAACTGTTGAAAGGATTGGTCCGAAATTTTGGAACTAAAATTAGGGACTACGGGCCATTCAAGTTTGTTCAAGTGCTCCCATTTGATCAAGAAATAAATTATGCTTAAACCAAGTTTGTTCAGGTGAAGTGCATTAAAACATGACCATGGTAAGATTCTGCCACAAAGCTTAGGGTTCTACGTACAGGCGATGGCCTTTCTAGGTGAAATGCCTATATTCCAGGTGAGCGAAGGCCCTTAGGCCACTTGTTTAACCCTTACCACTCTGATGTCAATATTCTATCTTTTACTTTGTCAATGGCAAAAAACGGGTGTACATTTCTCAACAATTTTGGTGGACGATGTTGCTTTCTACTTCGAATAATACTTACCAGATGTACTATTATGATAATGTCTATTATCTAGTCTAGCTCAAAATAAACAATTAAAACTCCGCACTCTCCTGGTCCTGCCCCTACTGTGTCCGGGAATACCATAGCCGCAGGTACTGAGTCAATTCCCAATCACAGTCAGATTCGTCTATTTTGCGACTTGAGAAAGTCACGTTTTGTCAAAGCTCTTAAAATTTTAAATTTTAACTGATTTAAGTGTTGTTGGAGTGTGTTACTGTTGGCATCATGGAGGAAAAAGGAATTTCACTTCAAGAGTATACTTACCTCCCTAATACTTTTGATATTGCTAAATATTGGCTTTCACTCAATAAACACTCAGATTTAAAACAGTTAGGTGCCCCTACTGGGCAGGGAGTCAGAGCGTAGTCTGGCGGATGCCAGCCCCACCACCGCGCATGCGCAGACTAGCACTTCCTCTTTGCTAGATTATTGGCAAAGAGATCACACATGTTTTTTTGTTCAATAGCTTTTTCGCTCTCTTAAACTGTTTAAGTGGTGTTTGTTTGGAGTGTTAGTCACTTTTTTGGATGGCGGATAGGAATACGTCGCCACAGGAGGACGGAGGACCTTTAAATCAGGTGACTTCTAGTAAAATTAGCGAGTTTTCTTCCCGGTGTATTGTGTTTCCGGGACTCGCGTTTACCGTGATAAGCGCCTTGGTTGGTTGGGTTATATCAACTCGGTGCTACCTAGGACTAATTTCTCTTTCTGTTTATGTCCACAGGTCTGTATGACGCTAGGTGGTGACGTCACAGTACCAGAGAATTAGTATTCTCTCCACCATGGTTCCATTTCCTACTAACACTGTTAGGTTATCTAACCAAATGAAAAATTATGTCCAGTGAGTTGGAGGCCTGGTATAAAGGTCTTCTCACTTTGCCCTCTTGATCCAATTCCTTCCCCATGAGGTGGAGAGAGTTAAGAGGCGTGCAGATGGTGGAGTTTCCGGTTCGTCACGTTGGATGGTTTGTCTATACAAAGTGTCAGGTATCTAGTTATTGATAATGTGGTGATGTTAATTATTGTAAACAATCAAAGGGAGATAATTAACATTTTTGCCAGAAAAGAGTTATCTATATGTATCTGATGGTTGTGTAGTCAACTTATCCATTCAGCATACAATTCGTCTTTGCACTTGGATGTTTTGTTGGGATCGAATTTTTCCTGTCACGGGATTAATGACGTCATAATCAGCTGGCTATGTATTTATTAGCAATTCAAGCGCTATGCTGGTTTTTGATGTATATTGATCTTTATGATCGTTTTCCTTCTCCTTGAGTTGGATTGAGTTTCTAAGCTTAACTAGTTGCTCATACTCCTTGTCCTTTGCCCTGTTTCAGGGACCGGGTTGCGCGTCCTGTGGACGTTTTATGCATGTAAAGTTCTGGCCGCATCTGTGTTATCGATGTAGCCCTTGTGGTCCATTGATTAATTGTGACATATGTAAGCACTGGGGGGGCGAGTTAATGTCCGAATTCTTGTGCTGCTTACAGGCGACGGACAAGGTGGTAGAGGAGGAGAAGAAGAAGAAGCGGAAACGAGAGGTTGTAAGTAGGAAGGGTAAGGGGAAGGTCTCGTCCGCGGTGGATATGGAGACCTTCCGGACCGAGATGTTGGGAGAGATGAAGAGGACAATAAAAGATTTGGTTCCAGGGTTGCTTCGTGGCATGCTTCCTGGACCAGATCCTTTATTGTCCTCATCATCGGCTTCGGAGCAGGTAATCCCCGCCTCTGGATCGATTTTCCTTAGTCCGCTTCCGTTGTCCGACGATTCAGAGGTGGCCCCATTAGAGGGGGCGTTCCACGGCCCTGGCAGCAGGCTTATTGCCGCGCCGATAGGGGACCGTGGACGGTTGTCGCTGGAACCCGCTGGCTGCTTATCAGTCCAGGGGTATCCGCATGCCGCGGTGGCCAGTACCTCCTATGGCACCGTTCCTGGTCAGCCCGGGTTAGCTCTCTTTGCTGACCCGGGGTCTAATCTTTCTGACCAGGGTGATGAGGATTACCTGCTAGGGTCGCCGTCTGACGACGTGGACATGGATGAAGACGTTTGTGCACCCCTCGCGGGGAATACAGGCGCTTTTTTCCACGGTATTACTCACCCTGGAGTAAGGTCCGCGGTTCAGGTGGTGGCCCAGGGCGCTGCTGATGGCCAGCGGTACCGCATACCTCGGCTTGCCGAGAGTGTAGCTGGTGCTGGCCGGGCCCGTGGTAGGGCTATATATACCCCGCGCTCTACCGCGGTGCCTGCTCCTGGTCAAACCAGTGATATTCTCATGCCGGTGCTGTCAGGCCCGCATGTTTTCCCTGGCTTGCCAGGTGTATCAGCGTACCCGCCGTCAAGCTCTACTGCTTGCGCTCAGGAGGAAGACGAAGGACCCCGTCTTGTAGAGCGCTCGCAGTTAGCCACGGAGGAGGATTGGTATGACGCTTGCCAGTGGTTGGTGAGCGTTAGGCCTGATCTGCCCGTGGAGCAGTCGGCTAGCCACCGTGTTCACACGCCGTGGTTAGCTGGGGAACCAACTGCTAACGCTATGCCTTCTCTGCCGCTGGCGGAGCATGTCGTTGACATGTTCAAGGCGGCGGAGTCGTCCATTAACACGAGTGGACGTCTCGCGAAGGCCCCTCGCGAGGTGGCCAGGCGTTGTCGCATCGTGCCCCTGGACTACCAGCGGTACGGTGTGGTACCCAAGCCCAGCGTGGATGACCGCGCGGCTTTGGGTGAGGATACGCGGCCAGGCTCCCGTTCTGACGCGGGGGTCTTGTGCGCGAACGCGTTGCGTTCGGCGAATACCGCGTTGCGTGATGCGGAGGAGAGTGGGAGGGCTTCGATTGCCGCTCTGTCCCACGTCTCCCAGCTGTTACAGGGGGTAGTAACGGCATCCGCATCGCGCCAGCCAGGCCCGCTCGCGGTCCAGCGAACCATCCAGGATGGTATTAACCTGGCGCTGGACTGTATGACGCGGGCGGTGACCAGGAGTGTCAGGGCAAGACGCACATTTGCCCTGGACAATCTGTGCCCGTCTCAGGACCTGTATAATAGGCTACTCCGTACGCCTATGACGGGTCCTGGTCTTTTTGGAGGTGAGGGATATCGCCACCTCCAGGAGACGGTCACCCTGGTGAATAACCAGAGGGCGCTGCGCGAACAGTTTGAGGTGCTGCGTCGTGCTAACGTTCGCGCCGCGGCCCCTGCGTATCGTCCCCTGCAGGCTCGAGGTGGTGCTGGCCAAGTCAGAGGCCAGCCGCCGTCGCAGCGCCGGCCTCGGCCGCGTGCGATTCGGCCAGCAGTGGGGGGGGCGCAGGCTCCTCAGCCGCCGTCAGCCAGGCAGCCGCCCGTGCACCGAGGTGCGCGCGGGGCGGGGCGGGTCGCGCGAGGATCTGGGCGTGGTTATCGTTCCTGACAGTGCGCTTACCGCGGTAAGGACCACGCCGGTGTGTATGGCGACGGAGACAGTGCCGCTCTTGCATGCCTTGTGTCCACCGCGGTCCCTAGGTGGACCGGTGGGAGGCCGGCTAGCCGACCACATGCAAGAGTGGGAACGGTTAACTCAGGACCGTTTAGTCTTGCGATGGCTTTCCGTGGGGTATCATCCAGAGTGGATGACAGGCCCGCCGTCGCGACTGTCTCTGGTGCCAGTCTGGACTCCCATTCCGAGAGATCCAGATCAAAGGTTGTGTATCGAGGAGGAGATAAATTCCCTCGTACAAAAAGGAGCTATTCAGCCGGCACAAAGGTGTCCGGGCTTCTATTCAACCCTGTTCTTGGTAACAAAACGCACCGGTGGGTGGAGACCGATTCTCAACCTCAAGCCATTGAACAAGTTCATCGAGACGCCCAGTTTCAAGATGGAAACGGTGCGCTCGGTGTTGGCGGGGTTGGAGAGGGGGATGTGGACGGCGTCGATAGATTTGAAGGACGCTTATTTCCACATCCCCATCCACAGGAGTTTCTGTCGCTTCCTGAGATTTGCATTCCAGGGCAGACAGTGGGAATTCAGGGTGTTGCCCTTCGGAATTTCCACGGCTCCTCGGGTTTTCACCCGTGTGGTTCTTGCGATCACAGCATACCTCCGCAGGAGAAGCATAGCAGTCCACACGTACATAGACGACTGGCTGTTGAAAGCGCACACCCGGGAAAGTTTGTCCGCCAATCTGGAGATTGTTTTGAAAATTCTCACAGACTTGGGCTGGATGATCAATTTCCCAAAATCAGAGCTGACTCCATCCCAGAAGTTTGTTTACCTGGGGATGTTCTTCGATCTGGAGACAGGATATGTTTATCCTACTCAGGAGAGAGTTCAAATACTCATCTCGTTGATTCAGTCAGTGTGCGACAGTCGTCATGTCCTGGCACGGGTTTACTTGAGAATGCTGGGGTTGATGGTTTCGTTGGAACCAGTCATTCCTCAGGCCGCCTTACGCAGGCGGCCGATCCAGTTGTTTCTCATGACACAATGGACCCAGAGTACAGGTTCGCTGGACTCGAATGTGTCAGTGTTGGCGCCTCTGATTCACCACCTGCAATGGTGGTTGAATACAGAGAATCTCTTACCGGGGGTTTTGCTAACCCCTCCCCACCCTCAGGTGACTGTGTATACAGATGCATCGATGGAGGGCTGGGGAGCTTGCCTGGAAGAATCCACGATATCAGGGCTTTGGAATCTGGAACAGTCACAGGAACATATAAATCTACTGGAGCTAAGAGCAGTAGTCCTGGGCCTGGAACATTTCTTACAGAAAGTTCAGGGCAAGATTGTTCTTATTCGTTCAGACAACT
Source organism: Chaetoderma sp. LZ-2023a (assembly GCA_034401795.1). Classification (NCBI taxonomy): domain Eukaryota; kingdom Metazoa; phylum Mollusca; class Caudofoveata; order Chaetodermatida; family Chaetodermatidae; genus Chaetoderma; species Chaetoderma sp. LZ-2023a. The sequence goes on from CM067361.1 coordinate 42,778,351, forward strand.
CAACAGTTGTGACTTACATAAACCGCCAGGGCGGAACGAAGTCGCCCAGTCTCTGTATGATGACATGGAAACTGCATTGTTGGTGTCTGGATCACCAGATTACCTTGAAAGCAGTTCATATTCCGGGAAGGTTAAACCTGCTAGCAGACTCATTGAGCCGAAGGATGAGTGTTTTACCCACGGAATGGCAACTAAATCAATGTGTGGCGGATCGTCTGTTCGACCATTGGGGGAAACCCAACATCGATTTGTTCGCAACGAAGAAGAATGCGAAGATGACGACGTACGTCTCTCCGATTCCGGATCCAAGCGCTTTCGCAACAGATGCGTTAGCTATCAGCTGGGGGAGAATGTATGCATACGCATTCCCTCCAGCAATACTGATTCCAAAAATTCTTCAGAAAATCAGACAAGAGGAATGCCAAGTGCTTCTGATCGCCCCGGATTGGCCAAGCCGATCATGGTATACGGATCTGCTGGACCTTCTGGTCTGCAATCCGGTTCCTCTGCCTCTGATGGACGATATTATCTTCCAGGGCAAGGCCCTTCACAACAATCCGTCAATGTTCAGATTGACTGCGTGGATGTTGTCAAGGAATCTAGAATTAAGGAGGGCTTTTCTGAGCAAGCAGCCATGTTTATGGCCAAAGCCAGGAGGGGGTCAACCTCCAGAGCATATAATTATAAAATCAACAGATTTGCAGAATGGTGCTCAAAAAGATGTATTGATCCAATGGATTCATCTATTCAAGTAGTAGCTGATTTCCTCTGTCACCTCTATGATGCCTATAGCCTCAAGCCTAACTCTATTGCTGGTTATAAGTCAGCATTAATGTCTGTTATTCCTTGCTTGGCTAAGAGGGGAAGTGATGAAGTAAATACATTGAATGTATTAATTAAAGGCATGGGCAATCTAAGACCAAGGAATCCTCCTGTGATTCCGTCTTGGAGTTTATCGCTAGTGCTTCAAGTACTAGGTGATAAGCCTTTTGAACCACTTAGTTCCATTTCTATGAAACTATTAACACTGAAGACTGTGTTTTTAATTGCTGCGGCCTCGGCTAGGCGTAGGAGTGAGATTCATGCCTTATCAGCCGAGGATGACCGTTTTGTGGTTTCAGGGGAAGGCCTTAAGCTGCTACCTAGGATTAATTTCTTGGCTAAAAATCAGTCGTTGAAATATCCAGGTCAACCTATTATTTTGCCTGCTTTAACTAGATATGATCCTAATTCTAAAGCATGGCGCACCGACCAGTCAGCGTTATGGTTGTCATATATTGAACCCCATGGGAGGGCTTCTAAGGACACCATTTCCAGGTGGATTGTGGAATGCATTCAGTTTTGCCATAAATCCGCCACCGGGAAGCAGGTTGACGTGGCCAAGGCTCACAGTGTCCGCGGCGTAGTGACATCCACGGCCCTATTTAATGGGGTCCCTGTGGATGATATTATGTCGGTGGCTCAGTGGCACTGTGAGTCAAGTTTTACAGACCATTATCTCCGTGACACCTCTAATCCTCTCGCCTTGTCGGTTTTGAAAAAATAAATCGGTTTATATTTTTTGAGGTGATTTCCTCATTACTTATATATATCACAATTAATTTATGGAAACACCCACTTTTTTGGGCCTGCATCAGTCTTTACCGATGGGAAGATGATGTCAGCAGCCATTTTCAACAAGGTCAGTCTTGTTCATGTGTTGTCCGTTGTTGATTGTATTGTCACGATTACCCGTTATTAATATGGTGATGGTTTGTGTATTTGTGTGGTTCATTGTTGAGAGTTACGAAAATGGAGCTTTTTCGTCTCTGTCCTGTAGTACATGGCACTTGTACGTAGAGAGCGTATAGGACATTGAGGTCAGTCGACTCTTCCTCCCAGGAAGGAGGGGGGGGGGGAGCGCATATGACATTCGGTCATCTCTCATACATCGGTCGTGTTATCCGATGGTTAGTCAAATCCTGACTGTTTTTTCTTACAGTTTCAGAAGTTTAAGTGCCTTAAACGCAGAAAAGCGTATAGGGATGAGCTGGTCTTTTGACCTCGCCTCCCTCCCGCCAGATTCACTTTCGAATTCTGGCAATATCAAAAGTATTAGGGAGGTAAGTATACTCTTGAAGTGAAATAAACGAAATCTAGGATTTCTTTTTTCACGAGAGAGTTGATACTTACCTCCCTAGATACGGACCCGGCCTCTCCACCCCACAGAGGCTCGGTCTTCAGGCTCTTAATAGTTGCATGTGTGTCAGCCAATAATCTAGTCAGAGGAAGTGCTAGTCTGCGCATGCGCGGTGGTGGGGCTGGCATCCGCCAGACTACGCTCTGACTCCCTGCCCAGTAGGGGCACCTAACTGTTTTAAATCTGAGTGTTTATTGAGTGAAAGCCAATATTTAGCAATATCAAAAGTATTAGGGAGGTAAGTATCAACTCTCTCGTGAAAAAAGAAATCCTAGATTTCGTTTAAATCATCACAGGGGCAGGTTGTATCAATCTAGAATTTATACATTCGTGCCATAATGACTGTTTGAAATTTCCTTAAATTGGCACATTGTTTTAAAATGTTAGCCATTGTTGGAGTCGCTTCTGTACCCGTTAACGGTTAGTTTAATTCGGGTACTCGGTTAATTTTCTCTTGCGACTCGGTTCCTCTTAATATGGATGCGCCCTTGGCCAAGATGGTGGCGCCCATGAATTATGTCGTTCTTGGCTTGGTGTGTCTATGCACTCTGTTTATCGCCAATATTAGCTTTCGCTTCATTGTCGAGGGTGTTTGTAGCGATCGGCGATGTAGCCTTGGTTATTTAACGTTAGTTAAAGGCTGAGTTGTGTTTTTTTCTAAATTTTCACTCAAAAAAAGTTTCAAATATTTCCTGCCTAAGAACTTGATTATCATTAATTTAAGAGAAAGTTAATGTGTTTAAGAAATCTTAACTATCAAGTCAATTGTGTGTATTGCTCGTCATCATTTGTCATGTGCAGCGTTGTAATTTTTCTCTGTGTTCGCAGAAACCGAAGAATCCGGACACGTTGTGCCAGAAGTGCAACAGGTTCATGAAGCGGAAGTACTTGGGACATCACTGTGTGGCGTGCGCTCAGTGTAAGGTCGGCAGCCCTTGTGATGTGTGCGTGAAGTGGTCGTCGGCAATGGTGGCAGAGTTTGACAGGGATCGACGGGCGAGGCTGGAGAGGATCGCGAAGGACAAGGCAGCGAAGTTGCAGCAGGCGTCTCTTATGGGACTTGAAGGTCGTCTGAATGAACGAATGGATTCAGCGCTGGGCGTATGGGCGGCCCAGTTCAAGGCGATGTTTGACTCGTTGCAGTCCACGGTCCCGGTGAGGCAAGCTGGTGCAGGACAACCATTAGGTGGTCCGGCTAGTTCTGCTGAGGGTCATGCACCTGCCCCTTCTCTGTCCTTGGCTCAAGAGCCGACGATAGAGGAGGAAGATCTGCTGCTAATGGAGGATTCCGACATGCCGGATATTTCGATGACTGCAAGGCCTAGTACGTCCCAGGGGTCGCCCTCGGGATTTGTACGGGTTTGCCAGGCGGATGGTGATGTCGACGTTCCGTCGGGCATATTCCATCCGCTGTTTGTGCAACCGGAGATGCCGGCGGAGCCGTGTTTTGCGGTTCCTGCTGGTATCCCGGCGGCGTTAGGTGCGGCTCCTATCGGAGTGACGGTACCAGCCGTAGTTAAGGCGGCCGTAGTCCCGGATCCCGTGCGGGAGCCGATGGACTGCGGGGAATCCGGGTCTGGCGATTCGTTAGACACCGGTGCCGCTGGTAGTCGCGTTATGGATGCGTTCTGTCCTGGCAGAGACGCATATCATAGCGTTCAGCAGGGATCGTCGGTGGCCCTCTCATCTAAGGGAGAGAGGGAGGATGAGAACGGCAGTTCTTTGATGGACGAGTCCGTTTTCTGCACCGAAGCTGAATGGGTGCAGGTCCTTGGATGGATGACCAATCGTCTCGGGTTGGCATCTGATCTAGGATCTCAGCGCGATCCGGCGATGGAACGGATGTCAGAGCGTGCGGCTAGCGCTCTGTCAAGTGGCTCTTCTGCCATGCCGACACTCCCATTGGATACGCAGACTTCTGACATGTTGGAAGTTGCGGCATACCGTCTGGTTCAGCCAGACTATGCGTTACCAAAGGCCCCGAAGGGGATAAGGAGTAGGGTCCGTTTTCCGGAGCTGGCTTATCATCAGTACGCCCGGGTTCCACGGCTTTCCGTTGCGGAACGAGAGGCGCTGAATAGGCCATTGGCTGGGAAGGCTAAGGGGCGGTCACGTCCTTTGGTTTCTCAGACCAACAAAGACCCGTTCAATGAGCTCATGCTCATTGAGGATGCCGCGAGGGCAGCCATGGCTGCGCTGTCGCACGGGTGTACCGTCTTGCAGGGTATGCTGGACTGCACGGCGGAAGGCGGACAGGTGCCAGAGGCTGCTCCCGGAATTGTTCGGGACACCATGCGCCTGTCTCAGGATTGCCTCGCCAGGGTGATCACTAGAACGTTGGCAGAGCGACGGAGAATGGTTCTCGATTGTGTAGAACCAGGACCGGAAATGAGGGCTGCATTATCTTCTGCGCCCTTCATAGGTCCAGGCTTGTTCGGCGGCTCGGCACGGCAAGCGCTCTCCAAGGTTGCGTCAATGGTGGCGGAGCAAGAAGTGGTCGGCAAGTCGTGGAAGTCGACTATGAGGACTCAGCCGCAACAGTCCTACCGTCAACATAGACAGGAGCAGCAGAGGCAGCGTCCTAGATCGCCCTTCCGTCCTTCTGGCCGTGATGCCCATAGGCCATCCGGATCACAAGGACCTGGCCGGTTATCCTCATACAATACCTCTAGTAAGAGGCCGTATGAGGAAGACAGGAAGGGTGGCGGTTCGGGCTGAGGCGGCTACCGTAAGGATAGCCGTGGCGGCGGTTCCGGATCGTCGTACCACAAGAAGCCGCGGGGCGGCCGTGGGGCTCGTTCCTGACGGGTTTCCGGCGGAACCACTACCGATGGCTTTGGAGACAGATGGAGTCGAGAATCTTCACCCAAGCGACTTAGCGTCTTATCGGCCAGTCTTGACCGACAGCTGTTTGCAGATGCCATCCGTCGGAGGCAGACTTCAATTATTCCTAAGCCAATGGGAACAGGTCGTGCGCGACTGTTTAGTTTGTCAGTGGATAAGAAACGGCTACGATCCGGACTGGCTCATCCATCAATCGTTAGTTCCGTTAACCTCGACTCCAATATGGACTCCTGTTCCAAGGGAATCAGATCGTCTAGACGCCATTCGGTCAGAAATACAATCTCTTCATCAGAAGAAGGCCATTCATTTAGTCAAGGATCAGTCTTCTCTGGGCTTCTATTCGATCATGTTCCTCGTTCCGAAGCGTACCGGAGGATGGAGACCAATTCTCAATCTCAAACCGTTGAACAAGTTTATTCTTTCTCCCAAATTTCAGATGGAGACGGTTGCAGCAGTAATGACAGGGCTGAGGAAAGGCATGTGGGGAGTGTCGATAGATCTGAAGGATGCATATTTTCATATTCCAATGTCAATTCCTTTTCAGAAGTACCTTCGCTTTGCATTCCAAGACAATGTTTGGGAATTCAATGCGCTCCCGTTCGGCCTGACCACAGCTCCGAGGGTCTTCACCAAGGTGGTTCTCACCATGACTTCTTTACTTCGCAGGAGAAACATAGCTGTTCACATGTACATAGACGACTGGCTGCTGAAGGCGGGGAATCCAGTCACTCTGCGCAGCAATCTGCAGGTAGTCCTAGCCTTATTAAAGGATCTAGGGTGGATTGTAAATCTAGAGAAATCAGAACTGACTCCATCCCAGGAGTTTGTCTATCTGGGAATCTTTTTCAATCTCAGGGACGGCGTAGCTTTTCCGGCGGAGAGCAGAGTCAGAAGCCTGTTTGCAGTTCTGGAGTCTGTTTCTCTAGGAGCCTATCTGACGGCGCGCCAGTTTCTCAGGATACTGGGGTTACTAGTATCTCTGGAGAAGGTGGTTCCATATGCGGCACTCAGGCGCAGGCTAATTCAGATGTATCTAATGTCATTCTGGTCTCAGAAAATGGATCCGTTATCTCTGAGGATTCCAGTCAAAGAACCATTGATATTCCACCTTCAGTGGTGGTTATCCGAACAGAATCTCCTGCGAGGTGTTCCTCTACAACCTCCTCAACCTCAGATGTCCATCTTTACGGATGCATTGTTGACGGGTTGGGGAGCGGTATTGGACAATCAGTCAGTGTCAGGGGAATGGGATCGGACCAATGCGCAGAAACATATCAATGTGCTCGAACTATTAGCGGTGGTATTTGCACTTCGAAAGTTCGAGAGCCTAATTCAAGGCAAAGTTGTCCTAATAAGGACAGACAACTCGACAGTGGTGTCTTATTTGAACCGCCAGGGCGGGACAAGATCACCAGAGTTGTGTATGATGGTTTGGAACCTTCTGCTGTGGTGCCAAGAGAAGAATATTATTCTTCGGGCAGCACACATTCCAGGAAGATTGAACATCCTAGCGGATGCTCTCAGTCGAAGGACGGTTTGTCGTCCGACGGAATGGCAGCTCAACCAATCGGTAGCGGAGGTTCTATTCAAACAATGGGGCAAGCCAAATGTCGACCTGTTTGCGATGAATCAAAACGCAAAGATGGTCACTGACGTGTCACCGATCCCGGACCCGCTAGCCTTAGCAGTAGACACACTGGCAATAAGTTGGGAGGGAATGTACGCGTATGCGTACCCTCCAACAATTCTCATCCCAAGAGTTCTGGCAAAAATAAGAGAGAGGGGAGTGCCAGGTACTACTGATCGCCCCGTATTGGCCAGGCCGATCATGGTTTACGGATCTGCTGGACCTTCTGGTCTGCAATCCAGTCTCTCTGCCAGACGCAAGAGATCTAATCTCTCAGAACAAGGGTCTGTATCTCCACGACAGACCGGAAATGTTCAAATCGACTGCATGGATGTTGTCAAGCAGCGTGCAATTGAGGGTGGCTTTTCTGAGCAAGCAGCGAAGTTTGTTGCTTCAGCCAGAAGAGTTTCAACCACAAAGACATATAATTATAGAATCAACAAATTTGCACAGTGGTGTGAGAGAGGAGATATTAATCCCTTTTCTGCATCTGTTCAACACGTAGCAGATTTTATCTGTCATTTATACGAAGTTGACAAACTTGTACCTTCTACCCTAGCAGCATATAAGTCTGCATTAGCTTCAGTCATTCCCAGTCTCACTGTTGAAGGGGTGGAGAATGACACCTTGAATGAAGTTATCAAAGGAATGAGCAATCTGCGACCTAGACAGCCAATTCCTATCCCATCATGGAATCTGTATCTTGTTCTACAGGTTTTAGGACAGGCTCCTTTTGAACCGATTAGATCTATTGATATTAAACTGTTAACTATTAAATCAGTTTTCTTGGTTGGTGCAGCGTCGGCGAGAAGGAGAAGCGAAATTCATGCGCTTTCTGCCGAACAAGACCGTTTTGTCGTCACGGGTGAAGGTTTACGACTACTTCCACGTCTTTGTTTCCTGTCAAAGAATCAGTCACTTAAATATCCAGGACAGCCGATCAATTTGCCAAGTTTAACTAGACATGACCCAAACTCTTCTGTTTGGTGTCCTGTCAGATGTCTTAAAATGTATAAGAAACGTACTAATGAGTGGAGAGACGACCCAAAATCTCTGTGGTTATGTCTCAAAGCTCCCCATTTACGTGCCTCGAAAGATACTATTTCTCGTTGGATAGTTGACGCTATTAAGATGTCACACAAAATCGCTACAGGAAAGCAAATTGATCATGCGAATGCCCATCAGGTCCGAGCACTAGCAGCATCATCGGCCCTTTATAAGGGTGTCTCATTAGAGGAGGTGATGTCTGTAGCACAATGGCATGCCGAGTCGTCATTCACTGATTTCTACCTTCGCGACATCTCCAGTTCACTTAATCTGGTAGCCGGCGCCAATCTGTCAAACCTAAACTAAGCCACGTCCGACCACTACTTCGCACACATCACTAAAGTCTTCTGCCTTCACTGAACAAACGCTATGCACATGACTGAGTACGACCGTGGATTGGGCCGAGCTCCTGTGATGATCAAGAAAAGATCAAGCACTCAAAATGGTGAGTGTTTACATTAATTAAGTGACTATAAATATATTTACTTACAGTCGAAATACCAGACTGCTTAGGTAAATAGTCTGGTACAAGAGTATTCTTATCCTATCAACCAGACATTAGACTCATTCCAATTTGAAAATCTAGTCGATATACTGATATTTTTTCAAAGTTAGAAGTTGTAGTAGCTTCTTTGCACTCTACTGGACTGCCCTAGCTGAGACTTGGGGCTGACACGGGTCTGGTGGGTGTTGCATCCCCAGTGACAGCCCTCTGAATTTTGCGCGGACAAAAGAGGGGGGGGAGCGCGGTCTAGACCATGGAAGTTTAGCACTCTATGAGTCAGATAGCAGAACCCAAGCGTATGCCATGGTTCTAGTCTCTTCACAACCTTCTCTGTTGGATGGTAGTTGAGTGCTGGTTCGAGCCTCACCTCCTCCCACCGGCATTTTCTGGCTGTCGAAATCCGGAGTTTATCATAATAGTACATCTGGTAAGTATTATTCGAAGTAGAATCAAAAAAGCATCCGCTTTTGTTTCTACGAGAATTCTTAATCCTTACCAGATGTACTATGGGCCTCCCTCAGCCGCCCTGCTGAGGTGAGGCTGAGCTGCTTTCGCAGTTTGCCAAGGCAAACATAAGACGAATCTGACTGTGATTGGGAATTGACTCGGTACCTGCGGCTATGGTATTCCCGGACACAGTAGGGGCAGGACCAGGAGAGTGCGGAGTTTTAATTGTTTATTTTGAGCTAGACTAGATAATAGACATTATCATAATAGTACATCTGGTAAGTATTAAGAATTCTCGTAGAAACAAAAGCGGATGCTTTTTTGAGTCTACGACAGCACCATCTTCCACCGAATTTGTTGAAAAATGAACATCAAGTCTTCTTTTAATTTAATTTTAGAATATAAAAAATTTAACACAAGAGTGTTATGGGTAAATAGTCTATGCTTGAGATTTTCGGTTTGAAAGGGTTAATTTAATCAAAATAAATCCATCTTGGATTAATATTTATTTTAACCCTTTCACCAATAAATCCCGAAAGAAATGTATTCTTTACGATATAAAACTTATTCTGTTGAATATTTTGAAATAAATTTGACTGGAAGGGAAGGTAGGCAGCAACGCTTTCCAGTCAAATTTATTTCAAAGTATTCAAGAGTTTTCCTGTACGGTTGCCTTGGAAATGAGATATGGGGAATTCATCAGTGAAAGGGTTAAGATATTCTTCACAATGCAGGAATCCATTTTTAGCTATGACATGTCCATCTATAGCTTAGCTATACAGGTGCAATGTAAACTGTTAAATGTTTTGAAACTAATTCGACTGGGTGCTATTGGCAGCAACAGCGCCCAGTCAAATTAGTTTCAAAATATTCAACAGCATGTTTATTAAATAATAAAGACATACAATTTGTACAACAACGCATAGTCCGTCATCAATTAAGCATTTGTGACAAACTTATCTACGTCATTCATGATTTATGATGTCATCGTACACATCACATAGTTGATTATAACATCATATGATTGATGGATAAACTGGAAAGGTCCATTGATTGCTTTTTTTAAAAATATAATTTACCCATAATCACTAGTGAATGATTTAACCAATTCTGATTTTTTTTTTCCACTACCAGGGTGGGATCGGGTGGTAGGGTCTGTGCGGAATGTCTAAGTTGACAAAAGACTGGGGCTGGCGATTGCTCGCCATCGACTGCATTTTCTACTTTAAAACTAAATTTACCGAAAGCCTAACAGCTACATGTACCAGGCCAATTATTTTCAAAATATTCAACAGATTATAAATTCGGCAAAAACACATACAATTCAGATGGTTACTGAAGGAGCTTTGCAACTTTCCTGTCGGATACACGTCATTTGACTGTGATATCGACTAACACATGACATTTTAACTATGACGTCAGATATTGAGTAACAGATCCAGATCCCTCTATTAATTTAAGTAAATATGACTGCATAAAAGAGTAGCCCTGATAACCTGTTTTGCAAATCTTATTGCATATGCTGATACAGCATAGCTGCAAATTAGGCTCTTATGAATGCATAAGTAAGGGAGACAATTAAATTTTAAATGCGTGCAATCTTCTGTTCATGGTATACTTTCTTCCCCTGCAGCTGAAAGATTTTGCAATATTTCATAAGTAAAGATTTTATATCTTGCAATTTTTTAACGGATTCTTAATTAATCATTACTGCTTTCCCTCCCCCCCCATCCCCATTATCTTTTCTTTCTCCCATCCCTCTCTCGTAGCCTTCTTTCATTATCCTCACTTTCTCTTCCACTCTCTCCCTTTCTTTCTCCTTCAAACCCAGGCATTCACTCATTCATTATCGCTTGTGCTTAATCTGAATTGCATCTATTGAAAGCAGAAAAGTGGTCCATCATTGATGTTTATGCCAGTGTCACCCGGTCACGCAAAGACAGAAGAATTACAGAGAAAGGCTGACAAACTCATAGAGCAAAGGTAACTTTGTAGTGCTTTGTAATCGATTTTCATGGCAAATATTAACCATTTAACCCTTTAATGGTCAAGATTTTTCAAGAAAATTAAGACAATTTTTTAAGATTTACCAGTCATTCCAGTGGTAAATTTTCAAAAATGGTCTTATGTTGGTCTGCAAATGGACATTTCTCAAGACCACTGCAGAAGCCATTTTGGCTGATATGAGTGTTGAAGGGTTGATCAATGTACATTTGCATGCCAAGAGAGGTAATGTTTGTCATGTCTTGAGCTGCATCTGAGCATTCACAAAGCAAAAATTCAATTTCTTTGACAAATATTGACCAGTTACGGGTAAATTTTAATTATATTTCTGAATTATTCTCTACATGTAAGAGAGGATTAATCACTATTTATAGACAGGTTCGTTCAAATTTGAAAAGTACTTGAATTACGGTATCAGTCCTTGAAAGTGCTTAAATTTGAAATTTGCCGTGAGAAGTACTTTGAAAATTCAGGAAGGCCGTGAAAATTATTTGGAAGTGTGTTATTCCCAATTTAAGCAAAGGTTTCATACAATATAAGGCTGCTGATTATCACTCGACACTGCAAGAGATGGCGTTTCAGAACATCTAAGTTGCAAACTTTCCTGCACCCCCTAAAGATAGACCCATTTTTTAATCCTTAAAAATGAAACGTATAACCCTTAAAAAGTCCTTGAAAAGTGTTTTGCATGACTCAGTCAAATTGTAGATGATTCTAACTCATAGTAACAGTTTCTAAGTGGGTGGGTGTTAAACCAAAAAATTAATTGATGAACACAAATTAGAAAATGTGAAAAACTCAACTGCCTGACGCTTACTAAGTTATAGTAGAGTCTGGATGCTTATCCAAGTGGTGGAATCAGCTTATATACACTCCAGGTGCGGGTAATTTTGCTACTGCCGGTTAACTACTCCTTTGGATGCGGCTAACGGGTTAGCTGCAATGACTGCAGGTAGTCGCCATTGCCTTAGTTTCCCGCATGTTTCTGGGTGTGAAGATGCGTGTGTACATGGCTATTAGCCGCTGTGTCACATCAGTTGACCGAATTACCTGCCATTAGCCGCAACATTTTGTGGTACCAATCAACAGTGATTGACAGGTGCATGATGGAGTTGTATCCAAGGGGAATAACTCCTCCCGGCATGAAGATTTGTTTCCCTTTAGTGTGTTTGTATGCGTAATATGGAGAGAATACATTATGCAAAAACTGGATGTGTATAGTACTGTTCAGCATTGGTGGGAATGGTTTGTCTCACCTTCCAGGGATCCAGACTCATGATGTTTCGTGTCCATGTTAGGACTACTCATCAGATGGCTTAAGTTACAAATAATGGTGTCGCAAGGTGTGTTATGGGTTTTACACAGTATGCACTATTTGGTGATATATTCTTTCAATATTTTATAACAAAAAGGTTTGAAGCATCTAAGTTTAGGCTTACCACTAAAAGTCTGTTTGTTTCTCGCTTTGTCACTTCACAGGCCCCTAGTAGTAACACAAAGTAAGTTTCCTGTGGGAACAGAACAGGGATCCGGGAAAGTTGTGGATGTGGTGTGCCAGGTTGGTGTGGGTGGTGTGTTGAGCCCTGATCCACTCGTTGATGTAGGTGGTTTCTGTCCCGCTGTCAGGGGACGAAAAACTCAGGACATGGGTTTCTGCGATGATTTCACAATTCTCTGAGCTCTACTGTTGTGATGGTGGAGGGTTGTTCCTGAGAAAGTTGTGTAGTTCGAGGCCCAAATCTTCAAACGTACAGCTGATGCGGGTCTGGTTTATATATTCAGCGATGGGTGTGTAGGATACGTCTATTTACAATTGAGAGATTTGGTGTGAGAGCCACTGGTTCTGTGGTTGTTGTGTGATAGTATGTGCTGGATCAGATTGTGTTGATGAAAACACGAAGTCAGGTGTGAATTCTGTGTCTATGTTGGAGAATACAGGTCTGGGCCCGGATTCACAAAGAAGTGTAAGTAACACTTACGTCTAAAAAAGGTGTAAGTCTAGAAACAGGCGTATATCCGTATTAACAAAATGGTGTAACTTATGCCAACGACGTAAATTAGCTCAAATATTGGCGTAACTTACACCTGCATATGTACCATGTGTAAGTCTGGGGAAAACGTGTAACTTTGGCAAAACAGCAATGACTGAACGAATTTAGAAAAGCGAATTTACATTTTTCCATCGTGACGTGACATTTGAACTCATGCGGACTGCACTGAATGCTTAGTTACCATAATGTAAACAAAGCAACAGCTGTTGATTTGTATAGCGCGTAGATTGATATTTATATGCGATCGATTGGCTACTAATAAAGCTACCCAATATATGATTTTTTCGCTAATTTAAATATTTGTTTGAATGAGCATTATTAATAAATCATTACAGGCATGTTGTGCATCATTTCGACAATTCAACCTGTTACTTGGCCCATGCGTACCTCATGTCAAAATTTGTAGTTGAGAACTATGTTCCACTTCCAATACTCTTCCACGCACGCATCCAGACCAAATACATTGTCACCACCATTACCGATTGCTAAAATTGTCAGCGCGTATTAACCCTGTATAAATCTCAAATTTATTCAAGAAAATTTTCATTTCATCATAGAAAATGTTCATTTTCAGACCACGAACTGTTATTTTTTTAAATCGTTCTCTGGAATGCCTGGCTCTGTTGTCTCTTACCGAGCCAGTCATTCCAGTAGCAAAATTTACAAAATAATCTCTTGGTCTGCAAATCGACATATCACAACACCATATGGCATACACTGCGGAAGCCGCAGGTTTTTTGTTGGCTTGAACTTCAAAGCCAAAGGGTTAAAGTTTATGGCTATAATTAATTATTTGTCAATTCTTGAGTCACTTTATTGTCTATATATATATATATAGATTCAGCTCGCCTTTAAATTTTTGTCATAAAAACCAATGCTAACTCCACAACACACACGCACTCTCTGCCAGGGATTCTCATAAGTCTTTTACAGGGTGTCTATGGGACTCTGACATGATTGTTAAATACTAATTAGTATTATTGGGTTTTGCACAAAATACCAACAATATCTAGCATGAAACTATCATAATTCAGACTAACATGTGCATGCATGGTACCATCGAATGTTACAATGGATGAAAAAACACTATGGGAACCCCAGATTTCAGTTTGGGACCACAAGATTTTAGTTTGTGACATTCAAGTGTGGCGGTCTCTATGACCTCCAAAATTTAGATGACAGGGGGAATACTGCTCCATGCACACACCCCTGTGTATCTAAAGATTTTTATTATAGACACAATAGCAATCATTGTATGGGTCATTAACCCTTTAACACCTGTAAACTTTAGAGGGATACAAGGGAGGAATCCAGTTTTAGCTATGCCCCGCCCATCTTTAGCTTAGCTCCACCTACACTTTGCATGTGTTGGGATCAATCAATCCTTGAATTCCCTGACACTCAATTTCCAGAAAACTAATATGTACAGGTAAGCTGTTGAATATTTTGTAACTAATGGCAGCAACGGTGTCCAGTCAAATTAGTTTCAAAATATTCAACAGAATGTTTATTAAATAGTAAATCCATCAAACACATACAAATCATACACTTGATGGACTTCTCCAGCTTTATGACGGAGTATTGTCTTTCAATTATCATTCTGTCGTTAACCTATATGTGACATAATTTATTATGGCGTCAATACTTGAGTGACAGATTGAAATCATCCATTTTAACACAGCTGTACAGGAAAGCAGTTGAATAGTGATAACGACAGTTCCCAGTCAAATTAGTTTCAAAATATTCAACAGAATATTCCCTACATTATAAAGAATTTGTTGTTTCTGATGTGTAAGCTTTAAAGTGTTATAAAGTGGCCATACACAGTTCATTATTCGATACAGGTAAGTTACCTTAGTAGATGGTTTTTGGGTCCAAAAGGTTTAATTTCGTCTTAGTGAATGACCATCTTATGGTCCAAAAGCAGGTGTCTATGATTATATGCATTGTATTATTCCAGTGAGAGTTCTCTAAACTCATCAGATCCTGTGGTGAGCACTGAAGGACTGGGTAGCAATACAAGTGTCTCTACTGTAGTCACGGATGACACACCTTACAGACCAGCTTTCACCAGGCATTTACTAGGTATACAGAAGACTGAATCTTTGAACACTCTTCTCTTGTCATGCACTTGCGACTCAGTGTTGTGTCTTATGTCCGCTTTTCATAAAAGCGTACTTTCACAGGAGGGAATAATAGTGGAATCCAGTCTCTCAGTCAATCATATGATGTCATAATCAACTACGTTACTTGTAAGCTGGTGGCATAGTCAATTACATCATGAAAAGCATGATTAAGTGCATTATAAAAGCTATATCGGGTACATATACACAGACAACAATTTTCATACCAAAACCAGGTACATACCCATAAGATCGGGTACAATCGGGTACACTCAGTGTAATCCAAAAGGAACATGCAAACAGTGCACTGGCATCCAGACTCAACGGACACTAAACCCGTTATAGGCAGTAACAGCACCCAGTCAAATTAGTTTCAAAATCTTCAACAGCTTACCTGTATAGTTTTCTGGAAATTGAAAGTCATTGAGTGCAGGGTACGATCGATCCCAACAAGGACAAAGCGTGGGTGGAGCTTAGTTAGAGATGGGTGGGGAATAGCTAAAACTGGATTCCTCCATTGCGTCACTAGTTAGCTGATGTCATAATCAAAATGATGTAGCTCTGTCATGAAAAGTCTGTCACGAAACTATACGTATGTCTTTGGTGAGCTTATAATTTAATAAACTTTCTGTCGTATATTTTGAAACTTAATTGACTGGAAGATGTTGCTTTTCCCTTTCAAACACATTGCCTCATATATATTATAAATGCTTATGATGTGTGAAGTTGTGTCACATGTAAAGACCTTGTTTTATTTCCCCAAGTTAGGCTTGCGCGATTTTTGCTTTGAAACATTGCGATCGATTTTATTTTAAAAATCGCGATTTTCGATTAAACCGTGGGTCCAAATTCCCAAAAGTATAAATCGGGGTAACGTGACTTGTTTCTAGAAAACGTTGAAATAAATGATACAAAAATATCACGAAATTAGAACACATTTTCATGCGACGAATTCTTACCATCCTACGTCTATGTTTAATGTATACATTATATCCATCATCGCGGGAGTGAAATTATTAATTGGGACCGCTTAAATATTGCGCATAGTTTAATAAACATTTATTTCATCAAAATTTGAGATAAAATGTAGCCGAGAAAAAAAATATAAATTACATGATGTATCAGCTTCCGCTTATAGCCTCCCTTTGTAGGACGAGTTTAGGTCATTACCAGAGTAACGGGAAAACGCTAATATTAGTACCCGGGAAGATACTGCGGAATCCACATACATATGACTAGCTTTGAGTAGGTACGAGTGTAACGGCGTAAACGCGTCCTATAGTGCAGTTTATAGTTGCTTTCAGAATGTATGATTTACATTTAAGAGTAATCAACAGAACGCACAGTTCAAAATCAAACAATCTGGAATGCTGTTGCTATATTTTCTTTAATTTGACACGACAACCGAATCAAAAAGGAAAAAGTATTACACCGCGTCCGCCTGAAATTGCTAACTAGAATTAAAAAGAATGATATTCACTGATTGCCTAACACTCTGCAACTAAGTATATACTTGGCATTTCACGACAGGCTCAGGGTCTGCAGCGAAAGAAAGAAAATTATATGGCGATTCAACGGAGTAACTAGCTGGTTTTCTCAATGACAAAGGTGATACCTCGCTATTGTTAGCTTGTTTATTGTAGGGCTTTGTGTTGTGATTAGTAATTATTCGACATGTGCATGGCACGGCGGGATATAAACACAAGGAACACAGGCGTGAATCGGTTGTAATTGTACTCATGTACTGATAAAATGCGACGGAAAAGTACACACTTCAGATTTTAAAATAACATGGAATTTTTGACGATTTCCCTATTTTTCCTCAATTACATCGTAAAAATCGCGATTTTAAAAATACATCGAACTTCACGATTAAATCGAAAAATCGTGCAAGCCTACCCCAAGTCACTTCCAACATTGTTTCGTGAATCAGAAAACTGCCCTAAAACAGGTCCAAAAACAGTGCTTTGCTGCTATGCAAATTTCATTGTTTGATCCTTTTCCCTTTTGAACTCTTTCGCTCATGATTTTCATGCCGTGTAACCTAATCAAAGAAGTTAGCCTTTTCTGGGGTAAAATACTGTTGATCAAATACAAATACGGGATTTCTGTTCCTCACAAATACAAATATGCCATTCTCAATTTTAACAAATACAAATACAAATATCGTCATTCAAATACAAATAAAACAACTGTATCACATACATCTACATAAATTATTAAATATGGCTGTAATGAACATTTGTTGGTTCAGAAAATCGCAAACCAAGTGAAGACAAACCATGGTTCGGTTCGCTTGCATGGGATTCATGTCATTCGTGAACATAACTTAATAACCAAGCAATCGCTGAATATCCTTTAAGTGTGATTTACCCATATGACCATGAATGAAACTTATTTGGCTATGAATCTTCTATTATTTTCTAGCATTTGTTGTCAGAACTTGTCATTTGTGTTTTTCTACTATTTACCCATGTGTTTAAATGTTATTTTCTGTTAGGAGTAATTTATTGCATCCATTAATATATTATTACGGTTCGTGAACCAGGTCGTGGTTCGGACATTCGTATAATGAACCAGTTCGTTTTGGGAAAATCTTCATGAATCCCAGCCCTATTATTAGCTCACCTGGCCCTACGAATGCAGAATTTAGACAGGATTTTGATTGGTCTATTTTTTCAGGGACAATCTTGAATATTTCAAAAAATGGTGTGGAATCATTTAAAACGCATCTCCTCATTTATGCTTTGACAGATTTCAACCAAATTTGGCAGGAAGGATCCTATGGTGGTAGGCTCCAGAACCTCTATCGATAATTTTGATTGGTCTATTTTTTCGGCGACCAGCTTGAATATTTTTTTTTAATGGCGGGAAATCGTTTAAAATGCATCTCCTCATTTATGGTTTGACGGATTTCAACCAAATTTAGCTGGAATGATCCTATGGTCATAGGCTCTAGAACATGTATACAGAATTTCAATTGTCAACGGTCAATTTTTCTTGCGGCCATCTTGGATTTTCTGATGACCCGACTTCAACGGAACTTGGGTGGACTGATTCTATCCTGGTAGGCTTCAACACTTCTAATGAGAATTCTGTTTGGTTAATCTTTCTGGCAGCCATCTTGGATTTTCTGGAAATCAATTAAAAGCCTACTCATTAACCACTTGGCCAATTTCATGCAAACTCGGTTGGGAGGACCCTAGTCTGGTATGGTTCAGAACTTATATACAGAATTTTTGATTGGTCTATTCCTTCGGCAACCATCTTGAATATTAAAAAAAATGGTGGGAAATCATTTAAAACGCTACTCCTCGTTAACTGCTTTGGAAATTTCATCCAGACTTGGCTGAAAGGATACTAGGCTGGTATGTTTCAGACCATGTATCCGGAATTTTGATTGGTTAATCTTTCTGGCAGCCATCTTGGATTTTCTGGAAATCAATTAAAAGCCTACTCCTCATTAACCACTTGGCCAATCTCATGCAAACTCGGTTGGAAGGACCCTAGAGTGGTATGATTCATAACTTGTATACAGAATTTTTGATTGAGAAATATTTTGACAGCCATCTTGAATTTTCCAAAAAAATGGCGGTAAATCGTTTAAAATTCTACTCCTCATTAAATGAGTGAGCAATTTCAACCAGACTTGACTGGAAGAATACTAGGCTGGTAGTTTTCAAAACATGTATACAGAATTTTGATTGGGCAACTTTTCTGGCGGCCATGTTGGATTTTCTGAAAATCAGTTAAAATGCTACTTCTTATTAACCGTTTGAACGATTTCAAGATAACTCGGCTGGAAGGACCCTAGCGTCGTGTGCTTCCGAGCTTGTATAGAGAATTTTGATTGGTCAATTTGTTCAGCAGCCATCTTGAATTTTCTGAAAAATGGCTGGAAATCGTTTAAAGCGCTGCTCATTAACCTCTTGTTCCAGTAGCCATCTTGTTTTCCAAAATCAGGATCAGACTTTATTGATAACTACGGGTGATTAAACTTTGTTGAAGAGAACTTAATCCTCGATAAAACTTGGCTGTCATGGACCAATCAAAATTTTGGGTTTGATGTCCATATTGGATTTTTTTTATTGGCTGGATAGAACCTACGGTTCAGTCTGACTGTGGTCAGCGCTCATCATTAATTTCCCACTAAATATCGATTATTCTGAATTACCAATTTTGTTTTTTATGTCTTGTTACTGCTGAATTGAAAGTATTATGTCTGTTCAAATGCTATTGGTTCAGTTGAGCGTTAAGGCCTTGGGCCTCTTGTTAAAGCATTGTCAATAGTTCAATCATGTCTTGCATATAGTAACCCTCTAACACTCATATCAGCCAAAACAGCTTCTGCAGTGGTCTTGAGAAATTCCCATTTGCAGACAAAAAGAAAACTAATTTACCACTGGAATAACTGGCTCGATAATCAATAAAGAGTTCTTTTGGACTGCGAATGAAAATTTTTTTAAATAAATTTGAGGGTTAAATGGCTACGGGCAGATGCCTGTTTATTTACTTATTGATATCTTTGTGACTTTGTCAGACCAGTCGCCAGACCAGATGTGTGTGGTTCAGCTGTTTACCAAGAAAATCTTTCTTAGGTTAAATAATTTTTAATATCTTTTCTGTGGAGATAAAAGTGTTAAACATATGCTCAACTAACACAGAAACATAAGTTATATTAATTTATTAGTTTATATTTAAAATTTGTGAAAGTTTTATTGAATTGCTCTATTTTTATTTTAAACTAGTATTAACATGTCATTTAAACTACATCTTTATTCCATTAGAATTGCAACAGGATTTTGCTTTCTGCATTTATTCTAGTAGTTTCCTCTCAATGGACCTTTCCTACATTATCCATCCATCATATGATGTCATAATCAACTACGTGATGTGTAGGATGACGTCATAATCATGATGTCATGAATGATTCAAAATAGTCCATCTTTAGAGCTTAATGGTCTGACACGTACGAATTGTATGGGGGTACTAACAATGTACTGACTGTGCGGCCTGTTGTTGGCTGTGTGGCAGGGAAGCAGGGGCCTTTCTAGCTGGACTGGTTAGTGCCTATGCCTATGTTCTTGAATGCACAGTTTAAATGGGTGTGGTTTTCCTCCTATGTACTGTTTGTAGCATTTGCTGCATGTGAGGAGATACATGTTGTATCTTGTTTGGCAGTTGCCAATGGTTTTGACGGTGTAGGCTCTGCTGCACACGCCCGCACAACCACGCAAGATGCACTAGGGTATGCTTATGGTTATGCGTAGATGTGCGTGCGTGTTATTTCAAAAACGTGTGGGCCTCCAAAAATGGTACAAATATGCCCATAATATGAGCATATTTGTACCATTTTTGGAGGCTCGCCGGTTTTTGGCGGTGCTTGGTCTGCAAATGGACATTTTCCATGAGAAAATTGAATTTTTGAAAACAAATTTAATTGTTAAAGTTTGTGAAAAATGATTTAAATTTTCTCATAGATTGCAGATCAAAAGATTATTTTTTGAAAATTTATCACTGGACTGACTGACATTCAAGTGATGACTTAGAAACTAGTATTGTTCTGCAATCGGGCATTTCTCAGCACCACTGCCGGGTTTTTTGTTGGCCTTTTGATTAAAGGGGTTAAGTTGCATTATTAACCCTTTAACCCTAGATTTTCTCATAGAAAATGCCCATTTGCAGATCAAAAGGTTATTTTTGAAAATTTACCACTGGAATGACTGGCTCGGTTATCGATCCTGTTATTCCGGTGGTAAATTTTCAAAAATAGTCTTCTCTTGGTCTGCAAATGGAAATTTCTCAAAACCACTGCAGAAGCCATTTTTGGCTGATATGAGTGTTAAAGTGTTAATCTCACTTGGCATTATGATATCTGACATACTTTACAGATCCGGTTCACACACGATTTACTCCCAGTATGCCTCTGCCAAGGGGAGGTAATTTGCAGCCAGCCGATGATATCCTGTACCAGTGGCGGCTGCATAGGAAGATGGAGGTTGCGCGTGAGGTCAGATATTTTAGGATCATGTTTTATTTTACACTTTTTCTTCCTCTATTGTCCATTCTGAATATCTCGTGTACAGTTAAACCTGTAATGGATAGTTGTTTTTGGAGCCAAAATATGATCATTCTGAAAAACAGCTCGCTCTTTCATTGTGATATGCTTAATTACTACGTACATGGGAGACCATAGTAGACAATCTCATCCCGCTTAGTTGATTGCACAGGGTGACATGCAATTTAGTTTGGTGAATCCAATGGTTCTCTTTGGCCTTTCTCCACACATTAGACGTGTCGTCGTTTGGGTCTGGTGAGAGAACTGGGAAGATACGATAGTTCCTATCCTTCAAAACAAGAGGCCACCGTCAAGATCAACAAGTACATGTGTATGCCTCATGTGATAAAGTTCAGATCATTCATCAACAGCACCGGGTCAGGCCCGGCCGGTACAGGGGTCGGGTGTGGCATGCGCATGCGTTGACACACCCATTAATGATACCACTGTGCAACAGTGTGCCGGTGCACGCACGCCAGGCACGTCCCTAAACAGCGGTCACATATGAAGAAAAAAGACTACACACAGGAACCGGAAACACTTGTGTTACATCCACAAGCACTTCTCCCTCACGATGAAATAACACAATTTCACAAAAAGAGAGTCCAAAAATAGAAGATATTTTTATTCAAATTTGCAACTATGTGTCCGTCAATATAGACCACACCTTATACAGAGCCAAAGAACCGGCTTTCCAATAAGCCCTCTGATGAAGTCCACAGCAAGGACAGAAACGTTGCAAAGTCTGAACCACAGAATACTGTCGTATTTTTCATCCCAAACTTCTCAAAATAATTTTAAACAGAGAAACAAACATGCAAAAAATCTATTAATCCTACTTTTTAAGGAACCGTATGTGGAAAACAATAACAAAACCGTTTTTAACAAGTTTTGACAAAAATAGCTCTGATTGTCTGCAAATCTTGACCAATCAGAATTGAGATCTCCATTAGCTACTTCTCCTGACCAATCAGATGCCTCCTAAGTAGCTGGACGTTTGTCATCTTTGGTGTAAAAGGAACCGAGAAAGCCGTGGTGGATTGTTCAGACTTTCATCTACAAAAAAGTAGATAGCGTCAGGCTCAAAGCCATTAACACCATTCACGTAGTAATTAGAGACTCTTTCATTGTGATACCAGCTAAAACACCATCCTGTGATCGTTTGTTGGAAGGTCCATTTGCAGGCCAAGATAACTTTTTTTAATTTTCCGCTGGAATCAGGTCAGTCATTCCAGTAATAACGTGTTAAAACAATCTTCTCTTGGGCTGCAAATGAACATTTTGTATGGAAAAATATTTTCTTGAAAACATGTAATGGTTTAAGTGTTAAGGAATGCCTATCATTTGTCCCCATTTGACCATAGCAAATAAGATCTATTAACCTGTTAGTGACCAAGATGACCCAAAAGCGATGGACGCAGTGTTGTTGAGGAACGTTCATTATCAGGCTAAGAGAAGACTATTTTTGTAAATTTATCATAGGAATAACTGACTTGATAACTGAGCCAGTCATTCCAGTGATAAAGTCTCAAACATGATCTCTTGGTCTGCAAATGGACATTTTCTTTGAGAAAATTTAAATTTCCATGAACAACTAAGGGTTAGTGTTAATTACCCATCTGTCATTAGCTACCACCTTTTGATTGTCATTCAATGTCAATCCCAGTGTGTTTATTCTTCATAGGTTACCTGCCTAGATCTAGTACTACAGCATAACACACCCATTGTGCCCTTATTGGTGTGTCTGTCAGTCTCTGTCTGTCTCTGTCTGTCTGTCTGCCTGCCTGCCTGCCTGTCTGCTTGCCTACCTGCCTCTATCTGTAAAATATCTCATGAACACAGGAAATGTGAGGGGAACTTTAGCGATAATTACAGATTCACATTCAGATATTAGTAGTAATCCATGTCATTGCCTGTAGCATATTCACTTTAACTTTCTTTGAAATCATAACACCACCAAATACAGAACTATTGAAATGCTTCCTTATGAACTACATTGAAATGAGAATTTTCGGAGAGAAATGTCAATCATACTGGATCCACTTCACACAATGGATCCACAATACATTAATCACACTGATTAGTAACCATACGACGCCATATTCGGGTACAGAACAGATTCTTCGTATATTTACAGGGTTTAGCAGAACCTATCATGAACTCAAGATTAACCGAGTTTCGTCAGCAACTCACAAGGCCAGTCATGCATGCTCCAGTTCAGTTCACAGCGGCACCTGTTCAGCAACATGATCAAGTAAGGTTATTAGCTTTGTTAACCCTTTGACAAATCCCTGAAAGAGTATATTCTTTGCGATACATAAAACTTGTTCTAAGGCTGCAGGGGCTTCCAGTCAAATTAAATTCACATTATTCAATAGTTTTCCTGTATGGTAGCCTTGAATATGAAATATGGTGAATTGACCTTTCCAGTTTTAGCAATGCCCCGCTCATCTGTATTTAAGCTCCACCAACACCGCATCTGTGTTGGGATCGATCGGTCTCTGAACTCCCTGACTATCAATTGCCAGAAAATTATACAGGTAAGCTGTTAAATATTTTGAAACTAATTTGACTACGGTGCTTGTTGCTGTCCAGTCAAATTAGTTTCAAAATATTCAACAGAATATTTATTAAATTTGTAAAGACATACAATTCGTACAACGTGTCAGACTATTAAGCATTAAAGATGGACTATATTGAGTCATTCATGATGTCATGATTATGACATCATCTTACACGTCACATAGTTGATTATGATGTCATATGATGGATGGATAAACTTGGAGAGGTCCATTCATCTGCAAAATGGTTAATTCTGATAATGTTTCACGCATAACTCAGCTTCTGAATGTCCTGATGAAGTGCAATCGAGGGATCTATTTATATCAATGCCCCGCCCATTTCTAGTTAAGAAGATCTGAATGTGGGAACAGGGCCCAAATTGTGGCAATTGCTTCCTAATAATGAGCTGGCATGACATAATCACTTTTGCCTCAAACGCTCAAAGGTCAAGGTCAGTACAATAACAAAATATAATTTTTATTCAGCAATAACATTTTGTGTTACGGCCAACTTGGTGGTTTATATCTTATGTTTGGCTAATTACAATGACAGTGCAGTTGAAGGCCACGGTCACCATGGTAACAACCTTTTTCAGCATTAAAATTTTGTGTTTAATCCTTTAATGGTCAAGCCGGCCAAAACCGGCCTCTACAGTAGTCTTGAGAAATGTCCATTTGCAGACCAAGAGAAGACTATTTTTGAAAATTTACCGCTGGAATAACTGACTCGATAACTGAGCCAGCCATTCCAGGGGTAAATTTAAAAAAATAGTCTCCTCTTGTCCTGCAAATGGACATCCAATGAGTAAATATTAAAATTTTTAAAACAATATTGGCCATTAAAGTTTTGCCATTTATATCTCATGTTTAGTTAATCATACTGCAACAAAACTTTGACACGTGTCCCTATAATGAGAGGGCAGGACACAATGACCTGAGGTTCAAAAGGTTAATGTCACAGTATCCTTGGTAAACACTGGGTTTTTTCAACATTAACAATTTGTGTTTTACTCAACTCAGCCATTTATATCTCGGGGTTGTTTAAGGATAATGGACCCAAACTTATTCACATGCTTCATTATAATAAGAGGACATGACACTGACTTTGGGGTCAATGGTCTTGGTCAAGTTGTATTGATAGGCCTTCTCTAGTTAGCAGAGTCTAGTCTATGTAAGTATAATTATATTTGAAGTTAGGTTTCATATCTCATTGCAACGTTGTAAAGTTGAGCTTCATGTTTGTTATATTTTCTTTAACAATCTTGATCATTAACCCTTTAACCCTCAACTTTGTT
Source organism: Chaetoderma sp. LZ-2023a (assembly GCA_034401795.1). Classification (NCBI taxonomy): domain Eukaryota; kingdom Metazoa; phylum Mollusca; class Caudofoveata; order Chaetodermatida; family Chaetodermatidae; genus Chaetoderma; species Chaetoderma sp. LZ-2023a. Next base: position 42,803,092 of record CM067361.1, read on the forward strand.
CAAATAATTAAATTTTTCTCATAGAAAATGTCAATTTTCAGACCCAGAAAAGAAAGTTTTTGTAAATGTATCATTGGAATGACTGACTTGGTTATTGAGCCAGTCATTCCAGTGATAAATTTTCAAAAGTAGTTCTCTCTTGGTCTGTAAATAGACATTTCCCAAGACCAATGCAGAATCCTTTTTGGCCGATTTGAGTCCTAAATGCTCAAAGGGTTAACCCTTTGACACTTGAAATACAATTGCCTCAATTTCAGAACAACTATGAAGGAATGCTGTTGAATACTTTGAAATGCTATGCGCCGCGGCAACTCCCAGTCAAGTTAGTTTGAAAATATTCAACAGAATATTGCTTAAATCATAAGGACTTAGTAGTTGCCAGACTAGTACAGCTATAACAAGTTATGGGGAATAAAGTGCTGGGGCTGTAGCAATATGCACTGAAGACCTGACTTAATTGTGTGATACACTACTTTTCACTTCAGGAGTATACTTACCTCCCTAACATGCTTTGATATTCCCAAATATCGACTTTCACTCAATAAACACTCAGATTAAAAAAGTTAGCTTCCCCTACTGGGCAGGTAGTCAGATGACAGTCCGGCGGATGCCAGCCCCAACCTCACGCTTGCGCAGACTAGCACTTCCTCTTTTCCAATTTATTGGCTAAAGAAACACATTCAAATTTTCAATGTACTAAAGTTTCTGCTGTTTCTTCACTCGTTTGGTTGAAATTCATCTGGATTACCATGTCTGAGCACGATAAGTCACCTGAGGATGTACAGGGACCGAGTTATCAGGTGATTTCAATTACATATTTGTCAAATTTTGCGTTTTAATCCCATGTGTAATGTGTTTCCAGGATTCGCGATTAGACGTGATAGTCGCCATTAAAACTGATTTATTTACATCTGGCGCTATGAAATACTAATCTCACTTTGTCCACAAGTATCTATCTATGTTTGAAAAGGACAGCACATCTTCAGAGGGTTTGTTTTTCTCTCCACCAAGGTTCCATTTCCCACTAACATGTTAGGAACAAAATCTATGCCCAGCTACTTGGAGGGCTCGTAAGATCTCACCGCCCTCTTGGTCCATTTCCCTTCCCCTTATGGTGGAGAGATTTAAGAGGTCATAGAAAATGGTGGAGTATCCAGTTCATGAGATCGGGTAGTATGTCTATGCTAAAGAAGCATGTATTCTAGTGTTATTATATTAGGCACTTCAATGTATTTCTGAAATCTGCTGCCAATTTGATCACTCTATCTGGTGTTTACATAACTTGTATCACTATCCTGTCCAGTTTTATGATCTGGATTTTGAATACAATTCATCCTTACACCTGGATATTGTTTTCCAGCCTTCTTATTTTTGAAGTTATGATGTCATAATCAGCCTTTCACTCATTATTAACAAAAATAGTTTTGTCCAACGCTGCTTTACCTATTGTTGTAGTGGTCTTTATGGCCATTAGTCCTCTCCTGATTTATTTTTGGTTTGAGTTTTAGTAATTCATTAACTAAAATACTTATTTACTTTTTCTTGTGGCCTTTCAGAAACCTGGTTGTCCCAACTGTGGTCGCTTCATCAAACCTAGATTTGCCCCTCACCCATGCTTTAATTGCAGTTCTTGTGGGCCACTGTTAAACTGTGATGTATGTAAACAGGGGCAGGGGGGGGGGGAGATGTCTGACTTTTTGTTGCTTCGGGCCAAGGATAAGGCGTCAGAGGATGAGAAGCGCTCAAAGAAGGAGCGGGAGAGTGTAAGTAAAAAGGGTGAGAGGAAGGCGTCCACTTCCATGGATATGCAAGGCTTCCATCTTGAGATGATGGAAGAGATAAAGAAGACAATAAAGGATTTGGTTCCAGAGATGCTTCGCGGCATGCTCCCTGGACCAAATCCTTTGGTGTCCCCACATCTGAATCAGTTTTCTTTAGCGATTTATCAGTTTTCACCCATGATTCAGAGGTGGCTCCTTTGAAGGGGCAAAAGCTCACTATGAGAACACTGGCAGCAGGCTTGCCACACCGGTCATTCGTAGGCAGGGCTCGCTGGACCATGGTTCCCGCTTATCGGGGCCTCAGGCGTGTCCGCACACTACAGGTACCGTATCCTCTTATGGTACCTTTCTGGCCAGTCCGGGTTAGGATTCTTCGCTGACCCGGAGTCTAATCTTTCTGGCCAGGAAGAAGAGGATTATTTGCTGGGTTCTCCTTCTATCGCCGTGGACATGGAAACTGACAAACGTGCACCCCTCACGGGGAACACAGGCGACTTTTTTCCATGGGTCTACTCACGCAGGAGTAGCATTCACGGCGTAGAAGGTAGCCCGGGTTGGGCCTGATGGCCAGCATTACCGCATACCTCGGCTTGCCGATGGTGTAGCTGGTTCTGGTGTGGCGAGTATTTATACCCCACGCAATGCCACGGTACCTGGTCAAGCCAGTCCTTTTAGCATGCCTGTTCTGTCGGGCCTGCATACTTTCACTGGCCTGCCAGGAGTATCGGTACCACCAGCCATGTAATCACCTGTGAATGTTCTAGAACACGATGAAGGCCCGCGCCTAGTCGAACATTCACAGGTAGCCACAGGGGAAGACTGGTCTGACGCTTGTCATTGGCTAATCAACGTCAGGCCAGATCTTGCTGTGGAACAGTCAGCTAGCCAGCGGGACCAGAGCCCATGGCTAGCAGGTAAGCCGGCTGCTACCGCGATGCCATCTCTGCCGCTAGCTGAGCATATCATGGATATGTTCTCAGCGGCAGAGACGTCTTTTAAAGCGAATGGGCGAAGACACGCAACCAGGCTCCCGGTCTAACACAGGAGCGCTGTGCATGATCGCACTGCGCTCAGCAAACACCGCGTTGCACAATGCGGAGGAGAGTTCGAGAGTGTCTATCGCGGTGCTCTCGCACGTCTCCCAGCTGTTACAGGGCAGCATAGTAACAGCATCCGCATCACACCAGCCAAGTCCGCTAACAGTCCAGAGAGCTATACAGGATGCTATTAACCTGGCTCTGGACTGTTTAACTCGGTCACTTACCAGGAGTGTCTAGGCGCGGCGCACATTTGCACTTGACAATCTGTGCCCATCCCAGGACCTGTACAACAGGCTTCTGTGTACGCTATGACAGGTCAAGGTCTCTGGGGGTGAGGAATGTAAGCACCCCCAAGAGTGACCATGGTGAATAACCAGAGTGCGCAGCACCTGCGTACCATCCTCAGCAGGCATGGGGTGGCCAAGTCACGGCTGCGCACGCTCCGGCCAGCAGCGAGGGTGTGTGTGCGCAGGCTCCTCCAGTGCAGCCAGCCGAGGTGGGCGCGGTACGGACCGTGGCGCGTGAGGATCTGGTCCTGGTAACCATGCCTAATTGGCCGGTTGCCACAGTAAGGACCATTCTAGTGCTTCTGGGTCCAGAGACAGTGCCACTCTTGCATTGCTCATGTCCACCTCTCTCCCTAGGTGGACGTCTGGCCCACCACAGGCAAGAGTGGGAGCGGTTGACTCAGGACCACTTAATCTTACAATGGCTTTCAGTCGGGTATCATCCCGACTAGATAGTAAGTCCGCCATCGCAGCTGTCTCTGGTACCGATCTGGACTCAAAGTCCAAGAGATCCAGATCAGCGGTTGTGTATAGAGGAGGGGAAAAAAAGGAGCAATTCAACCGGCACTAAATTGTCCGGTCTTCTATTCAACTGTGTTTCTAGTGACAAAAAGCACTGGAGGGTGGAAACCAATTCTCAACCTCAAGCTACTGAACAAGTTCATAGACACGCCAAGTTTCAAAATGGAGACTGTGAAATCCGTGTTGGCAGGGTTGGAGAAAGGAATGTGGACTGCGTCAATAGATTTGAAAGATGCATATTTCCACATTCCAATGGCGAGGAGTTTTTGCCAATAACTGAGGTTTGCATTCCAGGGCCGTCAGTGGGAATTCAGGGTTTTACTAGAGCTGCGTGATATACCAATCTCACATCATAAACCGGTTCGGTATGGTGATGGTTGGCAAACCACCGTAATCATGCTCAAACCGAAAAACCGAGTTTAATTAAATTAAAGGTTTATCTATTACTAAGTAATCTTTTTTTAATTACAAATATTGCTGCTAAGTCAGCCTCTCTTGTGGTCTTGAGAATTGTCAATTTGCCGATCTAACGAAGTCTATTTTTGAAAATGTACCACTGCAATGACTGGCTCAATAATGAACCCAGACAAACTGGGTAAATTTTCAAAAATGATCTTTGTCTGTACATTTCATGAGAAAATAATAAATCTATCGACCAAATGTGTGGATTAAAGGGTTAAAACGCAGACCCATTTGAACATAGAAAATCCTACATTTCCATTATTTTCTATTCTCACTAAATTGCATATGATGAATTGCACTTTGTCTGTGAACCGTACAATATTTTGAAACTAATATGACTGCAAGATGTGGCATTTATTTCTAGCACCAAATCTCAGTCAAATTACTTTCGAAATATTTAACGTGCACGATAATATTTATAAAATTGTAAATGATTGACTTTCTATTGGTCTTTCGTATTCAGTGTTAACATAATCTAATTGGGTATAAAATGATTTCTCTCCTTAATTCTTGTGCGCATGGTTGACGTGTGTTCGGTGGGTAATGGATGAGTCTCATGCTGTATGAATAATTCATTATCACAATTCTGTTAAAATCACATGATTATCTATATCTAAAACTAATTGTTCAAACCCGCTAATTTAAACAGGTAGTCCACATCACGAGTTATGAGGGATTTTTAAATTGTTGCAATTCGGATACAAAATAAACATGTGTATTGGCGCTGTATTTCTGAGCGACCGAGTTATCTAAACATCTAAAGATGGGGTGAGTTACTTAGCTTTGTTGTGATAAGTCTTTAAAGCTAAGATCACAAGTTAACGACCACCTTGGCCAGCGGTGTCAGTTTGCGTTATATACCGGTAACAGTCTTAATTCAATAGGTCTATGCTCTAATCATGTCCACCTTTTGTAACAGCACACAATCATCATTACTGGGATGTATAACCAATGTAAACGATATGACTCGATGACCGCTGGTCATCAGAATGTTAAAATGAGAGCAATTGATTGAAGGTTTATGCTGTCCGTGACACCAACAATTGTAAACAAGGAGTTGATTAACTAATTAACATAAATTAAGGTAAATATCCTGGTTATTGAACAAACGATAAATTTTGCACATTGTAATTAATTGATTGTAAATGGAACACAAAATATTGTTAGTCGTAAGAAGCTAGATTTTAACAATTACAGGCGTAATCAGAAGTCAATGTTATATACCGTATTGTAAAGAAAGTAAGTCGTGAGCGTGTATATTGGGTCACCAGTTCCAGACAACACATGTAGAGTAAAATTTGCTACATGCTTCTCTGAAAAAAATATTACATACCATAATTGTACCCACTCATCCTTAGCCCCACCTCACACCATAAAACCATTATACGGTTCAAACCGATTTGAAAACTGACATTGTCACCGGTTTGACATTATGCCATACCGCGCAGCCTTAGGTTTTACCCTTGGGAATTTCAACAGTTCCTCGGTTCTTCACCAGGGTGGTCCTTGCGATAACAGCGTACCTCCACATGAGAAACATAGCAGTCCATACGTACATAGACGACTGATTATTAAAAGGACAATCAGGAAAGTCTATCAGCAAATCAGTCACACAGGGTTCGCACGGGTCATGGAAATCCTGGAAAGTCATGGAATTTGAAAATCTAAATTCCAGGCCTGGAAAAGTCATGGAAATTTGTCATTTTGATCAAAGTCATGTAAAAGTCATGGAAAATGATAATCTCCCTAAATAAAAATAAAATCTGATGGCATACAAATGTAAAATAAGGAAATAAAGCTCGGAAATACACATTTCATTTCTTTATCGCTGCGATCACATGAACTCATTCATTATCAAAGTCATATGTCCAACCAACATAAAATGACCCAAAACAACGTAAGAATTAAAACGAGGTTAGATCGCTTCTTATGTTGGAAGGCCAAATTAAACTCTTTTGTGATTGGAGTCATTCCACTGAACTATGTCTGGACTGGAAGGAAGCCTCCCAAATAAAAACAGGTTTGTAACGCCAATATCCCAAAATAATAAATATGTACAGATGTTTTTAAAACAATTTGAGCAATAAATTCACTATTTCCTACTCAGCATATGCATTCAGCAGTATATTTATTGGCAAGATTTTTGTCCATGTGGACGATTTCGTCTCGGCCGACTTGGTTACATTATGATAATTAGATGGCGATGATATTTCGCTCTCGCTAATGTATGGGAATTCCCCTGTATATTGAATGTATTTCTTGCTCAAAGATGGTTTTATGCATTCTATTACGGTTAAAGTATGAAATAAACTTGTTAATATTAATAAAAATAACCAGATATTTAGCCGCTAAGGGATTATTATTATTATTATTATTATTATTTTGAATATAGCGGTAAAGTTACCAATTTTCGTTAGTCAGAAAAATATGTTTTGCAATATTTCTGAGCTATGACTGCGTGTTATATACCTGTATAAGGCTTTTTTGGCTCATATTTTGTCAAGTTTTTCCCTGCGTGCTATCTATTAGTGCACAATATATTCGTGAAAGTAACCAATTTAAGGAATGGATTTCAATTTTTTTCTTGAACACCTTGGCCAAGTAGAAGCCTAGTCTTTAAGCCTTAAATTTGTTCAAAAAAATGTAAACAAATTTCAAAGAAAATGTCAATTTGCAGACCAAGTGAAGACTATTTTAGAAAAATGTTCAACAATAGTCTTCTCTTGGTCTGCAAATGGACATTTCTCAAGACCACTACAGAAGCTGTCTTTGACTGATATGAGGGTTAAAAGGTTAATAGGCAATTTTTGGGGTCATTTTGTTCAAAATTTTCTAGAAATGGCCATATTGCTTGTTACCATTTTGAATGATTTCAACCAAGTTGGGCTGAAATGGTGCTACATGTATGATCATAGGCTCTAGAACTTCCATTCAGAACTTTTATTCGTCAATTTTTTATGTGAAAACCTCAGATTTTATTTTAAATGTACCGGAAATTCTCACATGTTGACCCATTTCCCTAGATAAAAAATGAGTTCCATATGATTCACTATATGCTATTGAACATTTTGAAACAAATTTGACTGTCTGACCTAGCTATTGATTCTTGGAGGTCATGGAATTTTTAAATTTTAGTCATGGAAAGTCATGGAAAAGTCATGGAATTTCAAATACTGAAAGGTGTACAAACCCTTGTCACAGACTTAGGCTGGATAATCAACTTTCAAAAATCAGAGCTGACTCCATCCCAGAAGTTTGTTTACCTGTGAATGTTCTTCGATCTAGAGATAGGATATGTTTATCCTACTCAGGAGAGGGTGCAAGTACTCATCTCATTAATACAGTCAGTTTGTAACAGTCATCATGGCCTGGCAAGGGTTTACTTGAGAATGCTGGGGTTGATGGTTTCATTGGAACCAGTCATTCCACAGGCAGCCTTACACAGGCGACCTATCCAGTTATTTCTCATGACACAGTGGACCCAGAGTACAGGATCACTGGACTCAAATGTGCCAGTATCACCACCTTCAATGGTGGATAGAAAGAGAGAATCTCCTGGCCGGGATGATGCTCACCCCTCCCCACCCTCAGATAATGATGTATACAGATGCATCAATGGAGGGATGGGGAGCTTGCCTGGAAGAAGCCACAGTATCAGGGCTTTGGAATCTGGATCAGTCACAAGAACATATCATTCTACTGGAATTACGAGCAGTAGTACTGGGCCTGGAACATTTCTTAATGAAAGTTCAGGGCAAGATTGTTCTGGTTCGATCAGACAATTCAACAGTAGTTACTTACATAGACCGACAGGCCGGAATGAAGTCGCCCAGTCTCTGTATGATGACATGGAAATTGCTTTGCTGGTGCATGGATCACAGAATCACCTTGAAAGCAGTTCATATTCCGGGAATGTTAAATCTGCTAGCAGCCTCATTGAGCCGAAGGATGAGTGTTTTACCTACGGAATGGCAACTAAAATCGTCTGTTCAACCACTGGTTGAAACCCAACATAGATTTATTCGCAACGAAGAATGTGAAGATGATGATGTACGTCTCTCCGATTCCAGATCCGAGCGCTATCGCAACAGATGTGTTAGCTATCAGCTGGGTCGGAATATATGCATACGCATTCCCTCCAGCAATCCTGATTCCAAAAATTCTTCGGAAAATCAGGCAGAAGGAGTGCCAAGTGCTGATCGCCCCAAATTGGCCACGCCGATCATGGTATACAGATCTGCTGGTCCTTCTGGTCTGCAATCCGGTTCCTCTGCCTCTGATTGACAATATTATCCTCCAGGGCAAGGTCCTTCACAACAATCCGTCAATGTTCAGATTGACTGTGTGGATGTTGTCAAGGAATCAAGAATTAAGGAGAGCTTTTCTGAGCAAGCAGCCATGTTTATGGCAAAAGCCAGAAGGGGGTCAACCTGCAGAGCATATAACTATAAAATCAACAGATTTGCAGAATGGTGCTCTAAAAGATGTATTAATCCAGTGTATTCATCTATTCAGGTAGTAGCCGATTTACTCTGTCACCTGTATGATGCCTATAGCCTCAAGCCTAACTCTATTGCTGGCTACAAGTCAGCTTTAATGACAGTTATCCATTGCTTGGCTAATAGGAGAATTGATGAAGTCAGTACATTAAATACTTTAATTAAAGGCATGGGCAATCTAAGAGCAAGTAATCCCCCCTGGGATTCCGTCTTGGAGTTTATCACTAGTGGTTCAGGTATTAGCTGATGAGCCATTTGAACCACTAAGTTCCATTTCTATGAAAATGTTGACGCTTAAAACTGTATTTTTAATTGCTGCTGCCTCGGCTAGGCGTAGGAGTGCGATTCATTCATGCCTTGTCAGCCGAGGCAGACCGTTTTGTGGTTACAGGGGAAGGCCTTAAGCTTCTACCTAGGATAAATTTCATGGCTAAAAAACAGTGAAATATCCAGGTCAACCCATATTTTTACCAGCTTTAACTAGATATGATCCTAATTCAAAAGCATGGTGTCCGGTCTGTGCATTAAACAGGTACAAACAACGTACCCAGGAATGGCGGACAGACTCAACAGCGTTATGGTTGTCATATATTGAACCCCATGGTAGGGCTTTCAAGGACACCATTTCCAGGTGGATTGTAGAATGTACTCAATTTTGTCATAAATCTGCTACAGGTAAACAAGTTGACTTTGCCAAGGTCAGGCTCACAGTGTTCATGGCATAGTGGCTTCTACCACCCTGTTTAATGGGGTCCCTGTGGACGACATTATGTCAGTAGGCCAGTGGCACTGAGTCGAGTTTTGTATATTCATCACGATGTATCAATGGAAACAACCACTTGTCAGAACTGCATCAGTCTTCACTAATGGGGAGATGATGACAGCAACAACCAATTCACAAGGTCAGTCTTGTGTATGTGTTGTTGATTGTATTTGTCACGTAACCCTTCGTTCTAGTATAGTGATGATACGTGTTTTATGTCGTTCATTCTTGAGAGTATATGAAAATGGAGCCTTTTCAACTTATGTCCTGTAGTACATGGCACTTGTATGTAGAGAGCGTATGGGACATTGAGGTAATTCTTTCTCCCTCCCAAGAAAAGGGGTTGGGTCCGGGGGAGCGCATATGACATATGGTCTTCTCATAGCCATCGATTGTGTTATCCGATGTTCAAGTCATTCCCTGGTTGTATTTTCACACAATTTCAGAAGTTTAGGTACCTCAAACGCAGAAATGCGCATAGGGAAGAGCTGGTCTTTTGACCTCGCCTCCCTCCCGCCAAATTCTCTTAGGAATTCTGGCAATATCAAAGAGTGTTAGAGAGGTAAGTATACTCTTGAAGTAAAATAAATGAAATCACGGATTTCTTTTTTCACGAGAGAGTTGATACTTACCTCCCTAACACAGACCCGGCCTCTCCGCCGCACAGAGGCTCGGTCTTCAGGCTTTCTTAAGTTGCATTGTGTCAGCCAATAAATTAGTCAACGGAAGTGCTAGCCTGCGCATGCGCGAGGTTGGGGCAGGCATCCACCGGACTGACAACTCAAATAGGTTAACCTGTTTCCAAAAACGACCAGAATCATGTTATTTAGTACAATTTTGAACACGATGTCAGAAATGTTTTGTTGAATATTTTGAACATAATTGGATTGGGAGACATTACTGCTTGAAGCAGCAAATGTCTTCCAATCCAATTATGTTTAAAATATTGACCATAACTTTTTATTTTGTTTTGAAAGCATGTGATGTTGGGCTGGCATCCGCCGGACTGACAACTCAAATAGCTTAACCTGTTTCCAAAAACCACCAGAAGCATGTTATTTAGTACAATTTTGAACACGATGTCAGAAATGTTTTGTTGAATATTTTGAACATAATTGGATTGGGAGACATTACTGCTTGAAGCAGCAATGTCTTCCAATCCAATTATGTTTAAAATATTTACCAAAACTTTTTATTTTGTTTTGAAAGCACGTGAAGTTGTACCATAGGGTCCTGTCCTCGTTTCTTGCTACAAATTAACCATGAGACGTCTGATGCTGTCAATTGACATCATATATAATGTATCACAATTTTCAATCAATGATTTAAAGAACTAACACTGGTTCACTAAGCAAAACAATTGTAGTAGGCTTGATGAAGTCTGTTCATATTTAGGGTTGGAAATTCATCAATAAATCTGGTTTCCTGAGTATAACTATAGAAAGCCGGCATTGATATGCTACAAGTATATATCTTGTGGTAGGATATTGGCTGACATTGTGTCATGGTAAAATCTGTCCATATTTGTTATTGCCATGCACTGAAAAACTGTGTCACACGTTTAGTTCTGTTGTTTATTATATATTATACAGATGGATGGGTGGATGGATGGTTAGATAGAGAGATAGATAGATAGATAGATTATTTTAAAAACAATCAGTTTTTTCATTCTCCAGAATTCTGTCTATATGGTTAATCCAGATGTACGGCCACAGCCACCCGAAACTAGTTCTTGCATGACACAAGCAGATCATTCTAGATCAGACCAGACTGATGCAGTTCACAGTAGATATAACCAGCTACCTCTGGTCATAGCAAGTCCTCAGCTTCCTCAAAAACAGGACTCGGAAACTAGGGAACATGGAGCGAGGGTTGATCCTCATGTGCATTTGTTGTGTGATATTCTGCCCTGCCCTCACGAGAATCAGCGAGCGTTTGAGGCCTTGGCACCTGATGTGCATATAAGTGCTGGAAGTTATCAACTTAACTCTGATTTAATACAAAACGCTTTCTGTGATAAATATAAAGATTTAGAAATTAGTAAAAATAAAGCTTGTACAGAGTCTTCAGCAGAGATGATGCCAGTCGACTATACAGCAACTGTTGTTACTGACGGTCATGATCGTGATAAGAGCAGAGTCCGAAAGCCTGAGTGTAACCTTCTTAAATACCGCCAGTTCTTAAAGGCTGAGAAACCACATAGTGATAGTACTTCAAGATTCAATGATAAAGTTAAAACAGGTGATAAATTTAAATCTGGGAAATTTAAAGACTCGCATTCACATGTAAGTTCTCGTAGTGCTGTTGCTGAAGAGAAGGATGAGGGAGAGAGAACACAGGAAAAACAGCGATGGATGTCGTCTCATAGGCAGCGCACCGAACAATCTCAGATACCTGTTGAAAAAACGAGGCCAAACTTAAAAGATGCGATCACAGGAGAATTACCAAATGCTGGTGGACCATCTATTATTGGCCAAGCTATTGGGGAGGTAAGAATTATGTGTTTTACTTTGATTTAAATATTTGAATAAATTTTGAACTACCGGTATGATAAAATAGCTCTTTAACTCTTTACTGGCTAAATTCGGTCAAAAAATTCAAAATATTTACATAATAAATGTCCATTTGCAAGTCAAGAGAAGACAATTTTTGAAAATTTACCACCGGAATGACTGGTTATGGCGGCAACAGCACGTAGTCAATATATTTTCCAAATATTCATCAGAATGTTTATTAAATATTAAAGACATACAGTCGTACAACAACGCTTTGTCCATCATCTATTTAGCATTCGTGGCGAACCTATCTACATCAGTCATGACGCAATTGATTAGGACATCATCCTACATGTCACATAGGTGATTATGACGTCATATGATTGATAGATAAACTGGAATCCTCCATTACTTGACCAATATTTACCATTAAGTGCTTAAAGATGTACTTTGCGTATAGTGAAGGTACATCACTCATTACTTGTTTATCCATCATGTCTGGACATGTGCCATTATTGCTTTGAGTGATCACCGCATATTTAAGAATAATCGTGATTACTCGATTAAGGAGCTTGGGTACATGTATATTACCCGGTCATTACACCAAAAATCATATCAATGACGAAAGCTGTAATGGTGTTTACCGTAAAAATTCGACTAAAGGACGCAGTTTTTTTTGTCAAAATACATCCACTAGAAAGGGGGTTGCGTCCTATAATCGAGAACATTCCTTCCGCACATTTTTGGGTCGAAATTTTTCTTAAAAATTCACCGATTATACCACGGAAATTGAACTAAATGTTACCCTAGACAATTCACGCCGCCTGATGACTCTGTTTAATGTATACTAAAAAAACACCAAGCGGAAGTGAAATTATTAAATTGGGGCACGTAAATATTGCTTATTCTTTAATACATATCACTTATTACATCAAAATTAATCCAGAATTTGACATAAAATGGCGTCGAGAAAAGATACGTGTATAAATCACGTGATTCGCCTCCAATCGCAAAAGATCTTTATTCTAATTAGAGCGAGTACTCGGATCTAAATATTCTGGACTCGGAAATTGCTATATATCATCATTGCGCAATAAGAACTGAATGTTCCTGTACCCGTTTGATAACCAACTCCCGTTAGCGCATAAGATTACACAGCGCCTCCAATCACAAAAGAGCCAGATAACCAACTCCCGTTAGTGCATAAGATCACACAGCGCCTCCAAACGCAAAAGAGTCATTACAACTAGTGACCATCTGAATATTCCCATACCCGTTTTAGAACCAACTCCCGTTAACGCTTAAGATTACACAGCGCCTCCAATCACAAAAGATCCAGATAACCAACTCCTGTTAGCGCATAAGATCACACAGCGCCTCCAAATGCAAAAGAGCCATTACAATCTGTTTCTATCACACGATTTGTATGTTTTCAAGGAGACATTTTATGCCAAAATTAGATTGATTTTGATGTAATAAACAATCTTTATTGAAGATACACGATATTTAGGCGGTCCTATTTAATAATTTCTCTTCCACCATGATAATTTTAATCATGCATTAAACAAAGCGGTGAATGATGGTTATTTTTTATACCAATTTTCAATTTTTTAAAGGTACGTTTTTTCTAAATTTAACAGCGTCTTATACTTGATTATAAGAGTTTTTTGGGTGGATTTTGGTCAAATTTGGGACAGCGTCCTATATTCGAGGGCGGCCTTTAGTCGAGAAATTACGGTAGAAAAGTCCATGTGCAGGCCAAGAGAAGACTGTTTCTGAAAATGTATCATGAGCCAATTATTCCAGTGATACATTTTCAAAATTTGTTTTCTCATTTTCCTGACCGATCGAATTAAAACGTAATTGAAAGATAGGATTTAAAATATTTTATGCAGTAGAAGTTATTCACAATTATATAATTTTAGTCAATTCACGATTTAGGAAATAATCATGATTTTCGCTTTAATCACATAATCGCATAGGCGTATCCATCATGTCAGTCCACGATATCTTCCATTAAATGTGCATGCGTACCACTATCTTTCCTATTAATGAATGTATATGAGCTCTTACTCGCTTGATTCAGCCTCTTACTAACAATGCTATTGTTTTCAATGTATGACAGTTTGCATAAGAAATATTAGGGTAAGCTTTGCATGAACGACAGCCCTGATATGCATATATAACATTTCGACAAGCTGCATCGAAATCATGTCTAACTCAGCCCTTGAAATTCACCACAGCAATCAGCAAAGCCATAGTAAAAGCCGTGGTAAACTTAATTTGCCACATAAAATATTTTCCGAGGAAGAAAATTGCAGGCCTAGCTATTTAAATGTAATTTTGTCATAGATACAAGGTATCAATCATGATGTCATATTAAACCAAGTTTCACCAATAGTAGACTAAAGGTTATAATTAATGAAATCTGAAAGAATGGTGTGGTAGTGGCATGGTGAACCAGTTTTGCCACAGCATTTTTGCACCGTGGCAAAATTTTCCGAATTTAAAGGACTGGTATCTACCCTCTCAACCTCACCCAATAAGGGAAATCCTTATGGTATTGCAGTGTGTGCAGATGCATGTGCATGCAGGGCACATTGTACACAATATGTGCATGCATGCATGATTGTGTGTCTAGAGCTGTATCTCAAGAAACTTTTACTGATCAAATTTTGCTGAAATGTTTTCACAACAACAGATCTTACCATGAAACAGTATTTCCAATGATCCGGATTAAACAAGGACAGATTTGTCCAATACCTGCGTCTTTGACATATTTTTCAAAGTAGGCCGCCTTGAGATCAAAAGTGTCTGTTTTGAAATCAAAGTAAACTGAAAGCTCTAGTATTGACTCCAAAATTTGCCTTCAGGACCCCATGGACAAACAGCTACCAAAGTTTGGAGAAGATCGCTCTGCTATGACCAAAGTTATTGGGAAAAAATGTCCATTTTGAAAACAATGATGCTGAAAGCTGTTGCATTTGCGCCCCAAATTGGCATACGTCCTCGGGACCACATGGATAACCTTACATCCACGTATGGAGACGATCCATCCAGTAGAACAAGAGTTATTGAAAAATGCATTAAGTGCCTATTTTGAAAATAATGTTGCTGAAAGCTGTTGCATTTTAGTTTTTGACCCAAAAATGAGCACATATTTAGGAGCCCATGGGTAAGGTTGGTGAAGATCCCTCAAGTAGAACTAGAATTACCTTTTAATGGTCATACCGGCCAAAAGCGGCCTCTGTTATCGTCTTGTGGAATGTCTATTTACAGTCCAAGAGAATACATTCTTTGAAAATTTACCACTGGAATGAGTGGCTCGATAACTGCACCAGTCATTCCAGTGATAAATTGTCAAAAATTGTGTTCTCTTGGCTTGTAAATGGACATTCAATAGGCAGATATGTAAATTATCTTGACTAAATTTGACCATTAAATGGTTAAGAAACGTCTTAAGAACAACAAGAAGCACTCCCTGATCACATATACCCTTGGATTTGGATCAGTGTGTAGCGATGCGGGTAAAAACATGGATCTGAATCAGATCAAATTCTAGTTCTATGGATATCTCTATAACTACTGGTCCGATTTGGGTCAAATTCATGACACATGAAAGTGTATGACTGTACTCTAGGATTCTACAACTTTGGTTATGATAGGAAAAATCCAGAAATCCACCCCCAAAATTTACAATGTAACAAAAGTGGGACGTCAACTACTTCTGAAACAAACTGTATTTAATATTGTGTTTTTCTTCAGCTTGATTCCTTAACCATTTAAGTATAATAGTGAAAACTGGGCAAATAAGGAGACATTTTCTCTTAGCAATGTTCAATTCAATGGACAGAAGAGAACTATTTTTGAAAACCTATAAATTAAATGTTTAGCCATGTTACCGAGCCAATCATATCAGTACTAAGTCTTCTCTTTGTCTGTAAATGGACTTTTCACAAGACTACTGCAAAACCATTTTAGCTAGCTTGATCTTTAACCCTTAGCACTCTGATGTCAATGTTCTATCTTTTACTTTGTCAAAAGACGAGAAACGGGTGTACATTTTTCAACAATTTTGGTTGACGATGTTGCTGTCTCAGACAGCACCATCTTTCACCAAATTTGTAGAAAAATGAACACCATTATAAATGGTAAAATTATAAATTTTGACATCAGATTGTTACGGGTTAATGATCAAGTCAGCCCAAACAATGCTCTGCAGTGGTTTTAAGAAAAGTCCATTTGTAGTCAAGAGAAGACTATTTAAAAAATTCACCACTGCAATCACTGGTTCGATAACTGACCAAGCCAATCATTCTAATGATAAATAAAAAAAAATAGTGGGACATTCAATAAGTAAAATTTTTTATTTTCTTGACAAATTTTGAATTAAATTATGAATGTGCTAGACAGCATGTAACAACGTTATAAATATTTATTCCCAGGCTGTTCGAGATAACTTGGACCTTTCAGGCAGCACTCAGATATCTATGACTGACAGTGAGCCATCTTTGGTGATGGAGGTGCGGTTGCAGTCCAAGCGCACCCTGCGTGATGATGTCGTTGATACCAGTGCAAGTGACTCAGGATCAGACGGCGGATGGGAGGATGATCCTCTCCTTCAGATGCTTCGTAACCAACGAGCCCTCTTTCATGAACAGCTCAGGTGAGGTAATTCATAGAGCTGAGCTGTCAATCAAATGACATTACTTGCTGAAGGTAGGGCTGTGCGGTTTTGTTAAGAACACAACCGGTGACGGTGTTGGCCATAAATCCGGTTTTAACCGGATATCTGGTTTATTGGCTGAAAATATTTTCAGTTTTCGTGGGGAAAAAAAATTCGCAGTACCACGAAAATAGAACATTTTTAGTGGTAGACTTATGCTGATGATCTTGTGATGTGGAGCAACGAGGAGTATGTGTCAACAGCCAATTACCGCATGCAACTCGCAGTTGAGCACCTCAATTCTTGGGTTACAAGATGGGTTGTCCAGATCAACAAAGAGAAGACAGTCGCAACTCTATTCACACTATCCACTAAAAAGGAACACAAGACAAGTCTGAAATTTGGTGACTCAGTTCTGCACTTTGAGGATGAAGTAACTTATCTTGGTCTGATATTTGACAAAAGACTAACCTGGAAGGTGCAAATCAGAAAAGCTGAAGGTATAGCCAAGCGAAGACTGGCAGTTATGCAGAAGCTCTCTGGAGCAAAATGTGGAGCTAACATGAAAATTCTGAAACAGGTTTACTCTGGATCAGTTAGGCCAATCATCGAATACGGCTCATCATCATGGATGACAGCTAGCTGCTACAAGCACCCTTCAGACATTGGGTAAGGTACAAAATCAGGCTCTTCGTATCATAACAGGGTCTATGAAGACCACTCCAATAGCAGCGATGGAAGAACTTACCAATATCCAGCCACTCCAGCAGAGACGAAAAATCAAGGCCGAGATTCAATACGAGAAATTCAAATTGATGCCTCACCATCCCATGCATATGTTGACTCACCAAATGTCTAGAGGAAGGCTCAAAAGGCATAATTTCTTATTAACTTCAAAGAAAATTGAAAGAAACAGAGAGTCAGACATCTTCCCCAGATGTAGACACATAACTGCTATCTCTGAGAGGGAACCGTGGAAAGCTTCTGAAATAGAACACACAATTTCAATCTGGTCCTTGATTCCAGGGATTGAAAGCAAGGTAGATGAAGCAGAGGTGACAAACAAAGTTCTTGCATTGAGTCATATTGCAGAAAACTACCCTGAGGAAGAGTGGATACATGTTTATACAGATGGATCAGCTATCCAGGCTGTCAAGAATGTAGGGGCAGGTACTCACATTAGGTTTCCATGTGGGGATATAACAGACTCATGCTTGCCAACAGGGAAGCACTGTAGCAATTACACTGCAGAAATCCAGGCACTGATCTTAGCTAGCCAAATACTGATACAACGAAAAACCAGAAAGTAAAATATTGTCTTCCTGACAAAGACTCCCTCTCAGCGCTCCAGGCGCTGGAGAGTGGAAAGGAAAGTACAGATTTAATTCATGAAAGTCTTACGCAACTGGCTAAGGAGAACAATGTCAACTTACAGTGGATCCCCTCGCATTGTGGCATATTAGGAAATGACAAAGCTGATCAACTGGCTATGGAAGGGTCAAATAAAGAACAATTCAGCCGCGAGGTTGACTTTGAAGAACTGAAGCGTATCATTAAAGCCACAAGAACCACCAGCAGGTAGCATAATGTTGCAATACACAGCCTCAGTAGGGAGGATCAGACATGTATCTTCAGATTGAGGACTGGTCACAATCATCTCAATGCACATCTTCACCGTCTCAAGATTACAGATTCTGCACTTTGTGAGTGTCAGCAGGCAGAAGAAACAGCAGAACATCTTTTGCAGCACTGCCAGCGATATGAACAGGCTAGGAGACGCTTCTGGCCTATTGAAGTATCTTTTGAAGAGAAGATCAGAGGAGACAGAGACAGTTTGATGACCACTTCAGCTTTCATGCATTGCTTTAAAACATTAGATTTTGCGCTTTTAAACTCACCGCGATATGTCATTTCGAGTTCTTGCACAATCCGTCATATATTAGATTCCTACACAATTAGCAATTCATATACACCCCTCTAGGGTAACGTGTAGAGAGATACATTGCCAAATTTACTGTGGCTTTTAGTGGCCAATTCAAGTGGTTCATGAAGTAGAAAATATGTTTTTGGATGACTAAACTATAGTTAGAAAATTTGTAGAGCATTCGCTAAAGATACTACTCGATAGTTAGTCATTTCATGTCTTGGAAACACTGTGCCAGTGATAAATTTTGAAAGATGGCAGACCTAATTAGACTGTTACACAGCCTCCATTTTGGAGACCAGTGAGATTCATGAGAAGCATTATGCAAATGTATATAATATAAAGACTAGTTCCCGATAGCCTACGCTTACACACGCTTATGTCGAACTTAGTTACAGACGTAATACTGCCACGTGGTACAAATCTGCATATCGTATATGCCTGAACATGCGTAGTAAATCAAATTTATTGATCCAATTAATCGGATACGTGTAATCAAACTCGGCCGTATTATACTATTTACTAGCATACAGTTTCCACGAAAAAGGAATTCATATGTATTTTAATATAGATCATAAGCGCGATTTGGAAGGGCTTGGTTTAAAACTGTATCAGTTGTAAGCTGTAAAAGTTGTTTTCCGGCGCTAATAATGTATATCGACCTGCGTCGAGTGTTAATTATATCCAACATACGTCGAGCCAGCTCCTGAACATCCACGAGAAATTACTCTTGATCGCCCGAGCGATTAGACAAATTCAATATCAACTTACTTTGGCAGGTTAGATCACGTCCCAGGTTTAGAGTCCCGGATGGGCGTTCATGATTCATAATAGACATAGATATCAGAAACACTAGATCGCTTATGATGTGCTTTCAAGCGTGTATTATTGTCAGGAAATAAAATTGTTTCTGGGAGTTTTGTTTGTCAGAAAATGACATCGATTTTGTGAGTTTTCAGAGGAAATGATGTCGTTTGTGTGAGTTTTCAGAGGAAATGACATCTTTCACTTCAAGAGTATACTTACCTCCCTAATACTTTTGATATTGCTAAATATTGGCTTTCACTCAATAAACACTCAGATTTAAAACAGTTAGGTGCCCCTACTGGGCAGGGAGTCAGAGCGTAGTCTGGCGGATGCCAGCCCCACCACCGCGCATGCGCAGACTAGCACTTCCTCTTTGCTAGATTATTGGCAAAGAGAACACACATGTCTTTTTGTGTCATAAGCTTTTCTACTCTTAAACTGTTTTATTAGTGTTATTTTGGAGTGTTAGTGTCTGATTTGAATGGCGGGAGGATACACTTCGCCACGGAAGGACTTAGGACCTTTAAATCAGGTGACTTCTAGTAAAATTAGCGAGTTTTCTTCCCGGTGTATTGTGTTTCCGGGACTCGCGTTTACCGTGATAAGCGCCTTGGTTAGTTGGTTTATGTCAACTCGGTGCTACCTAGGACTAATTTCTCTTTCTGTTTATGTCCACAGGTCTGTATGACGCTAGGTGGTGACTTCACAGTAGCAGAGAGTTAGTTTTCTCTCCACCATGGTTCCATTTCCTACTAACACTGTTAGGTTATCTAACCAAATGAAAAATTATGTCCAGTGAGTTGGAGGCCTAGTATAAAGGTCTTCTCACTTTGCCCTCTTGATCCAATTCCTTCCCCTTGAGGTGGAGAGAGTTAAGAGGCGTGCAGATGGTGGAGTTCTCCGGTTCGTCACGTTGGATGGTTTGTCTATACAAAGTGTCAGGTATCTAGTTATTGATAATGTGGTGATGTTAATTATTGTAAAAAACAAAGGGAGATAATTAACATTTTTGCCAGAAAAGGGTTATCTATATGTATCTGATGGTTGTGTAGTCGACTTATCCATTCAGCATACAATTCGTCCTTGCACTTGGATGTTTTGTTGGGATCGAATTTTTTTCCTGTCACGGGATTAATGACGTCATAATCAGCCTGGCTATGTATTTATCAGCAATTTAAGCGCTATGCTGGTTTCTGATGTATATTGATCTTTATGATCATTTTCCTTCTCTTTGAGTTGGATTGAGTTTCTAAGCTTAACTAGTTGCTCATACTCCTTGTCCTTTGCCCTGTTTCAGGGACCGGGTTGCGCGTCCTGTGGTCGTTTTCTTCTTGAAAAGTTCTGGCCGCATCTGTGCTATCAATGTAGCCCTTGTGGTCCATTGGTTAATTGTGACATATGTAAGCACTGGGGGGGGCGAGTTAATGTCCGAATTCTTGTGCTGCTTACAGGCGACGGACAAGGTGGTAGAGGAGGAGAAGAAGAAGAAGCGGAAACGAGAGGTTGTAAGTAGGAAGGGTAAGGGGAAGGTCTCGTCCGCGGTGGATATGGAGGCCTTCCGGACCGAGATGTTGGGAGAGATGAAGAGGGCAGTAAAGGATTTGGTTCCAGGGTTGCTTCGTGGCATGCTTCCTGGACCAAATCCTTTACTGTCCTCATCATCGGCTTCGGAGCAGGTAATCCCCGCCTCTGGATCGATTTTCCTTAGTCCGCTTCCGTTGTTCGACGATTCAGAGGTGGCCCCATTAGAGGGGGCGTTCCACGGCCCTGGCAGCAGGCTTATTGCCGCGCCGATAGGGGACCGTGGACGGTTGTCGCTGGAACCCGCGGGCTGCTTATCAGTCCAGGGGTATCCGCACGCCGCGGTGGCCAGTACCTCCTATGGCACCGTTCCTGGTCAGCCCGGGTTAGCTCTCTTTGCTGACCCGGGGTCTAATCTTTCTGACCAGGGTAATGAGGATTACCTGCTAGGGTCGCCGTCTGACGACGTGGACATGGATGAAGACGTTTGTGCACCCCTCGCGGGGAATACAGGCGCCTTATTCCACGGTTTTACTCACCCTGGAGTAAAGTCCGCGGCTCAGGTGGTGGCCCAGGGCGCTGCTGATGGCCAGCGGTACCGCATACCTCGGCTTGCCGAGGGTGTTGCTGGTGCTGGCCGGGCCCGTGGTGAGACTATATATACCCCGCGCTCTGCCACGGTGCCTGCTCCTGGTCAAACCAGTGATATTCTCATGCCGGTGCTGTCAGGCCCGCGTGTTTTCCCTGGCTTGCCAGGTGTATCAGCATACCCGCCGTCAAGCTCTACTGCTTGCGCTCAGGAGGAAGACGAAGGACCCCGTCTTGTAGAGCGCTCGCAGTTAGCCACGGAGGAGGATTGGTATGACGCTTGCCAGTGGTTGGTGAGCGTTAGGCCTGATCTGCCCGTGGAGCAGTCGGCTAGCCAGCGTGTTCACACGCCGTGGTTAGCTGGGAAACCGACTGCTAACGCTATGCCTTCTCTGCCGCTGGCGGAGCATGTCGTTGACATGTTCAAGGCGGCGGAGTCGTCCATTAAGTCGAGTGGACGTCTCGCGAAGGCCCCTCGCGAGGTGGCCAGGCGTTGTCGCATCGTGCCCCTGGATTACCAGCGGTACGGTGTGGTGCCCAAGCCCAGCGTGGATGACCGCGCGGCTTTGGGTGAGGATGCGCGGCCAGGCTCCCGTTCTGACACAGGTGTCCTGTGCGCGAACGCGTTGCGTTCGGCGAATACCGCGTTGCGTGATGCGGAGGAGAGTGGGAGGGCTTCGATTGCCGCTCTGTCCCACGTCTCCCAGCTGTTACAGGGGGTAGTAACGGCATCCGCATCGCGCCAGCCAAGTCCGGTCACTGTCCAGCGAACCATCCAGGATGGTATTAACCTGGCGCTGGACTGTATGACTCGGGCGGTGACCAGGAGTGTCAGGGCAAGACGCACGTTTGCCCTGGACAATCTGTGCCCGTCTCAGGACCTGTACAATAGGCTACTGCGTACGCCTATGACGGGCCCTGGTCTTTTTGGAGGTGAGGGATGTCGCCACCTCCAAGAGACGGTCACCCTGGTGAATAACCAGAGGGCGCTGCGCGAGCAGTTTGATGTGCTGCGTCGTGCTAACGCTCGCGCCGCGGCCCCGGCGTGTCGTCCCCTGCAGGCTCGAGGTGGTGCTGGCCAGGTCAGTGGCCAGCCACCGTCGCAGCGTCGGCCTCGGCCGCGTGCGATTCGGCCAGCAGCGAGGGGGGGCGCAGGTTCCTCAGGCGCCGTCAGCCAGGCAGCCGCCCGCGCACCGAGGTGCGCGCGGGGCGGGGCGGGGCGCGCGAGGATCTGGGCGTGGTTATCGGTCCTGACAGGACGCTTACCGCGGTAAGAACCACTCCGGTGTGTATGGCGACGGAGACAGTGCCGCTCTTGCATGCCTCGTGTCCACCGCGGTCCCTAGGTGGGCCGGTGGGAGGCCGGCTAGCCGGCCACATGCAAGAGTGGGAACGGTTAACTCAGGACCGTTTAGTCTTGCGATGGCTTTCCGTCGGGTATCATCCAGAGTGGGTGACAGGCCCGCCGTCGCGACTGTCTCTGGTGCCAGTCTGGACTCCCATTCCGAGAGATCCAGAGCAAAGGTTGTGTATCGAGGAGGAGATAAATTCCCTCGTACAAAAAGGAGCTATTCAGCCGGCACAAAGATGTCCGGGCTTCTATTCAACCCTGTTCTTAGTAACAAAACGCACCGGAGGGTGGAGACCGATTCTCAACCTCAAGCCACTGAACAAGTTCATCGAGACGCCCAGTTTCAAGATGGAAACAGTGCGCTCGGTGTTGGCGGGGTTGGAGAGGGGGATGTGGACGGCGTCGATAGATTTGAAGGACGCTTATTTCCACATCCCCATCCACGGGAGTTTCTGTCGCTTCCTGAGATTTGCATTCCAGGGCAGACAGTGGGAATTCAGGGTGTTGCCCTTCGGAATTTCCACGGCTCCTCGGGTTTTCACCCGTGTGGTTCTTGCGATCACAGCATACCTCCGCAGGAGAAGCATAGCAGTCCACACGTACATAGACGACTGGCTGTTGAAAGCGCACACCCGGGAAAGTTTGTCCGCCAATCTGGAGATTGTTTTGAAAACTCTCACAGACTTAGGCTGGATGATCAATTTCCCAAAATCAGAGCTGACTCCATCCCAGAAGTTTGTTTACCTGGGGATGTTCTTCGATCTAGAGACAGGATATGTTTATCCTACTCAGGAGAGAGTTCAAAAACTCATCTCGTTGATTCAGTCAGTGTGCGACAGTCGTCATGTCCTGGCACGGGTTTACTTGAGAATGCTGGGGTTGATGGTTTCGTTGGAACCAGTCATTCCTCAGGCCGCCTTACGCAGGCGGCCGATCCAGTTGTTTCTCATGACACAATGGACCCAGAGTACAGGTTCGCTGGACTCGAATGTGTCAGTGTTGGCGCCTCTGATTCACCACCTGCAATGGTGGTTGAATACAGAGAATCTCTTGCCGGGGGTTTTGCTAACCCCTCCCCACCCTCAGGTGACTGTGTATACAGATGCATCGATGGAGGGCTGGGGAGCTTGCCTGGAAGAATCCACGATATCAGGGCTTTGGAATCTGGAACAGTCAAAGGAACATATAAATCTACTGGAGCTAAGAGCAGTAGTCCTGGGCCTGGAACATTTCTTACAGAAAGTTCAGGGCAAGATTGTTCTTATTCGTTCAGACAACTCAACAGTTGTGACTTACATAAACCGCCAGGGCGGAACGAAGTCGCCCAGTCTCTGTATGATGACATGGAAACTGCTTTGTTGGTGTCTGGATCACCAGATTACCTTGAAAGCAGTTCATATTCCGGGAAGGTTAAACCTGCTAGCAGACTCATTGAGCCGAAGGATGAGTGTTTTACCCACGGAATGGCAACTAAATCAATGTGTGGCGGATCGTCTGTTCGACCATTGGGGGAAACCCAACATCGATTTGTTCGCAACGAAGGAGAATGCGAAGATGACGACGTACGTCTCTCCGATTCCGGATCCAAGCGCTTTCGCAACAGATGCGTTAGCTATCAGCTGGGGGAGAATGTATGCATACGCATTCCCTCCAGCAATCCTGATTCCAAAAATTCTTCAGAAAATCAGACAAGAGGAATGCCAAGTGCTTCTGATCGCCCCGGATTGGCCAAGCCGATCATGGTATACGGATCTGCTGGACCTTCTGGTCTGCAATCCGGTTCCTCTGCCTCTGATGGACGATATTATCTTCCAGGGCAAGGCCCTTCACAACAATCCGTCAATGTTCAGATTGACTGCGTGGATGTTGTCAAGGAATCTAGAATTAAGGAGGGCTTTTCTGAGCAAGCAGCCATGTTTATGGCCAAAGCCAGGAGGGGGTCAACCTCCAGAGCATATAATTATAAAATCAACAGATTTGCAGAATGGTGCTCAAAAAGATGTATTGATCCAATGGATTCATCTATTCAAGTAGTAGCTGATTTCCTCTGTCACCTCTATGATGCCTATAGCCTCAAGCCTAACTCTATTGCTGGTTATAAGTCAGCATTAATGTCTGTTATTCCTTGCTTGGCTAAGAGGGGAAGTGATGAAGTAAATACATTGAATGTATTAATTAAAGGCATGGGCAATCTAAGACCAAGGAATCCACCTGTGATTCCGTCTTGGAGTTTATCGCTAGTGCTTCAAGTACTAGGTGATAAGCCTTTTGAACCACTTAGTTCCATTTCTATGAAACTATTAACACTGAAGACTGTGTTTTTAATTGCTGCGGCCTCGGCTAGGCGTAGGAGTGAAATTCATGCCTTATCAGCCGAGGATGACCGTTTTGTGGTTTCAGGGGAAGGCCTTAAGCTGCTACCTAGGATTAATTTCTTGGCTAAAAATCAGTCGTTGAAATATCCAGGTCAACCTATTATTTTGCCTGCTTTAACTAGATATGATCCTAATTCTAAAGCATGGTGTCCCGTCCGGGCGCTGCGCCGGTACAAACAACGTACGGCGGCATGGCGCACCGACCAGTCAGCGTTATGGTTGTCATATATTGAACCCCATGGGAGGGCTTCTAAGGACACCATTTCCAGGTGGATTGTGGAATGCATTCAGTTTTGCCATAAATCCGCTACCGGGAAGCAGGTTGACGTGGCCAAGGCTCACAGTGTCCGCGGCGTAGTGACATCCACGGCCCTATTTAATGGGGTCCCTGTGGATGATATTATGTCGGTGGCTCAGTGGCACTGTGAGTCAAGTTTTACAGACCATTATCTCCGTGACACCTCTAATCCTCTCGCCTTGTCGGTTTTGAAAAAATAAATCGGTTTATATTTTTTGAGGAGGTTTTTCCTCATTACTTATATATTTCACAATTAATTTATGGAAACACCCACTTTTTTGGGCCTGCATCAGTCTTTGCCAATGGGAAGATGATGTCAGCAGCCATTTTCAACAAGGTCAGTCTTGTTCATGTGTTGTCCGTTGTTGATTGTATTGTCACGATTACCCGTTATTAATATGGTGATGGTTTGTGTATTTGTGTGGTTCATTGTTGAGAGTTACGAAAATGGAGTTTTTTCGTCTCTGTCCTGTAGTACATGGCACTTGTACGTAGAGAGCGTATAGGACATTGAGGTCAGTCGACTCTTCCTCCCAGGAAGGAGGGGGGGGGAGCGCATATGACATTCGGTCATCTCTCATACATCGGTGGTGTTATCCGATGGTTAGTCAAATCCTGACTGTTTTTTCTTACAGTTTCAGAAGTTTAAGTGCCTTAAACGCAGAAAAGCGTATAGGGATGAGCTGGTCTTTTGACCTCGCCTCCCTCCCGCCAGATTCACTTTCGAATTCTGGCAATATCAAAAGTATTAGGGAGGTAAGTATACTCTTGAAGTGAAATAAACGAAATCTAGGATTTCTTTTTTCACGAGAGAGTTGATACTTACCTCCCTAGATACGGACCCGGCCTCTCCACCCCACAGAGGCTCGGTCTTCAGGCTCTTAATAGTTGCATGTGTGTCAGCCAATAATCTAGTCAGAGGAAGTGCTAGTCTGCGCATGCGCGGTGGTGGGGCTGGCATCCGCCAGACTACGCTCTGACTCCCTGCCCAGTAGGGGCACCTAACTGTTTTAAATCTGAGTGTTTATTGAGTGAAAGCCAATATTTAGCAATATCAAAAGTATTAGGGAGGTAAGTATCAACTCTCTCGTGAAAAAAGAAATCCTAGATTTCGTTTAATTTGTGTGAGTTTTGTTGGAGGAAACCGATGAGACAGAGATGTAATTCATTGATTTCAATAACATTGTGTTAGGAGTAGTATAGACTGTATGGCTTTCTTTCTGTTTATGACAAGATTCACATTTTGGGAATCATGTATTATTTGCCGTCAGAGTGTAGAATGGAATCTCAGATGTATAGAACTTCTGTGGCAATGGAGGAATCTGATCTGCCACTCTGAGAGAACCTGGTGTCATAATCAAATACATCACATATTAGCTTAAAGCGATGCTAATCTCATCTCAAATGTTGTATGGTACAGATAGATTGTTTTATAGATTCTCTCATTCATATCCTGTCACATTCCCATATCTGTATCACAATTATCTGCTTTGTAATATCGCATAAATGTTGAACAGTGATCGCCGCTATTTTGCCTCCTCAAGTGATGGTGTGTGATGTCATGTAAGTGCCAATGCACTACATTCTTTATTATATAATATTCATCCCGTTGAATCTTTTGAAACTAATTTAACTGAAAGTTGGTGCTGCCTATGGCAGCTAGGCAGCAACAAATTCCAGTCAAATTAGTTTCAAAATATTCAACAGCTTACCTATATGATTGCTTTTATACCATATTGCCAAATGATAGCTAATACCTCTAAGACTGAGCGTATTTACTGAGGTAGGTTTTTTCTGATTGGTTGAAAAGTAAATCATAACAGCCATCGTAGACTGTAGAAATACATTGTATATCAACATGTAGTTACTAAAGCCTAAGTATCTTTCCTTGTTGGCATGATAAAAAGCTCCAATGTCAGAAATGGTTTATGGGTGACAAATTCCATCACCTGAATGGTTAGTATAAGATAAGGGAAGATTTCTGTCATGAAACTTGAAATGTCTGTCACTATCCACTAGTGTACGAATGTTACATCTTTAATGAATTTATAATTTAGTAAAAATTCTTTTGAATATTTTGAAACTAATTTGACGTATAGGTGTTACTGCCAGGTAGCTGTTACTGCCAGATGAGGCAACATCCCCTTAGTCAAATTAGTTTCAAAATATTCAATAGCTTTACCTGTATGTATGATTACTGTATTCTGCGGCTGTAGTAGTAGAAACATCCTACAGCTGCAATCAGTCCTTCTTCGCTTTTGCCCAACTGTGTCTTGTCCTCAGCTGAATTCCTTAGCTTCCTCAGGTCCATTCTTGACTTGAGTGTACCGAGTCCTGCTTTCTTGAGGTCACCTCGTAGCACGCTTAGCAGATTTATGCAATGTCATCATCTCCTGGCTTTGTATTTGCTGGCTCCAAGTAGGGCAAATTCCAAGGCTCTCTGTGCTGGTGTCTCTTCTGGCATCCTTAGCACATGGCCAAACATGGACCGTCTTTGCTGGGCGACATCTACAGACAGCGGCGACGTATTTTATGTACTTTACCTGTATAATCACTACAAAATTTGGATTCTGGGAATTGATTGTTCAAAGTACTATATAAATAGATTACATGTGCAAAAAAGTTGGCGGAACTTAGCTAGAACTGGGTGGGCATAGCTAGAAATGGGCGGGCATAGCTAGAAATGGGTGGGCATAGCTAGAAATGGGCCCCTCCTGTGGCTTGTATTGTAGAGATCATTCAATTCTATTTCTATTGCTAAACTGCAACCCATTCGGAAAGGAAAATGTTCCAAAAGTACTGTACGAGATTCACAGAGCGATAAAATAATGGCTGTAAAATACGTGGTCAATGTGATGTGTGTACAGGCGAGGTACTGTGTTACCCTCTATGCGCACAAATCACTAACTGGCTAGCTCGTTACAGTAATTACTGTTAAAATCAGCTACCACAGAATTCCACTGTGTATCAGAAACTCACATTGTGAAAGCGTCACCGGCAAAGTAAGACTTTTTGTCTTGCGGTGTTGGTGTGATGGAAGTGTTTGTGGGATATGATGCGAGGCGGGTTCGCCGGTTATAGATAGTATGCTATTGCTATCTGAAACAGCCACAGACTTCTCGCAACATTGCTTCCAGAGTATGGATCTGTCTTTCTGTGACTGACTCATTATCTCTTTAGTTGCCAAGACATCCAAAATGGTTCTCTGCAGTGGTCTTGAGGAATATTGATTTGTAGGCCAAGAGAAGACTATTTTTGAAAATTTACCACTGGAATGACGGACTCGATAGCTAAGCCATGCTTTCCAGTGGTAAATTAAAAAGTCTTCTCTTGTCCTGCAAATGGATATTCAATAAACAAATATTCAAAAAACTTTACCAGATTTGACCATGAAAGTAGTTAACATAATATTTTTTAACATTAGGCTAATAAGAGTCAAGACAGGTTTTATTATCTAACTTATTTCCAATTATGCGTAATATTTGTGAAAACTACTTGGGCACCAACACTAAGTTTCAGTAAAATGCTTCTGTAAATATTCATTGTAATCAGTGCTGTACTGATGTGGGTCGGGGTGGAGTCTGGGTGGGGAGGTGCAGCAGAGACAGTTCCCCCTGGGAGCCGAGTTTTGTGTAGTGTTGGCATGGGGGAGGGTACACCAATATGTCCATTGGGGCTGATATTTCCCACAGGTGACAATATTGTGGTGTGGGAGTGGGCATCAAATGGCTAGTTTGTTGTCCAAACACCTCACTATGACACTGATTGTATTTTGTTCTATTTTCTGTTTTTTTCAGGCAGATAGATAGCCTCTTGCATCAATTGGAGCCTGAACCGGAGCACGAGAAATAGTCCACCAGTCACTAGAATTGGTTTAATCATTGTCCGGGAAGTGTAGGAACTTTCAGAGTTATATCCGTCCAAACAGATGTCTAACCAGCATCTTATATATTTATGTTTATCACATTTTTTTCTCTCTACCACCCTATAGCGGTCAAGCTGGACACACTACACCACCTTATGTAGAGTAGTCTTGAGGAATGACGATTTACAGGCCAAGGGAAGACTTTTTTTAAACTTCACTGGAATGATTATCCGAGCCAGTGAGTCCAATGATAAAGTTTCATAAATAGTCTTCCTTTATTCTACATTCGCTAAGTAGAAGCTTTGATGCTTCTGACTAATTTTAGCCAATAAAGTTCTCAGAAATTGATAACGATGTGCATTTTAACCCTTTCATGGTCAAATTTGATCAAGAAAATCTAAATATGTACTTATTGAATGTCCATTTGCTGGCCAAGAGAGGACTATTTTTGATAATTTACCACTGGAATGACTGGCTCGGTTGGCTAGCCACCAACAACTTTCAGTCAAATTGTTTTCAAAGTATTTAGTAGGTTAAAAAATATAACCCTGAAGTATGTGACTATATGTCGTCTGCAAAAACTCAGCAATCAGACAGTTAAGGAATCAGCATATTTTTGTCCCACAGTCTAACAAACAACACATAGGTGTTCTGTTTACCCCTTGTGAACACATAACAAAATGACAGACTTTCTAATATATGGAATATTACATTGAATATTTTGAAACTAATTTTACTGGTCGATGTTGCTGCCCATGTCCCATAGGTTCCAGTTAAGTTAGTTTAAAAATATTCAACAGCTTTTCTGGATTGTCATTTTGAAATTGAGGTTGTGGAATTTCAGGGGTTAAAATGTTAATAGATGTGTTTGTGTTACTATTGTGTATCCATTGAAATCCATTCACATGCTATATGATTATTTTTAGAAAGTATTTTTCTGTCTGAATTATTTTTTTTCTATTTATTATTCAATGAGTAATTTAAATAAATAAATAAATAAATAAAACTATATACGTTATATATTTGGCATATAATTGTTTGTGTAAATTTATTATCTCCCCCAAGACTTTGTGACACGAAAATTCCTTCACTGAATTGACATTCTTTTGGGAAAATATCTTGCCTGTTCCCACAATGCATTGCTCACAACACTTCATCCTGGTAAATAAATAAATAAATAAAAATATCATTTATATATTTGGCATATAATTGTTTGTGTAAATTTATTATCTCCCCTAAGACTTTGTGACAAGAAAATTCCTTCACTGAATTGACATTCTTTTGGGAAAATATCATGCCAATTCCCACAATGCATTGCTCACAACCCCTCATCCTGGCAAGCATGCCAGGGGACGTGCTGGAACTGTATTACTTGTGTACTATTAGGCTTGGATATAACACACTTTAAGACATTTATACATACAAACAAAACAATCAGAGAGGTTTAATCCTCGCCCTACTGTCACACTCATATGTTTTCGTATTTTAAGGATTTTCCTTTTTAGCTCGACCTTGCGACGTAAAATGAGCTATTGTGATACCATGCACGTCGTGCGGCGGCTGCGTCCAATTTGCGTTTAGCTCAACTTTTGTGTATATCATGTTTGGTTAATCATACTGGACCCAAACTTGGGAACACGCTTCTTTATAATGACACAGCATCACACAGTGAACATGGGGTCAAAGGTCAAGGTCACTGTGACTTAAAAACCTAGTTTTTTGCAACATTAACAGTTTCTGTTTAGCTCAACTTTTCTATTTATATCCGATGTTTGGTTAAACATACTGGACCCAAAATTGGACACATGCCTCCTTATAAAGAGAAGATATCACAAAATGATGTTGGGGTCAAAATGTCAAGGTCACTGTGGCCTTGGTAAAAACCTTGTGGTTTTTCAACATTAACATTTTCCGTTTAGCTCAACTTAGCAGTTTATATCTCATCTTTGGTTACTCATATTGGACCCAAACTTGGACACATGCTTCTTTATAATGACACAGCATAACACAATGACCTTGGGTCAAACATTCAAAGGGCAAAGTCACTGTAACTGGTAAAAAACCTAGTTTTTTTGCACGATTAACATTTTCCATTGAGCTCAACTTTTCTATTTATATCTCATGTTTGGTTACCGGTAATCATACTGGACCCAAACTTGGACACATGCCTCCTTATAAAGAGACGACATAAGAGAATGATGTCGGGTTCAATGGTCAAGGTCACTGTGACTTGGTAAAAACCTAGGTTGTTTTCAACATTAACATTTTCCGTTTAGCTCAACTTAGCAGTTTATATCTCATCTGTGGTTTAACAGCAGCTCTGTCTGTCCTCCAACAACCATGCAAACGGTCTGAACAAGCCAACCAAGTAAGCGGAACCGACCTTACAAGACAAGTAAACTGGCAGTCCCTAGAACAAAGTAGATATCAACAATGGCTAATACTCCTATACTAGATAATATACTAACTAGTTGCAGTACCAACAGCCTACATCCCACCTCTAGCCAACAGATGGCATTCTCATAACCTCAAATTTTTACCATACCACTCAACAGTAGACGTCTTCAAATTCAGCTTTATTCTGCGAACAATACCTTTGTGGAATAAACTACCATCGGATGCAGCAGCAGCACCATCAATTGAATCTTCAAAACGATGGTGTAGCAGGCGGGTCCATAAGACGTCAAAATCATGTACAGTGTATGTATTTTTAACAGCATATGTATATAAGTTTTTCTGCACCAAGCATTGCGCCTCCTTCGCGCAATCGCTGACGCTTTGCGGGACAACAAAAGTTCAAAGGGCAAGGTCACTGTAACCCTGGTAAAATCTTTGTTTCTTCAACATTTAACATTTTCCGTTTGGCTCAACTTAGCGGTTCATATCTCACTTTGGTTAATCATACTGGACCTAAACTTCGACACATGCTTCCAAGTAATGAGAGAGCATAACATAATGACTGTGGGGTCAAAAGGTCAAGGTCACTGCTTTTCAATATTAACATTTTGCATTTAGCTCAACTTAGCAGTTTATATCTTATCTTTGGTTAAGTGTAATGGACCAAACCTTGGCCACATACATCCTTAAATTGGAGGGCATCATACAATGATATGATATTGGGCTCAAAATGGCAAAGGTCAATGTTATTGTAACATTGGTAAAAACATTGGGGGTTTTCAACATTAACATTTTGTGTTTGCTTCAACTTATTAGTTCATATCTCATGTTTGTTTAATCTTTCTGGACACAAACATGTACACATACTTCCTTATAAGGAGAGGGCACAAAACAAAGACCTTTGGGGTCAAAGGTCATAGTTATTGTTAAGTGTATTGATAAGCCTTCTATATTTATTATATGTTTGAAGTCAAACATAGTTCATTGCAAAGTCGTAAAGTCGAGCTTCATGGTTGCATTGTGGTTGCAACCACATTTATGGGGGGGGGGGGGTGTTGGTATTTTCCTGAATCACGCCGAAACTTGTGGAATTCTAGTGGATGGTCACATCCTTTCCTGTGTTAAAATCTGAGCAAAATCAGACATGTAGTTTCATAGATATACACAGATCCAGAATTTTATCTGATCTAGATCCGTGTTCTCTTAGATCTTACCCAGATCGTGGTCAAAGTCTGGAAATCCCTTGCACTGCAAGCTCGTTGGTTGTGTTAACATTTGAGCAAAATCAGATAAGTAGTTTTTGTCTCACCTGTGAAGCAGAAAGCGAGACATGTGTCATTTTTCCGACAGCAGTGACGACGACATCAACAACATTAAGTTTTTACGTTTATCAAGACTTATCAGCTTATATTTCAGTATCAATTAATCCTATTGCAACTAAACTTGGCTATTTGGTTGCCTATGCTGTTAGGATGCGGCATGATGATACTGAGGTCACGAGGTCAAAGTTCAAGGTCATTCTGACCTCTACAAAACTGTAATTTTTCAATGTTACTTTTTTATATTTAGCAAAACTTCTTGGCTTGTCCTTCTTGATTGGTTAAT
This sequence comes from Chaetoderma sp. LZ-2023a, assembly GCA_034401795.1. Classification (NCBI taxonomy): domain Eukaryota; kingdom Metazoa; phylum Mollusca; class Caudofoveata; order Chaetodermatida; family Chaetodermatidae; genus Chaetoderma; species Chaetoderma sp. LZ-2023a. The sequence goes on from CM067361.1 coordinate 42,836,338, forward strand.
CCTCTTGGAACTTGGATATATTGTTACTTATAATGTTAGGAAGCAGCATGCTGACACTGAAGTCACAACATCGAAGGTTACGGTCATTCTGACCTCTGCAAAACTTTGTTATTTATCAATGTTAAGTTTTTGTCTCGCCTGCGAAGCAGAAAGTGAGACATACGTATCACTTTTCTGACGGCGACGGCGTCAACATTAAGGTTCTGCGTTTAGCAAAACTTCTCTGCTTATATTTCATGATTGGTTAAGCCTATTGCAATTAAACTTGGATACATGGTTACCTATAATCTTAGGAAGCAGCCTGATGATGTTGGGTCACAAGGTCAAAGGTCAAGGTCACTGTGACCTTGATACAGGACTCTGCTTTTTCAACATTAAGTCTTTACGTTTAGCAAAACTTCAACTTATATTTCAGGATTGGTTAAGCCTATTTCAACTAAACTGGGATACATGGTTACCTATAATGTTAGGAAGCAGCACAGTGATGTTGGGGTCACAAGGTCAAAGGTCAACATCACTGTGACATTGATACAGAACTCTGCCTTTTCAACATTAAGTTTTTGTGTTTAGCAAAACTTCTCAACTTATATTGCAGGATTGGTTAAGCCTATTGCAACTGAACTTGGTTACCTATAATGTTAGGAAGCGGCATGATGATGTTGGGGTCACAAGGTCAAGGTCAGTGTGACCTTGATACAGAACTCTGCTTTTTCATTATTAAGATTTTGCGTTTAGCGAAGCTTTTCAGCTTATATTTCAAAATTGGTTAAGCCTATTGCAATTTGCAACTAACCTTAGTAGTCCAGTCAATCTAGGCCAAAAATATTTTAACCCGGAACAAATTGCAACATAATTTTTTTACCTCGCCCAGTGTATAGGGGGGGCCATCATGTACAACATATCAAAAGTCCTCCAAAATTCCAATAGGGGAAAGGGTAACATTTGCATAATTATTACCAGATTTGGGCCATTTCACCTGAAAAATCCATTTTTCTTTATTTCTTTAAAACCGGTATGTAATATATGTGTGACTGGGTATTTTTGGACTTTTTTAGTAATAAATGAATACGATTGACATATTCTCCACAAATTAAATGTATTGTGTTATGCCACTTGCATGAATTTACCTAATACCATCATTGATATTGATACAATACATATTATATTTTATTATGTCACGGTATTGTGTGTTTCTAAGCTAAGCTAAGATGAAATAGTATGGCATAGGTACCTGGTTTCTACTAATTTCATCTTGCATCAATTATCCAAGTCATCTTCCTCAATGAGCGTTATTGAATTCGAGCAACTGAGACCCTTACAGTCTTCGCAGGCGGATGTGCAGCTGAGCCCATGTTTTCTACAGGTGCATCTCTTTGATTCACAGCCAGTTTTGCAGCTGCATCTAAATGAATACAGTAAATCGTCAGGTGCTGCCAGCATGTCAGTCTTAACAGGCAGCATTTGGTGGTTGAGAACTTTCCAGCCCCATTCTGTTGGATCCATATCTCCAGCATCTCCTCCAAACTTGAATTTGGTAGTACACGCGAAGACTGTGAAACTTTGCGGATGCGGGTGTTGGTGGTAAATCTCGTGCTTCAACATACTTGGAACTTTTTGCAACCTTCTCCCTGAATCGCTTGTACCGCAAAGTAACTAGACTATCCATTGAAGTGCCATTGTATAGAATAAGCATTGCCTTCTCACCTGCTTTTATCACGTCATCTTTATTCGCATTACTCATTGTAAACACTTCAGCAATTTGAGAGAGTTCTTTGCAGCACTGGATTTTGCTAAGGGATGCAGATTTTCCAATTCCATAAAGCCTAGATGTTGAGTCACAGCCAAGGATAGCATGGATAAATAACAGCTGTGAACACAAACAGAACCCGAGTTTTTCCTTTGCCATTTTGATATTCCACAGTCGGGGGTTTCTTTGCATTTTGCTTTGGCTCTGGTCTGAAAAATAGCTGACAGCCATTCATATCAGTATGGTATAGAAGCAACACCAGTAGGTCAGTATCGTCTCCAACAAGAGCAGTATTTGTTGACTTTGAAGCCAAGATAGCCGTTTGCGTAATTAAGACATGAGCATCACCGCTTGCCTTTATCGTTAAGCATCCAGCCTGTTCGAGAGATGAACTTAAGATTGATATGAACCGATGTTTGTTCTGCTTGTTACTAAGAAAATCAGGCTTACTCAGAGTTACAACTGTTTGCGGAGTCAGTACAACAGTTGCGCCTGATCCACGAGTTCGCCTCTTATGTGTTACATCTTTTATGTCTGGGCCTTGGTCATAACCATCAAAAACTACTGTAGCCTTTCCATATTTACTTATGCAATATTTTACATATCTTTGACAAACATTTGCAAATGTCTCCACGCTGCCATGGAACACGGTGTAATAGAGCTCCTCCATCAAGCACATAGTGGACAGAATCTGGAAGGACTGCATCTTCATTTTGAATTAATTTCCACAATGCATCAGCAAGTGCCGGCTTATTTGCTTCCCATGGAAGAGATGAATTATCAAAGAGTGCGGGCGGATGAGTGCACAACTCATACTCAAAATAAGATGCTGGATTCCCTTTTGATCCATTTGTAGCAATTAAACTGAGTCTTTGAAATAGGAGTTGTGGATCAATTTGTACACATTCATCATCAATCTTGAGAGATGTTTTGGATGCTAAGGTAATAGCTTGTCTCTTTCTCTGAAACGAAATGCTTGATACACATTGGCCACACATCGAATTAATAATTGATTCTCCAATATCTTTAGCATCGTCAACATTGACTGATTCATGTGCAGACAATCCACTAACAAGTCCTCTAAGAGAAGGGTCTGGTCCAAATGGATTCAGTTCACTAAGGATTTTGAGAATTTTGTAAGTATCATCCATATCACGCTTTATTCGAGATTGTGTGGAATCTTTGTGTTGTTCACTTGAATCACAGTTTACCCCAGACCTCTGTATCTCCGCATATGAACATCCAAATCCGTGCTTGTACAAGGTGTCAACAATAAATCTAGATCCAAATTTATGGTGCATCTCGCATGACAGCCCGAACTGCAAAGGTGCCAAAATAACTCTAGGACGAGTTCCTTGCATAATAGCCTGTCCAACTGATGCCTGTCATTTCTGTGTCTTTTCCAGTAAACAAAATCCGCAATAATTCCCACAGTGTCTGTGGTAAATAATTCAATGCCTTTACTGGGTCGCTCATTTGCTCCCTTGATGGATAGCTTTCAGATGATGTGCATGAATCAATTAACTTAATATCGTGTCTAAGCAGTTTGGCAGCTGTCTGGATGATTAGCATGCTCTCTGATTTGGAATCCTTTCTCTTCTGTTCCTTATAGAAGTCAGTCAAAATAGTAGATGCTTTAGAACGAAAGGTAACAACGTTTGGCTTACCATTCACAGTGCTAATAAATATTTCATCGCCATAATTATCTTTTATTTTATCCTGCATGTATTTTGTACTGTATGCTTTATTCTCTTTATCATCGAGATACTCTTGCATTTTATTAACGAGGTCGTGCAGGGTCAGCTGCTCATCATCATTATTTTCAAGAAATGCCATTGTCGCACTAAATGCTCTTACTCTGTCCAAGTCTTCTGGCCTTCCATGTTTTTGGGATGAGCAAGATGAGTGCAGCTGAGGGATATTTTTCATGGTTCGAAAATGTACGCTGCAGCTTTGATGGTATACTGCATTGACAACGCATAAATCCGGCGTGAAGGCAAGCCGCCCAGCTACAAGTTTGCCCCATTCGTCTTTTCTCTGCTCACAGGCCTCAGCGATACTACATTGAAAGTCATGAGTACTTACTGGATAAATATCATAGCCACGTTTCTTTCCATCTTGAATTTTTGCAGGGTATCCGCATAGCAAACAATGTTCACTAAAATTGAATGTTGGACTTTCTGAACGGAGTGTTCGCATGGGTGGCGGAGATTGTTCAATTTTCTCTGCATCACGGGCAATCCGCTTGGGATCAATGAACTCCCGTCGACATTTTACATGAACCCTCTGTCCTACTTCAGCTATGACATCACTTTCACGGGCTCTGCTAGCATTGTTAATACCATCACAGCCTTTAACTCGAAGCTTAACAGTTTGTGACCCATTTTCTAGGCTCTGTTTACAAATAACGCATGTATCTAAATCCATGTCCATATTCTGATTGAATTGTATAGAAATTTATTCAAATTGTGAGATAAAAGTGAAAATTAAAATGCAATTTATTTTAGATAAAATTTTAAAAGCGAAAAACAAAATTAAACTTACTTTAAATATAATTTTTTTAAACTACCCCGGCCCTGTGCATACAACCATATTTAATCTGTGTTTTGGAGAATTTGTACAAGTGGTTCAAGGCAATATTGCCAGTTGCTTACTGTCTTCCGTGACCATGAAATTCAGAGCTTAGACAACATTTCTACTTCGTTTATTTGCGGAATGAAGCAGGTAAGGGAAGTTTCATTATTCGGATAATGGCGGTAGCTAAATATGCGAATTTACTCACTTTCCCATCGAGGGATTTTGGAGGACTTTTGAGATGTGACACCTGGCAGTCCCATGAATGCCGCAGAAAAGAAATAAATTCTGTTGCAATTTGTTCTAGGTTAATTTGTAGTTTTACTGGACTATAGTTACATGATTACCTGTTAGGAAGCAGCATGATAATATTGAGGTCATCAGTGCTATCATTGGACCAGACAATACCAGAGTCCTTTTTGTCTGGATGAGAATATATGTTGATTGTTGTATATGTGTTCATAAAGCCTAATTCTCCTTTTGTTTCTTCTACAGCCGTGTCCAGCTCATGTGAGTGAGTCCACTTATTGCCTTATTCCAATTTGTTGACAAGTTGTAGCGTCTAACATATTTCATAATGCAAATGACGCACTATTCTAAAAACATAGTGTTTTGTTAACATTTAGTATTCTTTCATTTAATAATACACAATCTACACAACAAAATAACTTAAAATTCCAAGTAACATTGTTATAATCTGAGCTCTGATGTTTATCGACAAAGAGGAGGCAGGCTAGACATTGAATTCTGCGGAATGCTTGTTAGGCGTAGCAATTGTATCATATTATAATTTGGGATTGTTTAACCCTAATGGAACACAACTTGGGTACATGGTTGCTTATGTCAAGAGATTACAGGGTGGTGAAATGGAGGTGACCAGGTCAAAGGTCACGGCCATTCTAATATTGCTATTTGACTTCCGCTTTCTGAACCTTAAAGGCCAAGTGAACTTATGCCGTGGCGACCATCTGTCGTGTATCCGTCGTCCGTCCATCGTCCGCCAACTTTTCCTTTAAACAACTTCTCAAGAACCACAGGGCTGATTTCAATTATATTTGGCAGGAAGCATCTTTAGGACATAGGGATCCAAGTTTGTTCAAATGACGCCGATCGGCCAGTGGCCATCTTGGATTTCGGCCGATTTTAGGAAACATCTTTAAAAATCTTCTCCGAAATCACTTGGGGAATCGATTCAAAACTCATGAAACTTCGTCTAGGGAAAGAGGTAAGCCAAGTTTGTTCAAGAAGACTTGATTGACCAAATGGTTAGACGGCCATCTTGGATGGCCTAGTTTTTCCAAAAACGACTTCTCCAGAACCGCTGAAGAGATCGGGTCGAAATTTGGGAGATATGATGAGGGACTAAGGGGCATTAAAAATTTGTTCACGGGAATTTGATTCATCAAACAACATTTGGATTTTTTTATTTGATGGATTTTGAGGACAGAATTGGTTCTATATATGTTTTTGCATATTCTGAGCTCAAATTTGCCATTTTCGAAACTCAGATAAACGGTTTGGTGGCCATCTTGGATTATTTTCCCGACAAAGGCGCCCATACTAAAGCAATGGGAGATTTGAAATGTCTTCTCGAGAACTACTAGTCCGATTTCAATTATATTTGGCAGGAAGCATCATTAGGGCATAGGGATCCAAATGTGTTCAAATGAAGCTGATCGGCCAATTTGGCTGGTAGCCATCTTGGATTTCCATCGATTTTAGGAAACGTTTTTAAAAGTCTTCTCCGAAACCGCTTGGGGAATCGATTCAAAGCTCATGAAACGTCATCGAGGGAATGACGTAAGCCAAGTTTGTTCAAGCGGACTTGATTGACCAAATGGTTTAGTGACCACCTTGGATGACTTAGTTTTACTGAAAACTACTTCTCCAGTACCACTGAAGGGATCAGGCCGAAACTTGGGAGATATGATTAAGGCCTAAGGACCATTAAAGTTTATTCAAGGGAAGTTGATCCATCAAAAAACATTGCCGATGTGGGCCAATCAAAATGTAACGGGTTTCGCGACCATTTATTTGATTGATTTTGAGGCGAAGATTGGTTCAATATTTGTTTTTAGATATTCTGAGATGAAATTAGCAATTTTCGAAACTGTTGGATAAATGGGTTGCCGTCCCTCTTGGATAATATTCCCGCAAAAAGCTCCCATACTAAAGCAATGTTCTCGAGAACTACTGGGACGATTTCAGTTATATTAGGAAACATATCAATTCAACTGGTCGGGTCAACTCAAGTTTGTTCAGATTTTGTTCTGACGCAGATACAATGTATATCAAAATCTGAATGTTGCTCCACTGTTTTGTAGCTGCTGTTATAGTTTTTGTGGCCAGTTACGGGAGCTCTACTCTTGTACCCAGTCTGAAAATTGACGGTTATGTGTAACCGGAATGTAACCAACTGTAACCATTTTGATTGTTCTTGTAACTGTTAATGGCCACTGTGTAACCGTTAATTTTTGTTTCGTAACCATTACAATTTTTTCTTGGTTAGTGTAACCGTTAAAAGGTTATCTCCATAACCGTTAAAACTGAGACAGAGATTTTGTAACCGAGAAATTTTTGTGTAACCATTAAAGTTGTTTTTTATAACCGGGAATCTGTTTTTACTTGGAAATGTTTCCCTTGGAAATTTTTTCACCTTTTTGTCACATTTTCAGCGGGTTTTTTTTTTTTGGTGGTTGGTTTTATGTATCGACATTTGTTGTGTTGACAGACTTTTTCTGGGTTTTTTTACTTATATTGTGTGTAACATAACTGAAAGCTAACATGGACTGTTCCAATGTTAGGAACTTGTCCTGGATTGCGATTCGGGTTTGTGGCATTTTGTACTTTGTTTAGTTATACTACGGCAAAACAGTATAGCAACATTCGGATTTTGATACACATTGTATCTGCGTCAGAACAAAATCTGAACAAACTTGAGTTGACCAGACCAGTTGAATTGATTTCATTATTGCTGAGGGTCAGCTACCAGCATACAGTATCCGGTACCTACCTAGCCTACACACAGAAGGTGTGTGTAGTTGATGGCAGAGACGGATCCCATGACACCATGCAACTCAAGTGACACTAGTTATCTTGATGAGCAACAACACCATAAACAAACATGAGAGTCCCGTGCATTACAGACTTTCACCAACAAAGCCAGAAAGCACAAAATATCATCAACAAACACTGGAATCTACTAACTAGCAGCCAGAAATGTAGAAACACCACTACAAAACCTATATTTGGTTACAGACGTAATCCCACAATTAAGGATACTCTAGTAAAAGCCAGATTTGAATTTCCCGCCAAAGCTGGCACACAAGGATAAACTTCTAAATCCTATTGATCCATGCACCAGAAAAAATTGCTTTTTTGTCACAAAATAGACAATACGCGCTACTTCACCAGTACGCACATTTGCCTTAAATACAGGTGTACGGTCAAAACCCATTGCGACACGCAATGTTGTCTACTTACCTGCACACGAAGCAAAAACAGTATGTGGGAGAAAGAAAACGGGAGTTCCACATACGAATCAAGGAACATCTCAGGGATATAAAAAATAAGGATTCCCCTGTAGTGCATCATTTTAATTTGGCCACACACACAGGACAAGATATGGCCTTTAAAATTATACATGTTCTTCCTCACGACCCAGAGAAAACACATAACGTAAAGAACAAGAGAAGTACTGGATACACTAACTACACACGCTAGACCCCGTGGGGATCAATCGTGCAGACTGGTGATTCCTTTAATTCGTTTCACTTACATTAGGAAACATCCTTAGGGCATGAAGATTTAAGAGTTTGTTCAAACGAAGCCGATCAGACAATTTAGCCGGTGGCCATCATCGATTTTGGTTGATTTTTAGAAATGTCTTTAAAAATCTTCACTGAAACTGTTTGAGCGATTGATTCAAAACTCATAAAATATCACTTAGGGCCCGAGCTGAACCAAGTTTGTTCAAGGGAACTTAATTTGCCAAATGGTTGGGCGGCCATCTTGGATGGCCAGGTTTTCATGAAAGAAACTTCGTCTCCAGAGCCACTGAACGGATTGGGCCGAAATTTGGGAGATATGATGTTGATGACTAAGGGCCAATAAAGTTTGTTCAAGAGAAGTTGATACATAAAGAAACATGGCCTCTGTTTTCTTGTTGCAAGTCTGCTCAACTTATTAGAGTTCTACTTATTGTTAATGACCATTCTAGTTGAAATGCCTATGGTCCAAGTGAGCGATACAGGCACCTTTGGCCTCTTGTATTTCCGTACAGGTTAATCTTATTGGAAGAAAATGTGAATACATGGTTATCTATAATGTTAGGAAGCAGCATAATAACATGGAGGTCACAAGGTCAAAGGTCAATGCCACTGTGACAAACAGGAGACTGGCGAGAGATTTAATTCTGCAGAATTCTTGTTTAGGTACATCTCCAGACACACAGACAGTCAGACACAGTAACAGTCAGACACACTGACATTCAGACACATTGACAGTCAAACACACTGTCAGTCAGACATACTGACAGTCAGACACATTGACAGTCGGACACATTGACAGTCAGACACACTGACAGTCAGACACACTGGCAGTCAGACGCGCCTGCTGGCAGTCAGACACGCTGAGTAGCATTCATATTGTTAGTCATCCCTCCTGTGATAAGAGGTCATGAAAAGTGATTCATTGGGAAGCAGGATGGTATGTGTGTGAGACTGTAACCTGTCACTTGCCGGACGGGTGAAGCAGTTTGGTGCCCAGGTACCCATGGGGTGGATGACGTGTCTAGTACGATCTGCGCAGGGCCTCTCAGCTAAGATGACGTCAAAGAACGATCTATGCGGAGGCCTTAGCTGCAATGCATCTAGTGGGCATTGCCTCCGTGGTCCGGTCTAAGCGGGCCTATGGCCCCTTGCCAAAATTACCCTATTAGCGCCCAGTACTGTGTTCGCTCGGCTCAGGAGTCGTCAGTGTGCATCTTGACTCTGTCCCGGATTATGTCCCCCTAACTTGGACAGGTCTTTATCTCAGGCATGTATGGAAAGGCACCTAGCCTAGGCTGCATCCTGTGTGGGGAACTGGGCATCCATCCGGCATGGCGGGGACAGCGAACCACACCAGGAAGGCCAAAGGGTGTAATGCGGTATCTTCGGATACTTAGTAGTTCGTTACCCTTGCCAAGGTAGGAAGCACTGCTAAAACATATCTTAATTATTATTTTCTTTTATCTGCTGGACAATCCTCCCACACCGCAGTGCATAACTGGGCAACTTGCGTTTAAACCTAATGTCAGGTTAAAACGATAGCCAGCCATTTGTGGCCTAAGATAGCTCTTGTCTCTAAAAACTAAATATTAGGTTAGGCATAGAAGAAGGCCCGCATAAATAAAAGCGGCAACTACTAATTCAGCATATTGAAAACTACGTATAAGGTGGTGACGTGGGAATCCTTCAGGAATCGCTCGTCCAGTCTTCACGTAAAGCAGCACGCAGCCTTATAGTCATAATTTCACTAGGTTTGATCTTTTTTTTACAGCATTTTGGTTGAATATTAGAGTACGCCCTAAGCACATGCAGCGCGGCGAGTCAACACCAGCCACCGGAATGGCCCGGCACTACCCCGCGCTACAGTATCATTCCGACACTACTACTACCACACAAGAGACAAGGTCTTAACGTGATGTCATGCTTCTCGGGTAACGGGTAAAGAGTAATACTGTCATGAAACAAAAATTTTTTTTTTTAAATAAAAAATATATAAAACTCCCATGCCCCACCTCTTCGGGAGAAACCCGCATTATCGCCGGCCCTGTCTGGCCAGCCTCTCTGTCTCTCTCTCTCTCTCTCTCTTTATCTCTGTTGGTTTTTTTAGGTGGTTCCCCGTTGCTCCTATATTTTGAACTTGGTACAATCTAGCTTCTTGAGAGATTTGAACCATGGGTTTTTTTGTTAGAATTCAGCACTGTTATCAACTGATCCAACGGAGAACCGATAATTAGAATACAAATAATGATACTAATTGTTGTGCAATAATAGCAAACAGATCAATTGGACTGATAAGACACTGCTAACTACAAAATTATAGTCTAATATATACGTTATCTCGAAGTGACGTCAAGATCTAGAGGGACTGATAAGCGCAGCAATACAGCAATGAGAACACATAACTTATCCAGCTATAATTACTAATGCATACATGGTCGAGGTAGTTAATGCGTTGGTTCAAATCCTCGTTTTGTGTTATTAGCAAACTTAAAATCACTGGTTCAAATCTGACTATTAGCATTTGTGGATACCAAGAATGATGAGAATGAAGTGATCCCTAGTACCAACTCGGTACAATATAAGCATACACTCTCTCACAATACTGACACGTGTTGCCAGGGAAGATCTGATGTGTGCGCATGCGTGCTACGCATTCTTACAGACTCAGCCATACCTCTCTCATAGGGCTTTATACACACGTACTATCCTATCCAGGGGGCAAGCTTGGAATGCACCGGGAGAGGGCATCCCATACCCACCCTTGCTGGGACGGCCCGGACCTGTCCGGCCGATCGGCGCTACATGATCATGTGATTCCATGTCTACAATTACTCTACCGGCACAGTCACATAAAACACATGATTGCAGACCACAGACCCTCGACAGGGCCAAGGTCAAGAATAGTAGTTTATTTAGCCCACCTGCTATGCGTTAACACCCAATTAGACACAGCATCGATAATGGTATACCACGTGTGAACGTGCAAGCATACATTATGTGTATACACTCAAAACACTCAACTTTGTGTAAACAATATTACACACAATGGGCCTGAGCGCCTTGTGACGAACCCCACACGCCCATTTAGAGACAAGCATCCACTATCACATCGCATGAGTGACCCCCCCCCCCCCCCACAGGTTCCAGGTACTGATCGCCAGCCCCACACATAATACGGTCTGAACGCCCATTTAGAGACAGGCATCCACAGTGATATACACCATGATTACTGTTGCACAGCTTCGCACTATTGCTAAGCAATTCGACCTTAGAGGCTACTCTAAGCTTAAGAAAGCCAACCTGCTCCAGATGATCGGACAGGCCCATGCCGAGGGGTTACAGAAGCGACTCTCCCGAGCAATGAAGACAGGAAGGTTTCCAGCGCTTACCAAAGATGATCATTGGAATCCCCACAAGAAAGCGCAGCGGATACATGAGCGTCGTCAGTTGGACGAGGAGGTGAATGCTAGCTTGCGAGCCAAGACTGTAGCGAGGCGGATGGCGGACCATCCACTGGAGCGCTTACCTCCCCTATGCAGGATCACTAAGTGAGTGATGAGGGGGCCGAGGGCTGAAACCTTAGCCTGGAGCATGAGGCGAGAAGGCGAGCACATTCTCGACCAGCGTCTCGTCAAAAAGGAGACAGGATAGAGGACGCCGGTCAGTACACTGGATATTCTTCAGAGGTCTAGAAGGAGACATCACAGGCCAGATCATGCAAAAGATCCAGCAGACTGTCCAGAATGCCTTCTACCTCCGCTACACCCATACCTATCGCATCCGTTACATCGAAGACGGTAGGGTGATGCTCTTCCACAAGAATGCTCCAGGGAGCCCATGGCTGAACACAATAGGAGCAGCTCAGGACTGGATGGAAGCAAGAGAGCAAGCCTGCCTCGACACAGACAATATCGATCGACCCAAGTGGGCTTTCGGTCGATCAATCAACGTTGAGGTCATCGACCGCCAACCTCTGCTTGGGACAGGCCCGCTCCCAGACTGGCTATGACAGAAGAAGAGTATGACTGCCCTCGACACCTACAGGGACAACATGTGTCTCAGGAGATGTCTAGCAGTCCACCGAGGAGCGAGAGCTGATAGAAGTACAGCTCCTGCACGAGAGCTTGCCACACAGTTCTACGGCAAGACAGTGATAGTACCTGATGTCCGCAAGACCTCGCTGGATCAGCTGGACAAGGTACAGTTCTTCGCCAAGAGCAGGATTCGCATATATGAACCAACCAAAGAGGGCACCTGGCACTTGATCAGGCAAGCGGCTCACTACTGTGACACCATGACCATCGGAGTGTGGGACCACCACGCCTTCTACATCAAAAACATCTCCAAGCTGGCACATATACTAGTCTGTGTCACTGTCAGCAGAGGTTTACACAGGCATGCAATCTTCAACGCCACGCTGATCACTGTACAGGCAAAACCACAATCGCGTGTCCTGGCCAGAAGGTTTAGGCGCCACAGTCTGCATATGAGAAAGCCTTCTATCCGCCCCAACCATCCAGTTCAGCGGCTACTCATTGGATCGAGTATGAGTCGAGAAACAGAGGCGTATACATACACCATGTAGAGTGTGGGCATGGTGGCGAGCGTTGGATCGAGGGCGCTCCCGTAGATGGTTATGATCTGACCACCAACACCGTTTACCAGTTCCATGGCTGTCACTGGCACGGGTGTCCACAACACCATCACGGTGAAGATGCCGAACAAAGATACCGCAAGACAGTCCTGAGAGAGGAGAAGCTGAGAGCATCTGGATGCACGCTTGTGGTACAGTGGGAGTGCTGTATAAAACGGTGTCCAAGTGTCCCTAAACGAGTTCGGACTGTCCCATACCCACCATAGTTTACGACTTTGAAGTGATCCTAGATGGTATCAAGACTCATCCTACGGAGACTCTCATGATCGAGTGTACTCACATACCTATATCTGTGTCAGTTGGCTGCTCCTTAGATGGCGCCACGAGTGAGCTCACTCACCTCTGCAATCCTAACCCCAAAGAACTGATCAGAGAGTTCATGCTGGTGAACCAATGGTGATCATATCTAATCCGGACAAGGGTTAGGACACAGTACATACCAACAGACCTGGACAAGCTCCCAAAGCATCAGCAGCGACTGATCAATGAGTGGTGTGACGAAGTGCCTGTACTGGGGGTTCAACTCTGGGCGGTATGACCTGAACCTCATCAAGAAGTGCTTTGTCGATGAACTGACTGACAGTACAGGTACAGTGAAAGTCGCCAAGATGGCTAATCAGACCATGTTCCTCATAACACCTGAGCTACGGTTTCTTGATGTGCTGAACTACCTCGGCGAGGTTGGAGCCTGCTATAGAAATATACGCGGAGTCAGTGTCCATCTGCAGGTACTCAAAGCTGTCATGAGCTACGTAGCGATCGATTAGGTCGTAGTAGAACTCCAGTATTCACAGCTTCGCGAACTCATAAACGGCTATCCCCACCTGGAAGGGCCTTCGGATAGTGATTCTCGGCCTGCGACTCTGGAGCTCGTATGACTTACTGATCTCCTCGAGATCTTCGAACCATGCATTATGCAGGGCCTTGTCTACCACGCGTTCATCCTTCATGAAGCTGGTGTTGCTATGATGTTCTAGGGGCCTCGATGAGCTTCCCATAGGCACTGTTGCCGAGGAGTTTGAAGAGATCTGCCAAGAGCGCTTTGCTCTTATCTACATCTCCCAAGCAGCAGGCCTCCATAACATTCTCCACGAACCACTCGAATGGGCGCTTGGCCTCAGTCTATGATGCGGTGTACAGCATTGATCTCCAGGCCATGGGTTATATACCAGTTGAGTGTTGGGGCGTACAGCAGCCGCTTCTTGCTACTGGCACCGACCAGCTTCTGGGTGGTGGGACTCTTCCTCCCTGTTCGCCCTAGATATGCCAGCATCTCAGAAGAGATTGCCTCTACCGGGATCTCGCGGTTATAGAAGAGAGGAGGCATTTCCTCGAACTTTGCTCACAGAGCCTTGGGGACCTCTATATCCACCTCAGCAAACCCAAACCAGCTGTCTGCTAGGAGAGCCTCCTTAAAGCTAGCTACACCACTAGCGCCGGACCAATGGCGCACTGTCTCCTTACCACATGGCGTCTCTTTGGCCATCATTGACAGGTACAGAGCATTTGCGTCATAGCCGAGTAGACGTTGGCAGACACGCTCACTCTGGCGGATTCGAGTCACACCGGCCTCATGGTATCTGGTGAACACGATGCTGGGACCTCCAACAACAGCACCCTTAAGCATCTCATAGGCTTCCTTGCCCGGTGAATAGAGGCTAACATCCGGCATGTGCTGAGCGGTTCCATGTGGGAGGTACTGCAGTGGCACACCTGGGAGAGACACAGCGTCTTTGAGGATGTCTATTTCTCGTTCTGTGTAGAACTCCCGCATCTGCTCTAGGGCTTCGATGAATGGACTGACGTCCAGGTTGTTGTAGTATCGCAGCCAGTCGGCGAATATCCGCATTCCATGCTAGCTGAATGTCCGGTTACACTGTTCCCACTCTGATCGCGTCAAGAGGTAGCCATCCTTGAGCTTAGATGTCCATGCTGAGTAGTCAGGAAGCCCTGGATAGTTGAGCTTCTCATGTGTGTCAAACCATTCATACGGGAACCAGCTCTTCTGCCGTGTACACCCATAAGCTTTGACACATACCTCATACGAGATTCCTGGGCCGAGGTAGTTCAGCACATCTAGAAACAGTAGCTCAGGTGTTATGAGGAACATGGTCTGATTAGCCATCTTGGCGACTCACTGTACCTGTACTGTCAGTCAGCTCATCGACAAAGTACTTCTCGATAAGGTTCAGGTCATACCGCCCAGAGTTGAACCCCAGGACAGGCACTTTGTCACACCACTCGTTGATCAGTCGCTGCTGATGCTTTGGGAGCTTTCCAGGTCTGTTGGTATGTACTGTGTCCTAACCCTTGTCTGGATTAGATATGATCGCCATTGGTTCACCAGCATGAACTCTCTGATCAGTTCTTTGGGGTTAGGATTGCGGAGGTGAGTGAGCTCACTCGTGGCGACATCTAAGGAGCAGCCAACTGACAGAGATAGGTATGTGAGTACACTCGATCGTGAGCGTCTCCGTAGGATGAGTCTTGATACCATCTAGGATCACTTCAAAGTCGTAAACTATGAAGTGTGGGTATGGGACAGTCCGAACTGGTTTAGGGACACTTGGACAGCGTTTTATACAGCACTCCCACTGTACCACAAGCGTGCATCCAGATGCTCTCAGCTTCTCCTCTCTCAGGACTGTCTTGCGGTATCTTTGTTCAGCATCCTCACCTTGATGGTGTTGTGGACACCCGTGCCAGTGACAGCCATGGAACTGGTAAACGGTGTTGGTGGTCAGATCATAACCATCTACGGGAGCGCCCTCGATCCAACGCTCGCCACCATGCCCACACTCTACATGGTGTATGTATATGCCTCTGTTTCTCGACTCATACTCGATCCAATGAGTAGCCGCTGAACTGGATGGTTGGGGCGGATAGAAGGCTTTCTCATATGCAGACTGTGGTGCCTAAACCTTCTGGCCAGGACACGCGATTGTTGTTTTGCCTGTACAGTGATCAGCGTGGTGTTAAAGATTGCATGCCTGTGTAAACATCTGCTGACAGTGACACAGACTAGTACATGTGCCAGCTTGGTGATGTTTTTGATGTAGAAAGTGTGGTGGTCCCACACTCCGATGGTCATGGTGTCACAGTAGTGAGCCACTTGCCTGATCAAGTGCCAGGTGCCCTCTTTGGTTGGTTCATACACGCGAATCCTGCTCTTGGCGAAGAACTGTACCTTATCCAGCTGATCCGGCCAGGTCTTGCGGACATCAGGTACTATCACTGTCTTGCCGTAGAACTGTGTGGCAAGCTCTCGTGCAGGAGCTGTACTTCTATCAGCTCTTGCTCCTCGGTGGACTGCTAGACATCTGAGACACATGTTGTCCCTGTAGGTGTCGAGGGCAGTCATACTCTTCTTCTGTCGTAGCCAGTCTGGGAGCAGGCCTGTCCCAAGCAGAGGTTGGCAGTCGATGACAGCGCTGACCTCAACGTTGATTGATCGACCGAAAGCCCACTTGGTGTTGGGTCGATCGATATTGTCTGTGTCGAGGCGGGTTTGCTCTCTTGCTTCCATCCAGTCCTGAGCTGCTCCTATCGTGTTCAGCCATGGGCTCCCTGGAGCATTCTTGTGGAAGAGCATCACCCTACCGTCTTCGATGTGACGGATGCGATAGGTATGGGTGTAGCTGAGGTAGAAGGCATTCTGGACGGTCGGCTGGATCTTTTGCATGATCTGGCCTGTGATGTCTCCTTCTAGACCTCTGAAGAATATCCAGTGTACTGACCGGCGTCCTCTATCCGCTGTCTCCTTTTTGCCGAGACGCTGGTCGAGAATGTGCTCGCCTTCTCGCCTCATGCTCCAGGCTAATGGTTCAGCCCTCGGCCCGCTCATCACTCACTTAGTGATCCTGCATATGGGAGGTAAGCGCTCCAGTGGATGGTCCGCCATCCGCCTCGCTACAGTCTTGGCTCGCAAGCTAGCATTCACGTCCCCATCCAACTGACGAAGCTCATGTATCCGCTGCGCTTTCTTGTGGGGATTCCAATGATCATCTTTGGTAAGCGCTGGAAACCTTCCTGTCTTCATTGCTCGGGAGAGTCGCTTCTGTAACTCCTCGGCATGGGCCTGTCCGATCATCTGGAGCAGGTTGGCTTTCTTAAGCTTAGAGTAGCCTCTAAGGCCGAATTGCTTAGCAATAGTGCGAAGCTGTGCAACAGTAATCATGGTGTATATCACTGTGGATGCCTGTCTCTAAATGGGCGTTCAGACCCTATTATGTGTGGGGCTGGCGATCAGTACCTGGAACCTGTGGCGTGGGGGTGGGGGTCACTCATGCGATGTGATAGTGGATGCTTGTCTCTAAATAGGCGTGTGGGGTTGATCACAAGGCGCTCAGGCCCATTGTGTGTAATATTGTTTGTAGATGAGCGTTTACACATAGTTGAGTGTTTTGAGTGTTTACACGTAATGTATGGTTGCACATTCACATGTGGTATACCATTATCGATGCTGTGTCTAATTGGGTGTTAACGCATAGCAGGTGGGCTAAATAAACTACTATTCTTGACCTTGGCCCTGTCGAGGGTCTGTGGTCTGCAATCGTGTGTTTTATGTGACTGTGCAGGTAAAGAGTAATTGTAGACATGGAATCACATGATCATGTAGCGCCGATCGGCCAGACAGGTCCGGGCCGTCCCAGCAAGGGTGGGTAT
Source organism: Chaetoderma sp. LZ-2023a (assembly GCA_034401795.1). Lineage (NCBI taxonomy): Eukaryota > Metazoa > Mollusca > Caudofoveata > Chaetodermatida > Chaetodermatidae > Chaetoderma > Chaetoderma sp. LZ-2023a. The sequence continues at coordinate 42,853,748 of CM067361.1, forward strand.
GGGATGCCCTCTCCCGGTGCATTCCAAGCTTGCCCCCTGGATAGGATAGTACGTGTGTATAAAGCCCTATGAGAGAGGTATGGCTGAGTCTGTAAGAATGCGTATCACGCTTGCGCACGCGTCAGATCTTCCCTGGCAACACGTGTCAGTATTGTGAGAGAGTGTATGCTTATATTGTACCGAGTTGGTACTAGGGATCACTTCATTCTCGTCGTTCTTGGTATCCACAAATGCTATTAGTGAGATTTGAACCAGTGATTTTAAGTTTGCTAATAACACAAAACGAGGATTTGAACCAATGCATTAACTACCTCGACCATGTATGCATTAGTAATTATAGCTGGATAAGTTATGTGTTCTCATTGCTGTATTGCTGCGCTTATCAGTCCCTCTAGATTTTGACGTCACTTCGAGATAACGTATATATTATAGACTATAATTTTGTAGTTACCAGTGTCTTATCAGTCCAATTGATCTGTTTGCTATTATTGCACAACAATTAGTATCATTATTTGTATTCTAATAATCGGTTCTCCGTTAGCTCAGTTGATAACAGTGCTGAATTCTAACCCATGGTTCAAATCTCTCAAGAAGCTAGATTGTACCAAGTTCAAAATGGTTCGAAAAATAGGAGCAACGGGGAACCACCTAAAAAAACCAACAGAGATAAAGAGAGAGAGACAGAGAGGCTGGCCAGACAGGGCCGGCGATAATGCGGGTTTCTCCCGAAGAGGTGGGGCATGGGAGTTTTATATATTTTTTATTTAAAAAAAAGATTTTTTGTTTCATGACAGTATTACTCTTTACGTGTTACCCGAGAAGCATGACATCACGTTAAGACCTTGTCTCTTGTGGGGTAGTAGTAGTGTCGGAATGATACTGTAGCGCGGGGTAGTGCCGGGCCATTCCGGTGGCTGGTGTTGACTCGCCGCGCTGCATGTGCTTAGGGCGTACTCTAATATTCAACCAAAATGCTGTAAATAAAAGATCAAACCTAGTGAAATTATGACTATAAGGCTGCGTGCTGCTTTACGTGAAGACTGGACGAGCGATTCCTGAAGGATTCCCACGTCACCACCTTATATGTAGTTTTCAATATGCTGAATTAGTAGTTGCCGCTTTTATTTATGCGGGCCTTCTACGCCTAACCTAATATTTAGTTTTTAGAGACAAGAACTATCTTAGGCCACAAATGGCTGGCGTCTACCTAGCCTTTAGATATGGCTGTCATTTAGAATGGATGCCCTAAGACATCAATACTGAAGACAGCGTGCATACATGTTATTTCGCAAGATCTCCGAACTGGGTAAGAATCCAGACATCTTGCTCCGTAACCACATAAAACGTCACAGGACATTGGCTACTTTTCACAAAAGCATTTTTAGGCAACTGGTCTATCGTTATGGTGGGGGTAAGGGAGATGAATACCCACCGTGAATGTCCTTCCCATGAGGGTGTGGCAGATCTTAATATCATGCCCAGACATTCTTACAGAATTCGGTGGGGATGCGCATCTCGCCCGTCACCAGGTCCTATGGAGCTATCTTTTTAAACTGACTTTAGGTTTAAACGCAAGTTGCCCAGTTATGCACTGCGGTGTGGGAGGATTGTCCAGCAGATAAAAGAAAATAATAATTAAGATATGTTTTAGCAGTGCTTCCTACCTTGGCACGGGTAACTAACTAGTAAGTATCTGAAGATACCGCATTACACCCTTTGGCCTTCCCGGTGTGGTTCGCTGTTCCCACCACGCCGGATGGACGCCCAGTTCCCCACACAGGATGCAGCCTAGGCTAGGTGCCTTTCCGTACATGCCTGAGATAAAGACCTGTCCAAGTTAGGGGGACATAATCCGGGACAAGTCAAGATGCACACTGACGACTCCTGAGCCGAGCGAACACAGTACTGGGCGCCAATAGGGTAATTTTGGCAAGGGGCCATATCCCCGCTTAGACTGGACCACGGAGGCAATGCCCACTAGATGCATCGCAGCTAAGGCCTCCGCATAGATCGTTCTTTGACGTCATTTTAGCTGAGAGGCCCTGCGCTGATCATACTAGACAGGTCATCCACCCCATGGGTACCTGGGCGCCAAACTGCTTCACCCGTCCGGCAAGTGACAGGTTACACAGTCTCACACACATACCCTCCTGCTTCCCAAAGAATCACTTTTCATGACCTCTTATCACAGGAGGGATGACTCACAATATGAATGCTTGCCATTACCTGACTGTACATTGAGCCATCTTGACCACTCATAACCAGGAACGGGTCGATGAACTGACATGATCAAGATGACCGGCCGGGGACCCAGTCGATAGCGATCACCATCTGAGCTCATGCTCAGGGGCAACCGATGGTCTGATCCACACCTATCTGCCAACAGAGTACGAACGTTGACCATTTTCTCCGGCCTTGCCTGCAGGGCATCTCTGACAACTCCTTGCCTAATTGCAGAGACTTGTGCCCTGGGTGTGGACTGTCATCCATGTACCATGCATTGTCCACTTACTATTACCAAGTTCAGCAGCCTGAACAATGTGCCGACTCTATGGTACCACAGCAGGATGTTAATCTAACATTCGTTAGACACGGAGGCCTTCAGTATCTCCTATGCACTATACACACTTGTTTCTACATGTCCCTGGACCCTCACGTGCACTATGCCGCCTGTTTCCCGTGAACCTTTGAGGAGCCTATCCCTCTTAGTCGTGGGAAATGTGTGTGACACCACACCCTGGCCATCACCGCTCGGAAACCCCAATAGTTTCCCATGGTCGGATCAGTCCATGGTGCGGATAGGGACATCCAAACAATTAAGAAGCCATAAGGCTTAGTGGAACATGAAACAAGACAATAACTTAGAAATATGAGGCCCATTAGGTATGTTGGCCAATCTTACACAACGTTGCTGGAGTGCGGGGCTAAATTATCGCAACTACTGGAAAAGAGGCGTACACTATGTGTCTCCTAACGAAGAAATTTTCTCTAATCATATTAAACCTATCCTATCGAGCTGAATAGAAAGGCTTTTAGTCAGTAGCATACCGGGCTAAACAGAGTTATAGCGACCTCAGTGAAAAATTCTTGGTGGTGGGAGAACATGCTGCATATATGAATGTTGCTGTATAGTGTTTCCTACGTGCACAGCAGTCATATATTTTTCTTTATAAATAAACAAAACATATAAACTGATGACTACTTGCCATATATAAAACTAACCAGAATAAACAATACAATGTAAAATGATCAGAATAATATATAAAGTACAGGTTGAGAAACCTACTATGGTGCGGTTAGTAAAAAACCTTACACAAAATAAGAATAACTATAAACAGATACAAAAATTATAACTAGCGGTCTTAAGACCGTTACCGTGCCTTTTAGTCACCGGGACTGTCTATACAGATAAAGTATAATTCTTAAAGCTGTAATTAATGGAATAATTAAAATGTTAAGTATAGTTACTTGAATAATCGGTAGCCATTCTTAAGCAGTTGATGCGTTCTCTGGAAGCTGGAAAGTTCCCGCATGCCGGTTCCTGCAAACAGGATTTCCGCATGCAGTCCATGACGGGAGCGCATCGAACTCAGGACTGTAATCACAATATAGAATGTCTAACGAGTAGTCAGCAAGAGATACAATAACTTTACTGCTAAGATGAAAGTTCCCGTACACCGATGGAATGGATGGAAGTTAATAACGACCTGTTCATAAACCGGGGTTGTTGAATATGGATGAAGATACATAACTAAGCTTAACGGTGCGGGGTACCTCAGTTAGCTCTTAAGACGTACTGGGCAAAGTTTACTTGCTGTGGTCAAAAAGTTTAAATAAACCTGCACGACATCAGTGCGGGGACGGTTGAATAACCACTTTTTGGCGGGCTGGCTGATCCGGTGAATCATCCACCAAAGAACATCGCTGCCTCTACATCTGTAGAATCACATATTCAGGCTGGGAAAGGCCTGACCGCAAGTTTTGTGTTCCGAGTTAGTTCTTGAGATATTCGTGAACAATATTCAAAAGTTCCAAAAATGCTGCAGCACAATTGGGAGATACAAAATTGCTTTGGTGCGGTGGGTTGGATTGCTGCTGTGGCTACGGAAGAGAAACCTTTCGAGACAGAAGTGATCTGCTTAATGCCTGTCTTGCTGATAGTCGCTGCATACAGATCCAACTTATTCAGCCCCTGGCCAAGCATGCTCTCGAGTTCTGGATTTCATCTCCTTTTATACTATTCGTGACGTCATAGGCGCAGGCTTCAACCAATCATCGGTCGAGCAATAGCCAATCAGCGCATAGCTAATAATAACGCAGTCGAATGTTCTAGAACATTCTAGAAGTTCTGCGTACACGTGGTTACGACGTCACGGCAATATTCTGAAGATAATCAAAAGGTGTTTTCCGTGGATAACTCAGCCATTTCTTAACGGATTTTGAAATGGTTTAAAGATTCGGCGGGAACAAGTAATGAGAAAGGATTACAATGTACCTACTCATTACACTAAAAGCGCCATCCTACCTTGGTCATGAAATACGCGCTCTGTCAGAATAGTTTTAAGAGCATGCATGCGCGCTATGTGCTTTAACGAACTTAGTAATTTTTTACAATGCCATCTCTCTCATAGGCCCATATACGTTTATAGCTCTACCCAGGGGGCATGTTCAGGGAATGAATCCAGGACGGGCGGCGCATACCCAGCTTAGCTGGTACGGCCGGCACCTGACCTGTCGATCCGAACTACAACCCCCTAGTTTGACATCCGTGGCAAACGATCATGCATTGCGGATCAACGCACGGACATACGCTAGGCGGGAATTATAGACTTCTCGGGTAGGCACGTGGCCGGAGAGGAGTAGGGAGCAATAGACATGTATTCAAGGGACAGAGCACATAGAGGTGCCAAAGAGGAGAGGGGAAGCATACTTTTAGTTTAAGATATATAATAATATAAAATATATGTATATCAAATATATAATTTCCACGTAACATACCCTTATGGGGTATTAAAAATATTATGGCCGAATTACTTGCGCACCCCGGATAAATAAATGGGTACACAACACGTATCTTGATTAAAAATATTTGCGGCCCATTATAGCGGGTCCGCAACGGGCAGCTCTCGCTGACACCATAGCTGTCCGGCATCTAAGACAGGATGAAAAGTAATTAGAAAAATAGAACATAATAATAACTCAAAAGCTGAGACTGCATGACGGGATTATGACATTATTGCACTGTGAGGTGTTGTATACTTTACGTCGCACACGACGTTCTTACAACACCAGAGTCTGCAGTGCTCATTTTGTGCGGGACACAGCTGGGCAACTAAGTGGCGCAGCTGTGTCAGATAACCGTAGTCATCCCAGGGATGGGATTCAATTGATCTAACATATATAGTCTTACCTTAGCATATTCAAATTCTTTGATCAACATAAAAACAGGGTACTACTTAATTATTACCGTGGAGCATCATCTTTTAATCAACGTGATGCGGTTTTACAGATTGGATGCTTATAAACTTGCCTGTTTTAATTTTAGGCTGGAGCGTCCAATGGGGTGTGTGGGAGCCTGGTGACGTCAGCGGTATTTACCCCCAACTCTTCCTCGCCACTCCTCCATCACGCTGTGGTAGTCGCGTATTGGGGTGGCTCTTTTGTTCAAAGCGTTTGATCCAATTTACTGGAAATAGCAGTAAAAGTCATGTGGCTCTTGGAAACACGTGGTTGACCAGAAACATATGTGCTGTTTATGGCGATGGCCGAAATACTTTTGCTGAAGTGTAGTCTTTGCAGATGCGAGATATGGAAATATACATGTTCTATCAAGATTCTGTTTAAAATAATGCCTCTATTTGCGCGGGTTCTTAAAAATGTGTCTTATACTTGTCTGTAAAAGGTAGTTCTCAGCCCGTGTTTATTATGGAATGGAATGCAGAGAAATTTTTTGAAATTCTCTTTGTAATTATACTGTTAGATTTTTTATGCCGCTTTACCGGCCCGTGCACTAATGATTTGCGTTGAGCAGTTGTGTTCTTAATAAAAAATATAACAGTAAAGCTGTAGGTAATTTGATGTGTGGTTTAAATAGATCTATTCAGGCGTTAGATCAAAGTTACTGATCCCGACAAGATAGCTGCGCTTTCCGAGCGGGAGGGCTGCCAAGCATTCTCCTCAATGGGTAGAACTAGCTCTGTCCCTGCGTAGACCGGACACATTAATACCACTCAATAATGGTTAAATTACAGTACAACTCGGAAGTGGGTGCACACAGTGTTACAATATACAATGCCGTCGTTTGGAGATTGTGAATACAGTCAACCTGAGTGTTTATGTTCCTGACATGTTGGTGATTTGAGTTTGATATGCGTGGCTGGTTATCTGTGGATGATACTTGCGCTGTGGTGAAGGTGACGTTTTTATTGCCGCCAGGTGTGGAGGGAGGGGGGGGGGGGCGGCGGCGTGATGTCAACTTTATCGAACCTTGATGGTATTTTGCTCTGTAATGGCCGAGCCCGTGGGCAGGACAGAGTTACTTTAGAGCGCAGATGACCTGTCAGATGCTGTCGTAACTTTGACCAATCCATTATCGAATTCAACTTTTCGGTAGCAAAATCCAACTCGTGACTGACGATAATGCGGGCATCTTGCTCTCTTAATAATATCGACTGTTATTACGCGTAAATGATGTATGTAGTCTTGGCTATTCCCGTATGACGTCGTAGGAGAGGGCGGGGCGTTGGACAAACGTTTCTCCCATGACGCGTACTGTAGATGGCTGTCGTGCAATCCTTCTATCCATATGACCAGTTCTCCCGTAACTAGATAAGAAGGGGTGTGCGGGAGATTTGTTGGCTGTTGTTTGTTGATGATAATGTTGTTGTCAGGAGGTCCGGGCTGCCGTATGATGCCAATGTTAAAGCGAATTGGGCGCATTCCAGTTTTCCATGCTGGTGAACGCCGAGTCTGTTGTTATTGCGGGAGGTGGGGGTTTGTGGGAGATATTATTTCTCCCGCATCTGGTGCGGGTGGAACTGTTGCGGGAGATTTTACGTCTGTACCGGGAATTAATTAATATCAATAGGGGCTGCTAAACGATGTTGTTGCCAGTGTTGAATGTCTCTATTATGCTGAGTATAACCGGGTATGTATGTGATGTACGCGCAATGATGAATTGTCGTATCCAGCCGTGAGGGCAAGTGTATTCTGTATGTGATGACATTCTGTCTGTGGTGTGATGTCCTGACTGCTCATGGGGGAGTATGGTAGGCCTAATGGAGAGGGTGTCCTTAGGACAGGGGAATGTGGTCATCTCCCGTTACACGATGGTTGGTGTCCTGTCGTAGTTTTTAGACACCGGGAAAAGTTGAGCCGCGTCTGCTGAACATGCTTCTTCCCTGCCCACCACAGGGGGTGTTGGTCGGCGCGGTGCGGGATGCCACCTCCTCTGTAGCAGCAGTATCTCTCATATCTGAAGATTGACAGCCAACAGATGATGAGTGGAGTGTGAAATGGACTGGGCCGGTGATGTCCGAACTTGGTGTATAGATGAGGGACACGAATTGGAGTTATGGCAGTGGTGGGCACTTGGGAGAGGGTGTCCCTTGGGAGGGGTGTGGTTTCGCAGTTTCGGGGCGTGGTCGGGTACACCTCGTTGTATGGTTTTGCGGTTCTAGACACACCAAGGCTTCATCTAGCCTCTTCACTTCCATGCTATTCATCATATGTTACACCCCACGGGAAGCATGGCTTGGGTCAGCCTCAGCTTTCGCTTGTGGTAACTATGACGGGGGGGGGGGGGGGGCATAGCATGAAGTTGGTGAGAATGGGAAGAGATCGGGGGAACAGATTTTCCATCCATTCTCTTGGACAAAACAAACACAAAGTTCTTCAGATACGGCTTCCCAGATCGAGTAGACCCATGCTGAGGAGGGACAGGGTGACTACGTATCTCGTCATCGTCGTCAGCGTTAGCCGCTTGTTCACCCACATTCTGTCTTGGTAGAAGTTGGGTCGAACTGGCACCACTGTGCTCTGCGCTAATCGTGGGAATACTGTCTGGGTACCAGTGTCATGAGAAACGCCCAGCCCAAGCTCTGTTGCTGGGTCGTCACTGACACATGGTTTAGGTCGATCGAAGTGGATTACTGAGGTCAGGCCATCTGAAGCACGGATATGGTGGGTCACGTCCGATGTATTACCCACCACCCCATAGAAGCCTTTCCACTGATAGCTCCAGACCATCGTGAATCGTGTACCCAGACCATCCTTCCTGCTTCATATGGATCTCCATGCACTCTCTGGTTGTGCCATGTCTTTTGCCGCCAGTGTGCAGTGGATAAAGTAGCTCTCACTAACTCATGGGCTTGTTCTATCTGCTGCCGCAAGAGTTCAACATAGAGAAATGGTGAAGTTTTCTCTCCTGGTATCCGGGCCATTGCCTAACTCATGAGTCTAACTCATGGCCTAACATTAACCAAGCAGGGGTGTAATCCGTGCTGGAATGTACTGAAGTGCGGTAAGCCATGAGTACATTTGGGAGCCGTAGATCCCAATCCCTACAATCAAGGCGTGTTTCTTTTGTAAGAATCTCCGGGAGAGTTCTATTGAATCTCTCTACCATCCCATCACTTCGTGGATGGTATGGAGTCGTCCTTGTTTTGACGATATGAAACAATTTGCAGAGCTCTGATATGAGCCGGCCCTCAAAATTACTTCCTTGATCGGAGTGCAACTCATAAGGCATACTAAACCGGCAGAACACATTGCTTGCCAAGACCTCCGCTACGGTGGATGCCTCTTGGTCCGGCAAAGCAAATGTTTCTACCCACTTCGTGAAATAGTCTTGTAATACGAGGATGTCATCCATCATATTCAAGGGTCCGAGCACGTCGATAGCCACTCGCTCCCACGGTGCACCAACAATCCCAATTTGGCAGGGTGCGATGTGGTGCTAGCCAACAGCGTGTCTTTGGCATGGGATACATTTGGCAACCCATGCCTTGACACTGTCGCGAATTCTGATCCAGTGGAACCTCGATTTGATATGGGCAACAGTCCTTTCCATGGCCAGATGCCCGGCGTTATCATGTAGTTGCTTTAATATGAGGTTACGCTAATTTTCCGGGACTACCAGACGGTTATTAATGTAAAGAACTTTATTTATTAGGTGACATTCCTCAAACCGTTGGTAATAATATTTGGCCATGGTGGATAGTGGTGTTACAGATTCCTTGGGAGGACGTACCCCCTCCTGGATCCACGCACATATATTTTGTGTCTGCATGTCTGTTGTTTGGTCGTGTGCGATTTTCTCCCCGGATTCCACTTTGCGCATCGCAATTCGGGGAACTCTGGAGATGGCTGTGTTGACTGTGTAACCGTGGCGGCCTCTTCGTGTTCAGCCTCCACACCAACTCTACTGAGGGCATCGGCATTACGATGCAATTTGCCGGGACGGTGAACAACGTTGAAGTTATAGGCCTGCAGGGATTCCTGCCATCTCACTACCTGGCCCTCCGGGTTCTTTATGTTTCTGAGCCAGCGTAGTGTGGCATGGTCTGTACGGAGTGTAAAGGGCCACCCATACAGAAAGTGCTTGTAGTACTTGACGAAATGTACCGCCGCTAGTAGATCTCGCTTGGTTGTTGCGTATTTTCTCTCCGTTTTATTCAGAGTATGCGAACCATAACCCAATACCTGCTCTGTTCCATCCTCCGTGATCTGAGATAGTACCACGCCGATAGTGTAAGCCAACACGTCAGTGTCTAAGATGAAATCGAGGTTTGGATTAGGATGAGCAAGAATCGGGGTGGTCGTCAAGAGTTCCTTCAGCGCCCTGAAGGAACCTTCACACTCACTCGTCCACTTGAATGGTCGATCTTTTTCGGTGATCTTGTAGAGGGGTGAAGCAATCTCACTGAAATAATGGATATAATGGCGATAGTACTGGCATAAGCCAAGAAAGCTCTGTGTCTCTGTGACTGAAGAGGGCGTCAGCCACTCCGCTACTGCCTTAGTTTTTGACGGCTGAGTAGCCACTCCATCACCGGATATGACGTGTCCCAGGAGCTCAATGCTCTGTCTAAAGAGATGACATTTCTTGGGTTTGAGTTTCAAATTGGCCATGCGGAAGCGGGAGAGCACGGCATCCAAATTGATAAGGGTTTGCTTAAACGTTGATCCAAAAACGATTACGTCATCGATGTAACAGAGACAGATTTCCCATTGCAGGGTGGTTAACACCTGCTCAATGAGGCGTTCAAAAGTTCCGGGAGCATTGCACAAGCTGTAGGGCATCTTGTGGAACTGGAAAAGACCATCCCTACAGACGAATGCGGTCTTTTCCATGTCAGCTTCATCCATGGCCACTTGCCAGTAACTGCTAGCTAAGTCAAGGGTACAAAACCACTTGGCTCCGGACAAGGAATCCAAGGCCTGATCTATCCCAGGTAATGGATAAGCGTCCTTGACGCTAAGATCATTAAGGCGGCGGTAGTCAATGCAAAACCGCAAGGTTCCGTCCTTTTTGCCTGCTAGCACTATAGGGCTAGCCCATGGAGATGCTGAGGGTTCGATAATACCGGTCCGCAGCATGTCGTTAACTAGTTGGTGCGCTTCCGCTTCTTTATGAATGGGACGACGTCGTACCGGTTGACGTATGGGGCGATTATTGTCGATGGAGTGTCACACAAGATGAGTTTCTCCGAGATCCATGTGTCCGGAGGAAAAACTATCGCGATATTTGTACAGTAGTTTCCAAATTTCATGTTTCTGTGATTGCGGTAATCCAATTGTGGCACGTAGATATAGATCATGTAAATGTTCAGGTGAATCATCAGTCATATGCTGTTGTGTGTCGGTGAGGGTAGGTGATTCCAATGAGATAATGTCCACTAAATGGCCGCAGCGTACCCCCGGTTCAAGAGTTATGGGGTCTGCAGTGCCATTGAACACTCTAAAAGGTATATGTTCCTTATTAATAGTGTCCTTGACCATGCTGGGACTTGCGCATTGCGAGGCGATCATATAATCAGGGACGGGTTCCAGCATGGTGATGTGTGTGTTGCTTCCTAACTGGGGTGCGGTGGCCCACAAGATTTGCTCTTGTCCTGGTTCAACTGTGGCGGTACTTGATAATATTACTGCGCACGTGTCATATAATGACGATGCCGGTCCAAGAGGTATCTGTCGGCCGTGTATGTCAGGTTCCTGTTGTTTGCAATGTATGATGGCTTCGCTGGCACTGAGAAAATCAGAGCCAAGGAGGGCATCGTTATGAATAGAGGTGATGACAACTCGCTGTATGAATTGCATCCCCTCTATTTGGATGACTAGATTAACCACACCAGCCACGGGCACATCAGCTCCCATAACCGTCTGCAGGTAAATGTTTGTAGGTTTAAGGGGAGGCTTTTTATGAGGTTGGATGCTCTCATATAAGTGCTTGTTAAATACTGTGATTGAAGCACCAGTGTCAACGGTGGCACTGGTGGAATCACCGCTAAACAGACAGGCACACCTGTATATCACTTTGTGGTGTACATGTGGATGCGTTTCCAATGATGCCGTCTGCGACAATGGAGTCGGAACAGAATCATTCTGTATATAATCGGTCTGTTTCTGAATGGCTTCTTTTAAGGTGGTGGATGGCTGAGTGAGGAAGTGGCCAGTCCGCCATCGTCGCTGCTGTGAGGGCTGCGGCAAAGATGGAACTGGGGGTATCAATGATGATGGAGATGTTGCTATTGCCGGGTATGCAGTATTGGTGTAGACAGCAGTGCGTACGGGATGACGGATAAGCTCTACCTGCGCGAGCCATTTCTTGCAATGCTTCATTGGATGCTTTGGCGAAGCACAGAAGAAACAGTGACGCTGCCAGGGATGTGCGTCTCCCCATTTACGTCGGCATTTACGAATCCACGAGGCGGAGTGAACCATTTCCCCCAAGTCGCTGCTGTCTGTGGATATGGGAGATGATGTTGTGCGGGACACCGGGAATTCAGTGTTTTGGTGGCGGGATCTGGTGCTTGTAAAAACGTTGTTTCAGCGGAGGTGCTACAACCTACCACTGCCGTTTTACAAAGGAAAGAAGGCTTGTTATGTGCGGAGATAGAGGGAGATGGCGATGCTGCGGATGTGGGAGGCATCGTAGGCATCGGACATATGTGAAGCCATGCATTTTGGTGTATGTGTAAAAGCTGAATTTGGTTGGTAATAGTTGGCCATCGGACATTGTTGTACGGGGGCCGCAGTTGAGCTGGGAAGCGAATACGGGCACCGAGGTGACTCTGCAATTGGTTCCTTTAAGAGTTTAATGGCTTCTCCAGTTGCGGTGTGCTGTGGTCAGGGGCAGGCGTTGTAGATGGAGGTCAGTTAGGCCACCATTCCCTCCAATGGCCTGGCTGACCGCATCCAAAACAGGTGTTTGATGGTGGGGCGGTGTTGGTGGTGTTCATTGTTCTAAAGTGAGTGGAGGCGAGTGTTGTTACTAAATTTGTCAATGCTGAGATCTGTTTATTGATCTCGTCCATACGTTCCTTCATGTTGCTATTAATGTTATTGTTGCTGGGCCAAACTCCCGTGGTCGGCAAGAAACAGTTTTTCTTTCAGAGCGGGTTCACTGCTTAACGCATCGATGAAAGTGTCCAAATGGAGATGCGTTACGCCTTCTAAATTGGTGCTAAGATATGTGCAGGTGAATAGTCTCCTGATTCGACTAGCAAGCTCGGGTAGAGTTTCTCCCGCGCATCGTCGGAGATTTTTAAGTTGTAAGTGGCTTGTTTCTCCGAGAGCCATGTCACCAAATCGTTCTGTTAGTGCTCATTCCAATTGGGTGTAAGTGGGTGTATAATCAGTCCCGAGATCTGCAAGAACTTGAAGGGCTTTTCCAAGATATTCACCCATCTGCTGATCGTTCCAGGGGTTAGTTCGACTTATAATCTCGAACTGAATTTTATAATTGGTCCAGTCACTATCCCCGCTAAATTCAGGAGGGAGAATGACTTGGCCAAGACCACGGGAAGAATGAAGTGGTTGAAAGCCGGGCGGTGGTGGTATCCGGGAAACTGATGAATACTCTGATGCTGGTCGTTGTGCAGGTGGTGTTGGTATTTCCCGTCGATGCCGATGCTGAGGAGCGAGAACACGCGTACTCCAATCTAGTGAAGCCTGCACTGTTGTAGAGCCGGCATGGGTCTATGGACGGGAGGCGGAATATCATAAGGATTACATGGACGTTCTTCCCATGGTGGTGAGGACTGATATTCCTCATATGGCGGTGGTGCAGTCGGCTGGTGGTCATGGTGTGTAGCATGACTGATGTACCGGTGAAAAGGTGGTGCCGATTCCTCCTGATGATGCCGTGGTGTTCCCCTCGAATATAGTGATGTATTGGATGTGGGGGGGGGGGGGCGTGGGAGGTTCGGCCCTGATGGAGTCGACCTGTCACGGACGTCCGATATAGTTCTAAACTCTGTTCCCGCCTGTGAGGCATCCCGAAAGGTGCCCTCACTGATAGGCAAAAACAGGTTGTATTGCGGAGTTGTTGATTCCACTTGCGAATTTCTGGCATAGTGTAGCTCACTGGGTAGTGTCGGGCTGTTCCAGTGTATCATGTCAACTCGCCACGCCGAAAGTGCACAACGAATGATGATGCTGGTTAGCATCCGGTCTCGGGGTGACGGACCTTGTACGAGACTGCCCTGCGGGTAACAAAAACTGACTCCTAAGGCCGGTGGACCTCAATCGTTCTGGTGGGGCCGTGCGACCATCGTGACGAACATTAAATACAATGGTCTCATCCCAAGAATTTGTGTCACCAGTATGCCTGTCCATAGCAATTTCGTGATCTATGGATTTGATTTTGGTGACCTAAAAATATAAGTCTACAATGATTTTACCTAAACAATTATAAATATGCTAGATAAGACTAAAATAAGAGCATACGAAAGTACGAGACATAGAGACAAGTAGATGAACTTTTAAACATGGGCTCCCGGAGGTACCACACAGACTCGTAGGTCCGCAGAGGTATCCCCGCAAGAGAGGCTCCCATACACAAGACTTAACTAATTAACTTATTATACCTCTGAGCTGAAAGGAAGAAGATTATCTTGGACGAAAAGTTATGTGCCTCACGCGGGCACTACTCCTAGTGCCAATTTGGGTGAGGAGTATTATCCTCGCATGGGCCGTCGCCACTGAATCCTTGCGAGAGGCAAGTGCCTCGCGCGGGCCTCCGTCACAGAAAAATGTCACCATCGCTTAAAGCGGGAGAAGAGTATTGGCCGAAAAGGGCTTACTCTAATATTCAACCAAAATGCTGTAAAGAAAAGACCATACCTAGTGAAATTATGACTATACGGCTGGGTGCTGTTTTACGTGAAGACGGGATGAGCGATTCCCGAAGGATTCCCACGTAACCATCTTATATGTAGTTTTCAATATGCTGAATTAGTAGTTGCCGCTTTTATTTATGCGAGCCTTCTTCTATGCCTAACCTAATATTTAGTTTTTAGAGACAAGAACTATCGTACTTCGCAAATGGCTGGCGTCTACCAAGCTTTTAGATACGGCTGTCATTGAGAATGGATGCCCTAAGACATCAATACTGAAGACAGCGTACATACATGTTACTTCGCAAGATCTCCGAACTGGGTAAGAATCTGGACATCTTGCTCCGTAACCACATAAAATGTCACCGGACATTGGTTACTTTTCACAAAAGCATTTTTAGGCAACTGGTCTATCGTTATGGTGGGGGTAACAGAGACGAATACCCACCGTGAATGTCCTTCCCGTGAGGGTGTGGCAGATCTTAATATCATGCCCAGACATTCTTACAGAATTCGGTGGGGATGCGCATCTCACCCGTCACCAGGTCCTACGGAGCTATCTTTTTAACCTGATGTTAGGTTCAAATGCAAGTTTCCCAGTTATGCACTGCGGTGCGGGAGGATTGTCCAGCAGATAAATGAAAATAATAATTAAGATATGTTTTAGCAGTGCTTCCTACCTTCGCATTACACCCTTTGGCCTTCCCGGTGTGGTTCGCTGTCCCCACCATGCTGGATGGATGCCCAGTTCCCCACACAGGATGCAGCCTAGGCTAGGTGCCTTTCTGTACATGCCTGAGATAAAGACCTGTCCAAGTTAGGGGGACATAATCCGGGACAGAGTCAAGATGCACACTGACGACTCCCAAGCCGATCGAACACAGTAATGGGTGCCAATAGGGTCATTTTGGCAAGGGGCCGTAGCCCCGCATAGACCGTACCATAAAGGCGATGCTTGCTAGACGCATCGCAGCTAAGGCCTCCGCGTAGATCGTTCTTTGATGTCATTTTAGCCGAGTGGCCCTGCGCAGCTCGCACTAGACAGGTCATCCACCCCACAGGTACCTGGGCGCCAGACTGCTCCACCCATCCGGCAAGTGACAGGTTACACTGTCTCACACACATACCCTCCTGCTTCCCAAAGAATCACTTTTCATGACCTCTGATCACAGGAGGCATGACTCACAATACGAATGCTTGCCATGGCCTGACTGTACATTGAGCCATCTTGACCACACATAACAAGGAACGGGTTGATGAACTGACATGATCAAGACGACCGGCCGGGGACCCAGTCGATAGCGATCACCATCTGAGCTCACGCTCAGGGGCAACCGATGGTCTGATCCGTACCTATCTGCCAACAGAGTACAACCTTTGACCGCTTTTCTCTGGCCTTGCCACCAGGGCATCTCCAACAACTCCTTGCCTAATTGCAGACTTGTGCCCTGGGTGTGGACTGTCATCCACGTACCATGCATTGTCCACTTACTATTAGCAAGTTCAGTAGCCCGAACAATGCGCCGACTAGACGGTACCATAGTAGGATGTTAATCTAACATTCGTTAGACACGGAGGCCTTCAGTATCTCCTCTACCCTATACACACTTGTTTTTACGTATCCCCGGACCCTTGTGGGCCCACTGCCGCCTGTTTCCCGTGAACCTTTGAGGAGCCTATCCCTCTTATTCGCGGGAAATGTGTGTGACACCACACCCTGGCCATCACCGCTCGGAAACCCCAATAGTTTCCCAGGGTCGGATCAGTCCATGGTGCGGATAGGGACATCCAAACAATTAAGAAGCCATAAGGCTTAGTGGAACATGAAGAGAGACAGTAACTTGGAAATATGAGGCCAATTAGGTATGTTGGCCAATCTTACACAACCTTGCCGGAGTGCGGGGCTAAATTATCGCAAATACTGGAAAAGAGGCGTACACTATGTGTCTCCTAATGAAGAAATTGTCTCTAATCATATTAAACCGGGAGAACGTGCTGCATATATGAATGTTTCTGTATAGTGTTTCCTATGTGCACTGCAGTCCTATATTTTTCTTTATAAATAAACAAAACATATAAACTGATGGCTACTTGCCATATATAAAACTAACCAGAATAAACAATACAATGTAAAATGATAAGAATAATATATAAAGTACAGGTTGAGAAACCTACTACGGTGCGGTTAGTAAAAACACCTTACAAAAAATAAGAATAACTATAAACAGATACAGACCGGTATGGTGCCTTTTAGTCATCGGGACCGTTTATTCAGATAAAGTATAATTATTAAAGCTGTAATTAATGGAATAATTAAAATGTTAAGTATAGTTACTTGAATAATCGGTAGCCATTCTTAAGCATGGGCTATCGTGTTACTGAAATTGATACGTCATCCTTGGTTTGACGTGAGTTGACGCAGTCTCTGGAAGGTGGAAAGTTCCTGCATGCCGGTTACCGCAAACAGGATTTCCGCATGCAGTCCAGGACGGGAGCGGATCGAACTCAGGACTGTAATCACAATATAGAATGTCTAACGAGTAGTCAGCAAGAGATACAATAACATTACTGCTAAGACGAAAGTTCCTGTACACCGATGGTATGGATGGAAGTTAACAACGACCCGTTCATAAATGGGGGTTGTTGAATACGGATGAAGATACATAACTAAGCTTAACGGTGCGGGGTATGTGAGTTAGCTTTTAAGACGTACCGGGCAAAGTTTACTTGCTGCGGTCAAAAAGTTTAAAGAAACCTGCACGACATCAGTGCGGGGACGGTTGAATAACCACATTTTGGTGTGGCCGGCAGATCCGGCGAGTCATCCACCAAAGAACATCGCTGCCTCTACATCTGTAGAATCACATATTCAGGCTGGGAAAGGCCTCACCGCAAGTTTGGTGTTCCGAGTTAGTTCTTGAGATATTCGTGAACAATATTCAAAAGTTCCAAAAATGCTCCCGCACAATCGGGAGATACAAAATTGCTTTAGTGCGGTGGGCTGGATTGCTGCTGTGGCTCCGGAAGAGAAATCTTTCGAGACAGAAGTGATCTGCTTAATGCCTGTCTTGCTGATAGTAGTTGCACACAGATCCAACCTATTTGGCCCCTGGCCGAGGATGCTCTCGAGTTCTGAACTTCATCTCCTTTTATACTACTCGTGACGTCATAGGCGCAGGCTTCAACCAATCATCGGTCGAGCAATAGCCAATAAGCGCATAGCTAATAATAACGCAGTCGAATGTTCTAGAACATTCTAGAAGTTCTGCGTATACGTGGTTACGACGTCATGGCAATATTGTGAAGATAATCAAAAGGGGTTTTCCGTGGATAACTCAGCCATTTCTTAACGGATTTTGAAATGCTTTACAGATTCGGAAAGTCCGTCGAATTCTGGTATTGATTAATGCCAGATTCGGCGGGAACAAGTAATGAGAAAGGATTACAATGTACCTACTCGGTACACTAAAAGGGCCATCCTATCTTGGCCATGAAATAAGCGCTCTGTCAGAATAGTATTAAGCGTGCGCATGCGCGCTATGCACTTTAATGAACTTAGTCGTTTTTTACAACGCGATCTCTCTTATAGGCCCATATATGCTTATAGCTCTACCCAGGGGGCGCGTGTTCAGGGAACGAATCCAGGACGGGCGGCGTGTACCCAGCTTAACTGGTACGGCCGGCACCTGACCTGTCGATCCAAACTACACCACTACCTCACTCACTGCCTATGCTCCAGGGATTGAGAGGGTGGTGGGGGCCATGGATCGACCGAACGGCAGCCAGTTGAGGGAGGTGGTATATCATTTTAATTCCGACACTACTACTCCCCATCGTAGACTTGTACATAAACTGAATCTATATAACATCAACCCACATATTATTAAATGGATAGTCACAGCGTAGCCAGAGAGTAATCATTAGTGATGAACCCTCAGAATGGAAATCAGTATTTAGCGGGATACCACATGGATCAGTTTTAGGACCGGTGTTGTTTGTTTTATATATAAATCACTTACCGAATGTGATAGCTAACAATAGTGAAATATACCTGTATACGTATGATACAAAACTTTTTCATGGTATAAAATCCAATGACGATGCTAATGAAATACAACATGATACATACTTGTTAAACGAAAGGACCAGTAAATGGTTACTCCAATTTAATGCTGATAAGTGTAAATCTATGCGAATTGGCAAAGCCAATTTACAAAATCATAGCTATATTGTCGGTAAAGAAGGATCCCCTATTAATCCAACCGAGGATGAAAAGGATATAGCAGTTATTATTGATGATAAACTATGTTTCGAGAAGCACATAATAGATAAAGTTAATAAAGCCAACTCCATTATGGGTGTAATAAGGCGCACATTTGTATCCCTTGACACAAACATATTTAGAACCCTGTATACATCATTAGCGCGGCCACATCTGGAATTTGCTAATCATGTTTGGCGCCCCTATCTCAAGAAACATTCAAGATTCAAGATTATTTATTTTCGTATTTAGTCGTCAGTATCAGAGATTGCAACAGGCAGTCCGCCAAAAGCAATTCTATGAAGTGGTGGACTCCTAACATATAAACATTAATTGCAAAATATATTATGACATATATAATAGGATGTAACATAAAAAAACTTATATTACGTGATACTATATGAGCATAGGTACATACATGTAGGATACAACAGTAAAACAGGACAACTACATTCGTGAACATAAAGGGATGGAGGGTGGGTGAGGGATGGAGGGGGGGGGGGGGGGGTGGCTAATCTATTATATATTATTATTATTATTATTATTATTATTATTATTATTATTATTATTATTATTATTATTATTATTATTACTTCTATACAGTTTTACATTTGATGTTTTGTTCCGGTGAACAGGTGCCTTGAATAGTTAAACTACAGCACAGCTCATAATAGGATTAATAATGCTAAAAGAAGTTGGCATGCCTCCAAATCAAGACTGTAAGTTAACACGTTAATTAGTGAGAAGTGCTCTGCTGAGCACTCCGAGCACAATCGGATTGGAAGGCACCGCCACTTTTGGAAGCAATGTCTTCCATCACCGTGCCCAGAATGCCCAAAAAGACACCTCAGCTCACTCTGGAAGCATGCCAAGTCGTTCCAGTGCTGTGCTGTGTAATGGCCATGGTGGTGGTGGTTAGTGGTGTGGTTTCTAGTAGTTGTCAATAATTATGTTTTTGATGAATATTTTGGATGATTTTAACATGAGAATTTGTGTACGTATGTCTGTATCTGTATTATTCCATAATTGTATTGCTTGGTAGGATGGTGTTCGTGTAGCTGCCTCTGTTCGGTGGTATGTGACATGTAGGTTGGAACTTGTTCTTGTGTTGTGCGTATGTATGTCTGCATTTATTGAAAAAAGATTGCATAGAGATGAGGGTAGGTTGCCATTGTGGTAGTCCTTTAGAATTGCATATAATTGAACCCTTCCAATGTCTTCGAGTTTTAGGATTGTGTTACTTTTGAAGGTATCTTGTCCCACTGCTGTTTGAGAAAATAGTTTGATATAGATTGCTTTTGTAGTGATTTTAGTTTTTTTAGTTTATTTTGATATGTATTGCTCCAGATAGCATTGCAGTAGGTTATGTGTGGAAGTATCAATGTGTTATACAGAGTTTTTAAGATATGAGATGGAAGACATGACTTGAGTCTGCGCATGATACCAATATTCATTGCTACCTTGGATGTGATTATCTCTATGTGCTTCTCCCCGATAAAATGTTTGTCCAAATAGACTCCTAGGAATTTAATATGATTGGCCTCCTCTATTTCTTGATATAGAGCTGTTAGAAAATGTTCAGCGAAGGGCGACAAAAAGTGTCTCAGGACTATCAAACCTAAATTATGAGACTAGACTCAGGGGCCTTAATATACCAACTCTTGCATACCGTAGAGTACGAGGAGACATTATTGAAGCTTACAAATTATAACAAAAAAATATGATCCAGAAGTGTGCAACCCTTTTGAATTTCGATCAGACTCAAGAACCAGCTAGGAGACACATGCTAATACTATACAAATCCAGATCACGTTTAAACATACAAACACTCCTTTAAACATAGAATCGTGGACTTATGGAACAGTCGTCCGAACCATGTTATAGAAGCAACAACCATGATATCATTTGAAACAAAATTAGATAAACCATGGGATAACAAACAAGATTCAAGATTCAAGATTCAAGATTATTTATTTTCATATAACACATAGATTTTACATTTACACAACAGGCAGTCCACCAAAGGCTGAGCCTATACAGCAGTGGACCCCTTACATTTAACATATAATAATTCAGTAATAGTTGGATCATGGGTGAAGATAATATAATATTTACATGTATACATTTAAGACAATAGACAATTAACACACACGCACGCGCACATACGCACGCACGCACGCACGCACGCACGCACACACACACACATGGGAATGGGAAAAACACATGCATATCTTGTTTACAATATTATTATTATTATTATTATTATTATTATTATTATTATTATTATTATTATTATTATTATTATTGTCATATATAATAACGGCATAATTTGTATCAACATTTCTTGGTGCAGCATTATTATTATTATTATTATTATTATTATTATTATTATTATTATTATTATTATTATTATCATAATATATAACAATGCGGCCTAATTTGTATCAACATTTCTTGGTGCATTATTATTATTATTATTATTATTATTATTATTATTATTATTATTATTATTATTATTATTATACACAACTGCAACATCCACATCAACAATTACGGATGCATTATTATTATTATTATTATTATTACAGATGTGTATTTTACATTCTAGTTGTTATCCTGGCAACTGGGTACATACTTGTTTTTGTACTGCCATGGCGGTGACTTCTGCATTCATATCATTGGTTTGGATTTTTAGTATCTTTCTAAGATTATTTTTTTAATATTTTGTTTAAAAGAGCTTTGTGTTAGAATTTGTGTGCGTATATTTATATCTGTGTTGTTCCAGAGTTGTATTGCTTGGTGAGATGATTTTTGTGTAGCTGTCATTGTTCTGTAATAGGTTTGGTGTAAGTTATTCTTAGTTCGTGTGTTGTGCGAGTGTATATCGGAGTTGTTCCTAAAAAGGTTTGATAATGAGGAGGGTAGATTGCCATTATGGTAGTCCCTTAAGATAGTGTATAGTTGGACAGCTCCAATGTCTTCAAGTTTTAGCATTTTTTCGGTTTTAAAGACATCCTTGCCCTCTGCTGGCTGTGTGAATAATTTGATTGCCTACTTTTGTAGTGATTTTAGATGTGCTAGTTTAGTTTTATGCGTGTTAGTCCATATTACATTGCAATATGTGATATGTGGAAGGATCAGTGTACAATATAGAGTTTTTAGAATATTAGGGGGAAGATATGGCTTAAGTCTGCACATGATACCTATGTTCTTTGCTACCTTGGATCTCACTATTTCTATATGCTTCTCCCAGGTTAAGCTTTTATCCAGAGAGACGCCGAGAAATTTGACATATTGTGCTTCGTGAATTTCTTGATTATTTACATGCATTTTGGGGAGAGCTATTTGTTTTAAATTCTTAGATTTTGTGAAAAGTAAATAGTTAGTTTTATCGACATTCAGAGATAATTTATTCACTTTAAACCGGTCTATGATTTTTTTCATTTCATTGTTTACATACTTGTATACAGTGTCTATGTCCTTGTGACTACAAAAGGCATTGGTATCATCCGCAAACAATATTAGTGAGAGGTGATTACATGCTTTGGTTAGGTCATTCATGTATAGGAAAAACAACAGAGGTCCAAGAATTGATCCTTGTGGAACGCCACAGACTAATTTCCTGTCTCCTGACATGGCCCCACTGAATTTTACACATTGTGTTCTGTTAGTTAAATAGCTATATATCCAATTTAATGCAATGCCCCTAATTCCATAGTGGGCTAGTTTTTAAAGTAATATTTCATGATCAATAGTATCGAATGCTTTGGATAGGTCCAAGAATACACCTAGAGTGTGTTCATTTCTCTCAAGGGATGTGGTTATTTTTTCAAGCATATCCATAATGGCAAGCATGGTAGAGTGTTTTTCTCTGAAGCCGTACTGGGATTCATAGATTATAGAGTTTTTATTAAGATATTTTATAGTTCTATTGTAGTATAATCTTTCCAGAAGTTTAGAGAAAAGCGGAAGTACTGAGACTGGCCTATAGTTAATAGAATCAGATGGGTCTTTAGCTTTGAATATAGGTGTTACGCATGCAGTTTTTAATCGGGATGGAAATATACCCTGTGAAAATGATAGATTGCAGATGTGATTCAGTGGAGTTAGTATTTCTCTAGCACAGTTTTTAAAAATTTTCCATTTAAAGTTATCAATGCCGGCACTCTTAGTTGGGTTAATTTTCATTAAGATTTTTGTAAATTTCTTCATTGTCAGTAGGGGTCAGGAACATTGAGGATTGGTAGTCGCCTGTCAGATGGTCTTGCACATTTATTCCAGGACTGGTCTGTATTTTTTTAGATAAATTAGGCCCAATATTTATAAAGTATTCATTAAATTTATCCGCAATTTCTTTTTTGTCAGTTATAATTGTATTATTATAAATGAACCGGGATGTTTCTGAACTGCCTTTTTGTTTATTCAATTGTGTTTTTTAAAATTAATTTCCATGTTTCTTTTATATTGTTCTTTTGCTCTTCAAATTTATAATGATTATAGTTTATCTTTGCCGTCCTGATTATCTGATTTAATCTGTTTCTGTACTTTTTAAATTGTGCATCATTATTTCTTGTTGGAAATTTTATAAAATTTAAATACATCTTATTCTTCTTATGACAGGCAACTATCAATCCTGTTGTTAACCAGGGTTTAGTAGGGTTTTGCTTAAACTTTTTTAGTTTTTTTAGTGGAAAGCTTGATTCATAAATGTTAGTGCAAAGAGTATGGAATGCATTGTAGGCATCTTCACATGTCTGGCACTATATTATCTGATTCCAGTTTATATTTGCCATATTCATTTAAAATTTGTCTATGTTATCATTTCTAAAATCTCTGCATGTTATTTCTTCCTTTATGAATGATTTTTGTCTTATTTTTTCTTTCTCCATATAATAAATAGGTAGATGGTCTGAAATGTCCACAACGAAAATACCTGCTTGGTTCTTGGTGCGTACAGAGACATTCGAGAAAATGTTGTCAATAACAGTAGCTGTGAACTCAGTGATTCTTGTTGGTTTTGATATAAATGGATAGAATGCAAATGTTTTTAGTAAGTTAAAAAAATCCTGGGTATAGAAATTATTTTGTTTCAATAAATCAATGTTAAAATCTCCCAATATATAGGCTGCTTTATTTTCATTTTGAATTGTTTTAAAAATATTTTCTAGGGTTTTAATAAATTTATCATTGTCACTTGCAGGATGTCTGTATGTGACACCGATAATTTTATTCTTTGATTTTTCCACGGGAATTTCAATAAATATTGTTTCAATGAATTCTTCAGTTGTTGACAAATCTTCCCTCATAATATACTGTATGTTGTTCTTTATATAGATGCCTACACCACCTCCAGGTTTAATAGGCATGAACTTCTCTATGAATTTATAGTTTTGCATATTGATTAAGTTGAGTGGAGAGTCCGGCTTTAGCCATGTCTCAGTAATCCCTACAATACTAAATTCATGAATACTAGAATCTAGGAAATTACTTAGTTTATCATAATTCTTTAAAATAGAGCGAGTATTAATATGGAGGGCTGAAAAGGAAACAGATTCTGTACTCTTAGTCATTTTTTCATTGAATTCATTCTGTAGTGTATATAGTTACATTCAGGCTGTTGAAAATCAATTTCTCCGTCTTCAGTATCGGCTTCAGAGAATGTGCATTAGTCTTGTGTATTTAACTGAAATGGATTTATAAACATATTTGAAATTGTGTGGGTATTAGGGTTCAAGTAGCTATCATTGTAATTTACACCTAATATGGTAAAAAAAAATCGATATCATTTTCATAGTGATTGAATGGGAACAAGCTTTTATTGCATTCTATGCACCACCATGGCTCTTCAGTATTTTCTAATAATTGGTAATCAGATATGGTTAGTTTGGAGCAAGTTAGGTGCACCCAGTTGCCACAACAATCGCAGAGTATTGCACGCTGGTTGGTCTTGACTGGTTTGCTACAAGATACGCAGGGGAACTTGACTGGCATATGGAAACAAACAAAACAAACAATACAAATGCATACAAACAAGGTTTTGGGCGGCTATAGATGATTAACACTGGTTTCTGTGGATAAACAGCAGTTTTAGATTTGGGTTTAGAGGAGGAGATTAGTTACTATATTCATATTTATATGTTAGGCTTGAGGAGGATAATCATGTTAAAGTACCCCTATACTATAACTATCTAGCTGGCAATATACATACATACATACATACATATACATATCCTCTTCTGCTGGTTAGGCTAGTAAGCCTGTAACAGATTTTCACTTTCTTCTTGAACCTGGGTTTCATTAACCTGTTTAACTGATTGGGTGCGTATTGGTGAGATCGGGAACTGAATTGTGTAGAGGTTCTCTCGGTAGTTCTTATCAATCCTTCCTTTAAAGGCGTTGAGTGTTGGAGCTGTCACTATGTGATCAGGTAGGCTATTCCAATGCTTGTTCACTCGTATGCTAAAGAACCTCTTTCTGGTATCACTGCAGAAGCGTTGTTTGGTGAGCTTGTAACTGTTACCTCTTGTGCGAACACCTACGTCTGATGGCAGTAGATGCTCCCGATTGACGTCGTACATATTATGCGTGTATTTGAAAGCCTCGATAAGGTCTCCGCGAAGCCGCCTATATACTAGACTTGGTAGTTTGAGTGTTCTGAGTCTATCTTCATATGGTAAATCACTTAGCCCTGGGATCATCTTTGTCGCTCGTCGCGGGACGTTTTCAAGTAATAGCACATCTTTTTTGTACAGTGGAGACCATACCACGTTTCCATATTCTAGGTGGGGTCGTACAAGGCTTTTGAAGAGCAGTACGAATGTGACTGGATCTAGGAAGTCGAACGACCTTCTAATCATCCCAACGATTTTGTTGGCTTTGTTTACTGCTGTCTCTGCATGGCTGTTAAACTTCAGTCCATTGTCAACAAAAACGCCCAGATCTTTTTCACAAATTGTTTCTCCAAGTGTTATGCTTTGACCATTTTCATTCATGCTGTAAGGCTGTTTCTTATTGCATCTACCCAAGTGCATGGTTTTGCACTTGGATGCGTTAAAGCGTAGTTGCCAAGTATTTGCCCAGTCTTTTAGATTGTTGAGATCTGTCTGTAGCTGCTGATGGTCCTCTTCTGAAGCTATCCTTGAGTAGAGCTTAGTATCATCTGCAAAGAGCTTTATCATACTGCTTACTACTTCGGGCATGTCGTTAATGTAGCAGACGAATAATGCCGGTCCCAGCACACTGCCTTGTGGGATTCCACTGAGGACTGGAGCCCAATTTGAGCTAGAGCCATTAACGACAACTTTCTGCCTTCTGTTACTCAAAAAGTCTTGAATCCAGCCCAAGGCATCTCCACTGACACCGTAGCTCTTTAATTTGCTAAGCAATCTCTGGTGTGGGACGGTATCAAACGCTTTGGCGAAATCAAGGTATATTACGTCGACGGCTCCTCCTTGATCTACGATGTCAGTACAGTAATCTAAGGTTTCTAACAATTGTGTGATACAGGATCGTCCACGTAGGAAGCCATGCTGACAGTCAGAAATAGAGTTTAACATATGATTCATGAGCTTATCTCTAATGAACCGCTCCATGACTTTACATACAACTGAAGTCAGGCTTACAGGTCTGTAATTGCCGGCTGAAAATCCTATGTTTTATTACCGAATTGAAAAAAGGAAATTGGGAATCTGTCATTACAGGCTTTTAGCCTTCTCACAGAAATAGAATATGATTAATTGATTGATTGATTGATTGTTTTTGCTGAGGTGTGGTCTTTTTTGTTGGTTGCGGCGTTTTATGGTCGGTTGCGGTGGTTTTTGGTCGGTTGCGGTGGATTTTGGTCGGTTGCGGTAAATTGTTATAGCGAAATGCAGATTATAATATCTATGGATATCGATTAGCGCCGTGGATTGATTTCTCACCTGTCTGTCAAATTAGTCAAGCGCTACGACGGAATATACGTCACTGGGCGCGGGTCGACGCGAATCGATTTTATGTAACTTCCTTGTTATTCATTATTCAAGTTTGTGTCGTTAGTCAGAAAAGGTTGTTAACATTTTTTTAAAGCCTAGTATGTTTTTCTAACAAATTTAGAATAGTAAGAATGATAAAATAGTCCAATAGCGAGTCCTTGTGAAATCTCGGTGGAGTTAAAACCTGTAAGAAAGTCAAACTTGCTGATATCATCGCTAACAGTGAGATTTGGGACAGTTTGAAACACCGGCTTGTGTTTCCGGGAAATAATGTAATGTTAATTAACTGTTCAGTGCCACTGACACTTTGGCTGGTTTTGTGATTAGTGATGACGTCGTTCTATGTACATATTTTTGCGAGTGTCTTACTCTTTCATTTTGGTAAGTATAAATATATTATTAATCCTTTAACCCTTGAGATACCAGTGGCGTAATTTCCAAAAAGACTAGTCTACTAAAAACCATTTGAATATACTGAACTCTGAAGCTAATTTTAGGGGAACCAGGGGTCCGTTCAGGAGAGCGAATATTTTGCGTTCGCCGAACAATTGTTAGGTCACGTGGTACATTCACCCTTCTGAACGGGCTGTTCACCGAACATTCGAGGCGACCAACTTTATAGGTGACTCGCCATGATTTGCCGTGAAAACAAAGATGGCGGCAAAATATACAGCATCGTCAATTGAGACACATTGATTGTCTGACTCTAAGTAGCCATAAATAATGCATACCAATGTGTTCTAAACGATCGTAGTGTTATGATTCAGATTCAGAATGTGTATGCTTGTAGATTGTTTCTGAGACCCTGATATTCATTATGACGTAATAAATATAACATCATAATGCATCGGATCTGACAAAAAGTTAACCCTCATAACTATCACATGGCGTCGTAAAAGTATGCTCGCCGAAGTTACGCGTGACAACTCGTTCAGGAAGGCGAATATAGTTCGCGACGAACAGCGAACATAAATAGGCGAACGTTCGCCGAACATTTTCCTTCCCGCACTCACACAAATTTCATCTCTAATATGTCACAAGTAAGCGAATTTCATCACTCATAAGGCAGAAGTTAGCAAATATTATCACTCATATGTCACAATTAAAGGATAACTAATCCCATCTCTTGATAGCTATTCAGGTGATCTAACACGCAGATCATAAACTATCCAGGTAATTTTAAGCTTTTTATCACATAGCTAAGGAAAGATATTCAGGATTTAGTAGTTAAATGTTGGTACATTTCTACACCCTATGATGGCTGTCATGATTTAATTTTCACCGAATCAGAAAACCCCTAGTGTGTTTGCCTCGGTATATACACTCAGTCATAGAAGCGCCAGCTATAGTTTGGCAATGTGGTATAAAAGCAATCCTACAGGTAAGCTGTTGAATATTTTGAAACCAATTTGATTGGAAGTTGTTGCTGCCATAGGCAGCAACAACTTCCAGTCAAATTAGTTTCAAAATATTCAATGGGATGAGCATTGCAAAATACAAAATGTGATGCATTGAAGCTTACATGACATTACACACACTAGATTGAGGAGACAAAATGGTGTCGATCACTGTTCAACATTTACTGGATATTACAAAACAGATAATTGCGATACAGATCATGGAATGTGACAGGATATGAATGATATGGAGTCTATAAACCATATTCTATCGGTGCAATACAACATTTGAGATGAGATTAGAATCGCTTTAAGCAAATCTCATCATTCATAAGTACAGCTCAGAAATAACATAGTATATTTTGAAAGCAAAATAAAACATACTGCTGAATATTTTGAACATAATTGGATTGGAAGACATTGCTGCCTAAGCTAAGCAACAGTGTCTTCCAATTCAATTATGTTCAAAATATTCAACAGAACATTTCTTAATAACATCATTCATAAGTGACAACTGATCAAATTGCAATACTTTTAGCTCAACATTTAGCAAATTTGACCATTCACAAGTCACAACTAGCAAATATCAGTATTCACAAGTCACAACTAGCAAATATCATCATTCACAAGTCTTAACTGAGCATAAAATGGTCATAATTTTCAAAGCCTGTATTAAATTTGATTGTATCCAGATTGTCCTGAAATCTCTCTACCGAATACAAAGATGCTCTGTCAGAAAGAAGGTCACACTGGACAGCTAACCACACAGGAAGCGAGTGTCATTGATAGATGAAGTACTTTCACTTTCCTCCATTGTCTCCCTGAGGACTTCATTTCCAATATCTAGACTGGCACCCATCACATCCGTAGTTAGTTTCCTATTTCTTTGTGTACTTTCCTGTCTTCCCTTAGCATATGGTGTTAGCTCAACTGTCTCGAAGGGGTGGGGCGGGCTGAGCTTATGCCATAGTCACTCTCCTTAGATCTGCTAACTTTTTCTATGATTTATGTCTGATGTTAAATGTTGTAATATATGTAACGGTCCACCTGCAGCCAGCCATTATCTTGAAAAATGTTCATAAACAATTTTCTTTGTAGGCCTACCCCGTTATTCAACTGGATATTTTCATGTGCCTAGCTTTAACCCAAACTTACCTGAGGGCGTTGAAGCATGAAGGATGCTATGGTAATATTTCCCTGGATTGTGTGTCTATCAATATGACAGGTCACAACGCGATACACGTATCACGAGCATGTATGCCGTAATTCACCAATATATACACCTGTGCAAAAGTTAAGCACCACCCTATTTTTACGCACATGCGAGGGTATATTCATGTGCTATGAAGAAAGCAATAGCATAAACATTTATGTACCCATCCATCTTAGTGCACGAGGTAATAATGCAACTAGAGGAATGCTGATTATGATGGTGGGGAAACACTGTATGTTTTTGTTTGAACTTGAAAACGAGGCCTGAATATGGTTACGTTGACACAACTGACAACTATTGCCCTACAGTTGACACACGTGCTAGATTGTCATTAATGGTGTCTGAAAACGAAGTTTAACATCTGTGCACGAGTTTGAGACTGTCATTATTAATACCGGGTATATCCACCTTGTGCCTGGATGACGGCCTGGACACGACGTCTCATGCTGGTCACCAACCGACTGATACGCCATTGTGGTATTCGTTGCCATTCAAGATGGAGTGCGTCTGTTAATTCCTGTAGGTTCTGCACAGGAGGATCCCTCCTTCTCACCATGTTTCCCAGAATGTCCCAGATATGCTCAATAGGGTTCATGTCAGGGCTCCTTGCTGGCCATGGTAGGGTTTCGATGGCATTCTGGCGGAGGTATTCATGCACAGCTCTAGCACGATGTGGTCGGGCGTTGTCATCCATGAATATAGGGTGGGTTCCAGGTGCATGATTTACAAAATGAGGGACCACAACTCTATCCAGTATGGAATCTTGATATCTTTGTCCATTTAGTGTTCCAGGTACAGTCAACAGATCCAGCTTACAATCAAATGAGATGCACCCCCATATCATAACGGAACCTCCACCAAATGGAACTTCTTCCATGATGTTACGTTGGTCGTACGCCGTGCGTCTGGACCTCCATACACGAGTTCGACCATCTGTGGCATGAAGCAGGAACCGACTTTCATCGGACCAGTGTACCCGTCTCCAGGATCTCATGTTCCAGTGTCTTCTTTCGTTGCACCACCTCAGACGCTCCTCTTTGTGGTGTGCAGTGAGGAGAGGACGTCTGACAGGTCTCCTAGCTTTCATGCCAGCAGCATACAGTCTCCTTTTGACGGTAGACATTGACACTCTATTGCGCGTTTCCCATTGCTGGCTGAGCACTCTGCTGTTGGTGAATGGAGATCTCCTAACAAGGCGTACTAGGGCTCGATCATCATGGGCAGTAGTCTTCTTCGGTCTTCCAGATCTAGGCCTGTCCTTCACCTCGTTAGTTTGCCCATGTTTTGCAATCAAACGACTGATTACAGTATGGTTAATGTTCAGCTGTCTGCCAATCTCTCTGCATGACATACCAGTGGTATGCATGCCTATGATTTGCCATTTCACACGATCACTTAACCTTCGTCTTGCCATAGCGGTTCACAATCAAGAGCTAATTCTCTCTGTACAAATAAACCACGGTCATGAACACAAAATTCCTAATCTTGTCGCCTAAATCTGTATGTAATGTTCTACACCTCAAACTGGACTTTTACATAACTGAACACGTGTGCTGTTTCCCGCCACGCACGGACATCAAGCGGCGTGAAGTCATGCATGCATGTGCATTTCGTACTTGGAATTATGTCAGCTAACGCGGGGACAAAAAGTATGGCAGCCTAGTTGTACCATCATGTTTCTACGTTCTATTGTTTTTGCTGGTGCTTAACTTTTGCACAGGTGTATATAATGGTTACAGCCCTAGAATTCAACCGTTTCGGATGAGTAATGTTACAACCAATGTGGCCTTTTTACCCCTCCCTCACCCCATGAGGATGGAGCCAAATGCCATTGTGCTCTTGCACTCGTCACTTATATTGTTAACACACATGCCACATTTGGTTGAATTCTGTCATGCGTTTTCAGAGGAGTTGAGTGAGCATCAGTTTTCTGCACAAACACACATGGCTGGGATCGCATAGTCCCTGCTTTTCTTCAAAAAATGTGGGGAGTAAAATTAATCATTAAAGGTGCATATTCAGACCAGAATGATTGAAAATAAAATTGTTAAAATTGCATACTTTTATAAGCTTAAATTATGTGCATATGTGTAATGAAACGAAATAAATCTTAACCTATGATGATTCCATTCCATATAAATTAATTAAATTTTTTATAGAGGCCCGTGCATCTATTTCAATTTCTCAACTTAAAAAAAAAATTTAATTTATATGGAATGGAATCATCATATGTTAAGATTTATTTCGTTTCATTACATGTTATAGGCTCACGGGTTAAGCCTCTGAATGTGTATAATTTAAACAATTTTATTTTCAGAAATTTTACTGAATATGCACCTTTAATTAAAAATGTTTTCGGGTATTATATGTTTAGCCTTTTACATGTAACATCAATGTTGTGCGTGTTTTGATTATAGGTTTATGGTTGTACTGGGTGCATTTATTTCAAAGGTACTTACTGGGTCGTGAAAATTACCTTTAATATATTTGCAAATTTATGTCTTTCATAGAAGATTAAACATCCTGGTAGATAAATAGATAATGCACATGTATGATCTACCATGAACTCAGAATATTACTTTATAAGACCGTTTTAACTTCCTGGTACTGTAGATAAATAAATAGAAGGGGGAACCTTAAAGTCAGAATATAGTCATTTTATCACACCTTTATATTTACTTGCTAATTGACCGTTCCAGTTTATCCATCGAGCTTATGGCGTTATAATCAACTACATGACGTGTCGGATGACTTCATGAAGTACGTAGAGAAGTACATCACGAATGCATAAGTGACGGACTATGCATTGTATAAATTGTATGTCTTTAGCATTTAATAAACATGCTGTTGAATATTCTGAAACTGATTTGACTGGCCGCTGTTGCTGCTATAGGAAGTCCTGTAGGAAGCAACAGCACCCAGTCAAATTAGTTTCAAAATATTTAATAGCTTACTTGTATAGTTTTATGGAAATTGAATCAGGAACTTCATGGATGGATTGATCCAAACACGGGCAAGGTGTGCAACATAAACAAGATTTTACGCAAATTACATGTAAGCGACGTTAAACTTCCTTGTTTCCTGTTTGAACTCCCAAAATTATTACCCATGATGTCCCAGACTTCCAGTGTTTAGGTGGAGCTTGGCTAGAGATGGGCGGGACATAACTTAAACTGGAATGGTCCATTTTAATGGTACACATAATGCCCAGCCTAACCGTTCAGTGGTCAAACAGGGCAAAACAAACCTCTGCAGTAGTCTGGAGGAATGTACATTTGCAGACCTAATGAACTTAAAGAAGGATATTATTGAAATTTCACCACTGAAATAATGTAACCGTCATGAAACTTACTGTCAGTTGATTGTTATGTCAGTTACATGTAACAAGTGGCATATTTTGATTGTGATGTCAGTTACGTGTAACAAGTGGCATATTTTGATTATGATGCCCGTTACATGTAACAAATGGCATATTTTGATTATGATGTCAGCTACATGTGGTGGAGTGATACATAGATTGAATCCTTCCATTGACTCTTGTTACACGTTGAATATGACCACTGTCTCTGACCAGCGTGGAGAATATCAAAAGTTCTTGCGCACCTTTATTGCCCGTTGTCTACAGTATAAATAAGTTAACACATTTCCAAAACAAAAACAGAAACAAGTTAGTATAATTTTGGATACAATGTACACCAGTTTCTGCCGAGCCATGGCCCCTACGCCATTTAGCGCTATAAAATTCACAATGCCCCATCATTATCTTCACACATGGGTCAATGGCCCATAGGACTTAACCCTTTAACACTCATATCAGCCAAAAAATGGCTTATGTAGTGGTCTTGAGAAATGTCCATTTGCAGACTAAGAAAAGACTATTTTTGAAAATTTACCACTGGAATGACTGGCTCAATAACCGGGCCAGTCATTCCATTTCTTGGTCTGCAAATGGACATTTTCTATGAGAAATATTGAAATCTTTAAAACAAATTTGAGGATTAAAGGGTTAAGGCCATAGCTACATGTAATTTCGATGTATGTAATTGACACAACATTTGACAAAATGTCATGTTTTCTAGACAGGCTGTTAGCCAGAGACCTGTCCACCTGTCTTTTGAACGGATAAAACATACTAAAGACAGGCTAAAATTAATCAGAATTCACCTTTCTAGAGCCAGAAAAATAGAAAAATGTCTAATTTTAAGGCCCATTGCCCTAAAACTCATTGCTTGTGGACACCATATTTTCAATTTCTGGCCAACAGTCTGTTTCTAGAGAGAGTGGGCCATTTGACCCCACTAAGCGACTGGCGCGGCAGAACCCTGTGTACAGGCAGCAATGGCTTCCACTCAAATTAAGTCAAAATATTCAACAGTCATAACAGGGCTTTAGATTACCCCTTAGCTATAACTCATGCACAAATGAAATCCGCCCATATTAGTGAGCCCAAATTAAAAATCCTACTGGCTGCTATGAACACTAATTAACTGATTTACAGTCAATTAAATACTCAGAGATGGATGCTGTGGATTTGATGGTCATTCAGAGGTCTTATAGCGCTATTAAAACTAGGGCTGTAACGCAATGCATATTGTGTATTGCAATATTAGCCCTGGCAATACGTGTATTGTATTGTGAACGCTGTACCGTAATACGGTACATAACATAACCATTTCTAGACCAGCTAACATGTTTGTCTTTTAGCCATTCATAGACATTCTGTCGATTAATTACTTATGAAGGTTGTTTGGAATACAATACCAAAAAAATATAATACACAAAAACCAAATACAGCAAGCAATAAATACACGTGTAACAAAAAACAAATGGCACAATAAATTATTTCATTAAGTCAAGAAAAATTTTCAGTGTAATAACTGTATTGTATTGCGTATTGTATTGCAACTCGTGTGTTGCAATACATATTGTATTGCCTGAAACCATATCATTACAGCCCTAATTAAAACTAAAATGGCTCAAAATCAATCTCTCAGATTTCAAAATTCTCTAGTTTCCAGGAGCATTGATAGATCCCGGACCAGATAGGTGGTGTGCCCAAATGACTTAAATCTAAAGCCCTGTATGACAGACATTCTGTTTAGATTAAGAGTCTTCTTATGCCATTACAATTACATTATTACCCTTATCCTGTAAACAGAAGATGATATTGTGATCCTATCTCTGTCTCTCTGTCTGTCTGTCTGTCTGTGTCTGTGTGTCTGTCTCACAGTCTGTCTGGAGCTGGATCTTAAAAACTACTGATTCGATTCAAATTTTAGCACAACGAAGGATGTTTCCTTGCGAGGGCATTTCCGGAAGTGGCCGTGATCTCGTTAAAAGAACCCAGATCTGGATCGGAACTAACTCTGGATCTGTGTATATCTCGGAAACGCCTCGTCCAATTTGGCACAAATGTTAACACACGAAAGGGGGTGTAACAATACATTAGAACATTAGAATTCTGCAAGTTTGGGTGTGATTCGAACAAATCTTTTTACGATGTGACAAAACTGGTGGATGATGGTCTTCTGGTAAGCCCTTAACACTGATATCAGTAAAAAAACCCAGCTGCTGCAGTGATCTTGAAAACTGTCCATTTGCAGACCAAGAAAATAATATTTTTGCAAATTTACCACTGGAATGCTAATAAAACGTGATAGACCATGTCGCTGAAGTATACCTGACGCTTGTCTTCGGTTGGAGGACGAAAGTCAGATTCCTGACACTGGTGCAGTGCCTCCTATTTATAGGCCACGGAACCCCGGCAAGGGTCCCTACCACTGAGCATGTGCACGCACATGCTCACTGATTGTTCTTACTTGGGAAACCTTGATTAGCTGGGAACCCTTGCATCAGGGTCCCTGCTACTGAGCATGTGCGTGCACATGCTCACTGATTGTTCTTAGTTAGGGACCCTTGATTAGCTGGGGACCCTTAATTCAGGGTCCCTGCAACATGCTCACTGATTGTTCTTAGCTGGGGGGACCCTTGATTAGCTAGCGACCCTTGATTCAGGGTCCCTGCTACTGGGCATGTGCATGCACATGCTCACTGATTGTTCCTTTTATTAGTTTAAATTAATCAGCAAAATATGGTAGGAGCCAATACAGACAATCTCCACCCAGAGATATTCCTGCGTTCCATTTTAAAGCTAATTCTTCTCACAGAAGTAGCATAAAAAGGGGGCGATAGGTACCTCGCCCCCTCCCCCTACTAACATATATGTAAGTTAAACAAAAGATTTCAAACTGAGTAGTCGGAATCACTACAGGGATGTCCAAAGGACTTCCCCCCCCCCCCCATAGCTCAGCACTTTACTTTCCCAAGACTTATGCAGGGAAACAGTGACTCTTCAAACTGAGGATTCAAGAGCAATACAGCAATACCTAACCTTAGGATGTAGTAGGGTTGGGCGATATTGCTCAAGGCATGACGATATCGGTATCTCATTAAAATACCGCGGTATCACGATATATCGTCATTTTGGGTGGGGTGTGGAGTTAGTTTTGTACACATAGAATAACATGTATTTCAAATTTGTGGTGTCTACAAGTTATTTTCATTAAATTTGTTGCCTTGAAACCGTAAATTGAGATCGCCATGATTGCCATTTCCACATATTTAATACACGAAATTCCACACTTTGACACCCTTCAATATACAGCTTAAATCAACGAATGTAATGCAACTAACATTATTCATTACAATTAAGAAAAATAAAGTATTTTCTTCTGTTCTTGTGTTGTATTTTTTGTTATCTTTACCTCACGACAACTGTCGAAAGATTGAGCGAGGAACACGCATTAACTTCATTGCGCAGAAAGGAATTCCGCAGAGCAAAATCTGATTGGCTGCCGTATCATACTTGGGCCAATCAAATTCACACTGCAGAATTCCGACAGCTGTTTTCACGCCCACCGCTAGCGTAGACGATGCAAATTAATAAAATAACACTGCATGATTTTGAACAAGAACCAGCGTAAAGACTGGAAACAATTATATCAGATTGTATTTGGTCTGTAACATTAAATACTAATTTGCCCCATTGTAGACCTATTCAAATTCGCTCACTACTTAGCGGTCCTATCCATTGATCTCAAGGTGTAGCCGGGATGTGTGAAATTAACCCAGTTAACACTGCAACCAAAACTGCCACAACAGATCGAAGTCTGGAAATAATTAGGCCTAAATTATTTATTTTAAGGCTGTTTCTCACTTAGAATAAATCTGTAATGTTATATGTGGAATGAATTTTGATCTGATTCGTTTAAATATGCTAAATATATTGTATAAAGTTACATAAAAACGTATAACGGTAAAGCAGGAGATTGATTTCCTATCGACCTAAAAAGTTTTAAAGTTTAATTAAATCTTTCACGGTCAGAAGAATGTTTAACCATGCAGATCAATGACTAATGGATAAATAGCTTGACCTGTAGTAATGACGTCATCAGATTGGAATGTGGGTAGTGCAAATGGTATTCCCCACTGACTAGCACTCAGAATGAGGCAAGAAAAAACATGGCGTCGTCTATTTATGTAATTATGAAAAGTGAACTACAAAGGATTATTTTGTACTTTAAATCATTTTATTAGCGCAAACAAACCATGAATTTAATGAACACAGATTATTTTGGAGTTTATTAAGTTTTTATTACCTTAGACAAAGACTGGATTATTACTTAAAGACTATTACTGGACGGAATAGAGGTAAGAGTATGACATTTCTAACTTAGTTATTTATATTATGCTCACAGTTAAAAGTGCAATATCGTCCTGTCGGTATTGACGATATTTACGATTTTTCGAAATTATGACGATTTCGGTATCGGTATATCGCGATATTGACGATAATATCGAAAAATCGCCCAACCCTAGGATGTAGCATGCTTCTTACTGCATTACCCAGGTTCTAAGAGGGGACCCATGTGCAAACACAAGCACTCCAATCAGGAGATGAAAAGGAAGCATACAGGATATATAATCTCCACACCATGGCGTCTCTAGGCACCAGCCATATGGTTAAAGAACCATTAGCCAGTAGGCTGTCCCCCTAC
Source organism: Chaetoderma sp. LZ-2023a (assembly GCA_034401795.1). Lineage (NCBI taxonomy): Eukaryota > Metazoa > Mollusca > Caudofoveata > Chaetodermatida > Chaetodermatidae > Chaetoderma > Chaetoderma sp. LZ-2023a. The sequence goes on from CM067361.1 coordinate 42,890,988, forward strand.
CCCTCTGTTCCCCCCATCTGGCGTTCTTACCACTGGAATGACTGGCTCTCATTTCAGTGTTAAATTTGCAAAAATAGTCTTCTCTTGGTCTACAAATGGACATTTTCTATAAGAAATTTTCTTGATCATATTTGAGGGTTAAAGGCTTAAAAATGTTATGTGTATATATTTCAGTTGTGGTGAACTGTTTAGAGACTGTTACCTTGGAAACAGATGGAGTTCTTGACGTTTTCTCTACAGACACGTCTGTGCGTTTGAGGTGTGATTTTAATGTTTCCCTGCGGACCGCCTTGCGTGTGAGATGGTTCAATGGACGGGATATAGTCGCACATTATGAAGGTATGACATCATGTATGTGAAATGGTTGCCTAAATCTTAATTTCTATATTATATCGTCTTTGTCATTTAGGCTTGCGTGATTACACAATTAAATCGAAAATCATTATTATGTTTTAAATCGTGAATTTATATGATTAAAAATGAAATAATCGAATAATCGTTAATATTTTCTATTGCATAAAATATTTCAAAACCCAATTTGCAATTACTTTTTAATGTGATTGGTCATGAAAAATGACATTTTGCTTAGAGAATCAAGGCAGGCATTCCAGTGATACATTTTCAAAAATAGTCTTCTCTTGCCCTGCAAATGGACTTTTCTAAATACCATTGCAATTTTCGTCATTGATATTCTTTTGTTGTTATGTCTTGGTAATTTGTATCCAAGCTGATTCTTTAATTTATTTCTCAAGAACCACTAGGCCGATTTAAATTATATTTGGCAGGAAGCATCCTTAGGGCATAGGGATCCAAGTTTGTTCAAATGAAGCCGATCGGCCAATTTGGCCAGTGGTGGCCATTTTGGATTTTGGCAGATTTTAGGAAACGTCTTTAAAAATCTTCTTTTAAACCACTTGGGGCATTGGATGCAAACCTCATGAAATATGATTATGGACTAAGTGCCATTAAAGTTTGTTCAAGGGAAGTTGTCCGTCAAAAAACATGGCCGCCGTGGGCCAATCAAAATATAGCGTGTTTGGTGGCCATATTGGATTCTTTTATTTGATGCCGAAATTGGTTTTATGTGTTTTTGGGTAACTGTCGGATAAACGGTTTGGTGGCCATCTTGGATCATTTTCCCGCCAAAAGCTCCCATACTATTTAAGCAATGGAAAATTTAAAATGTCTTCTAGAAAACTACTGGGTCGATTTGAATTATATTTGGCTGGAAGCATCCTGAGGGCATAGAGATTCAAGTTTGTTCAAATGAAGCCGATCGGCCAATTGAGCTGGCAGCCATCTTGGATTTCGACCAATTTTTAGAAACATCTTTAAAAATCTTCATCGCCGAAACTGCTTGCGGTATTGATGCAAACCACATGAAATATGATCTAGGGCAAGAGCTGAACCAAGTTTGTTCAAGGGAACTTGATTGGTCAAATGGTTCAGTCGCCATCGTGGTTGACCTAGTTTTAGCGAAAATCTCCAGAGCCGCTGAAGGATCGGGCAGAAATTTGGCAGATATGATTAGGACCTAAGGGCCATTAAAGTTTGTTCACGGGAAGTTGATCTGTAAAAAACATGGCCACTGTGGGCCAATCAAAATATAGCGTGTTTGGCGGCCATATTGGATTTTTTTATTCGATGGATTTTGAGGCCGAAATTGGTTTAATAAATGTTTTTGGGTATTCTGATCTCAAATTTGCCATTTCTGAATCTGTCGGATGAACAGTTTGGCGGCCATCTGGAATCATTTGTCCTCCAAAAGTTTCCATGCTAAAGCATTGGGAAATTTTAAATGTCTTCTCTAGAACTGCCTGACCAATTTCAATTATATTTGGCAGGAAGCATCCTTAGGGCAGAGATCAAAATCTGTTCAAACGAAGCCGATCGGCCAATTTGGGTGGCAGCCATCTTGGAATTTTGCCAATTTTTAGAAATGTCTTTAAAAATCTTCTCCGAAACCGCTTGGGAAATCGATTCAAAACTCACAAAACATCATCTATGGCAAGAGGTAAGCCAACTTTATTCAAAAGAACTTGATTGACCAAATGGTTTGGCGGCCATCTTGGATGGCCTAATCTTTGCGAAATGACTCCAGAATCGCTGAAGGTATCGGGCCGAAATTTGGGAGGTATTATTAGTGACTACGATTCATTTAAGTTTCTTCAAAGGAAGGTGATCCGTAAAAAACATGGCCGCTGTGGGACAATCAAAATCTAGCGTTTTGGCGGGCATATCAGATTTTTTTATTTGATGGATTTTGAAAGGCCAAAATTGGTTTTATATATTTTTGGAGGTATTCTGATCTCAAATTTGCCATTGTCAGAGCTGTCGGATAAACAGTTTGGTGGCCATCTTTGATCATTTTCCCGCCAAAAGCTACCATACTAAAGCAATGGAAAATTTAAAATGTCTTCTCGAGAACCACTGTGCTGATTTCAACTATATTTAACATGAAGCATCCTTATGGCATAGGGGTACAAATTTGTTCAATGGATGACAATCGGCCGATTTGGCTGGTGGCCTTCTTGGATTTGGCCGACTTAGCAATGTCTTAAAAAATCTCCAAAGCCGCTTGGGGGAATCGATGCAAACCTCATGAAATATGGTCTAGGGCAAGAGCTGAACCAAACTTGTTTGAGGGAACTTCATTTTCCAAATGGTTCGGCAGCCATCTTGGATGACCTAACCTTTGCGAAAAGAACTTTTCCAGAACCGCCGAATGGGTCGGGCCAAAATATGATATGTCAAAAACATATGTTCGCCATGAATTAATCAGAATTTAGCATTTTTTGTGGCCCTCTTGTACTTTCTGCAAATTTCTGAGAAAATCATAAAAAGACTGCTTATTAACCACTGAGGCAATTTTAAACCTTCACAGAAATTTGATTGGTAAATTCTTTCACTGGTCATCTCGTTTTGTTCGATTATGCCAGTGGCCAATAATTCCAGGTGAGCGATACAGGCCCCTTGGACCTCTTGTTTAATAATTGATCGCGATCACTCAACACAATAATCACACAAGCCTAATGCCGATGCTATAGAGCTCAAATAAAAGTGTAATTGCAATCTGAGACAATGTCACAAATAAGCTGTTGAATATTTTAAATCTAATTTGATTGGGAGCTGTTGCTTGGTCGGCAGCGACAGATTACAGTCAAATTAGTTTGACCATATTAAACAGAATATTTCTTGCGCTTTTAACCAGCTGACTGCCGAGTTTTTGCAGGCGACATATTCCAAGGGTTATATTTCTGGACTATTTTGAAAACTAACTGAAATTTGTTGGTAGAAATGCCACCAACAATTTTCAGTCAAAATTTGATGGAATGATCCTATGTCTGTAGGCTTCAACATATCAAATGAGAGTTTTGATTTGTCAGTTTCCTTGGTGGTCATCTTGGATTTTTTCGAAAATTATCCATCCTGTCTACTGGTATTTAAATGCAAATGGTTCAAATCCTAATCATCCAGGTTAGCGTTACAGGCCCTTGGGCCTCTTGTTGATAAGGCCTTCTATATTTATTTTATGTTTGAAGTCAAGCTTCATAGTTCATTGCAAAGTCGTAAAGTCGAGCTTCATGGTTGCATTGCAACCACATTTCTGATTGTAACTGGTGCGCACAAGTTACTAAGTCATTTGCACGAGTTATTAAGTCATGCACATGAGTTAATAAGAAGTGCGCACGAGTTACTAAGTCATGCGCACGAGTTAATAAGTCATGCGCACGAGTTAATAAGTCATGCGCACGAGTTACTAAGTCGTGTGCACGAGTTAATAAGTCATGCACACAAGTTACTAAGTCATGCGCACGAGTTAATAAGTCATGCGCACGAGTTAATAAGTCGTGTGCACGAGTTATTAAGTCATGCACACAAGTTACTAAGTCATGCACACAAGTTAATAAGTCATGCGCACGAGTTACTAAGTCATGCACATGTTACTAAGTCATGTGTACGAGTTACTATGTCATGCGCACAAGTCAATAAGTTGTGCGCACAAGTTACAACTTAATAACTCATGCGCATGACATAGTAACTCGTACACATGTCTTAGTAACATGTGCATGACTTAGTAATTCGTGCGCATGACTTAGTAACATGTGCTTGACTTTGTAATTTGTGCGCATAACTTAGTAACATGCGCATGACTTAGTAATATGTGTGCATGACTTAGTAACATGTGCATGACTTAGTAATTTGTGCGCATGACTTAGTAATGTGTGCGCATGACTTAGTAACATGTGCATGACTTAGTAATTCATGCGCATAACTTAGTAACATGCGCATGACTTAATAACTCGTGTGCATAACGTAGTAACTCGTGTGCACGAGTTACGAAAACGTTAATATTTTGCTTATTCATATTTTGTTTTTGCATGTCCATTACGGGGCTGTGTAATATAGTGCTAATGATGGTGATGTTTTTGATTATGTTTTAGAAAATATCACGGATGTGGGTGTAAATTACACAAGTTATGTTAATACGACTGGCAATTTGACCAAAGATGATGCTTCCATCTCGCTTAACGTAATAGGTCTTCGTGACTTGTTTCCAAATGTTACTGAAGTCACATACAAATGTCTGGTGCATATTTACAATGGTACAAGCAGTCAGATCCGTTTCAAAAATACAACAGTTCATATCACAGGTGAGATGGTACATTGTATATAAAATGACTAAATTACAGTACAGCTTAGAAATAATTTAATGCTTACGACAATGATGTCAGAATTAAAAATTTTCAAATTAAACTGGTGTTGAATTTTTGAACAGATTTTGTGACGGATGTGAAGATGTTGCTGTTGTATGCGGCAGCTAAGAGTTAACACATTACAAAGGGAAAATAAAACTTGGTGTTGAATATTTTAAACATAATGGAGCTTTCCAGTTTGAGCTATGCCCCGCCCATCTCGATCTAAGCTCCACCCACACCTCGTCCATGTTGGGATTGATGGATCTCTGAACTCCGTGACTATCAATTTCCGGAAAACTATACAGGTAAGCTGTTAAATATTTTGAAACTAATTTAACTGGGCGCCGTTACTGCCTATGGCAGCAACAGCGTCCAGTCAAACTAGTTTCAAAATATTCAACAGCATGTTTATTAAATAGTAGAAACATACAGTTCGTACAATGAACAGCAAGTATTAACAGTTTGAAACGGGCCAAATAGAATCATTTATGACGTAATGATTATGACATCATACTATATTCCGCTTAGCTGATTATGATGTCATATGATGTCAGATGGCTATTCTGAAAAGGTGAATTGGAATACATTGCTGGCTAAGCCAATCCAATTGGCTTCAAAATATTGAAGAGAACATTTCTTACTAACTAACATGCTTCTGTTTTTGTTTTGGAAACAAGTTGTTATTTCTGGTCTGTACTGTAGTTAGACTGAAAGCACTCATGCATGCGGTTCTGTAACTTAACATTTAGAGATGAATGCCATCAGGGCATGCTAAAAATTAAAACAGAGTGCCCTCATTGAACTTAGGCTGCCCACGTTCTATGTCACATAATAAATCGGTACACATACTTGCATTATTATAAAATATTGTATGAAAATGCTATGTATCAAGATTCAGTGACCATCATGCTCAAATTGTATTTGTATTAAACAATGATATGAGATAAAAATCAACAAATTATGGATCTATAAATATTCAAGGCACTGATATCTTTATTAAGCACGAAAAATTGGCGTGCTCACGAGGGCATCTGACTGTTGAAATCCACATTCCCTCGGTGATTTTCAAGTGCATTTGCATCAGGGCACTCACTAAATTACAGCACGGGCATGTACAGACATGGTATGCTATTTGAAGGCTATGCGATACACACGCTAACAAATTAATATCCAGAGTGATTTCAGGCAGGCTTGTAACATTGCGTGATTAAATAAAAAATCTAGATTATTGTATTAAATCGTGAATTTATATGATTAAAAATTAATTAATTAATCGAATAATCGTGAATAGTTTCTATTGCATAAAACATTCCGAAAGCTACCTTATAAATTAGTCTTTGATGCGACTGGTCAAGAAAATTTACATTTTGGTTGGGGAATATCCATTTATAGGCCAAGAGAAGACTATTTTTGAAAATGTATTGATCACTGGAACGACTGGCTTGAGCACGAGCCAGATATTCCAGTGATACATTTTCAAAAATAGAATTCTCTTTGGCCTGGAAATGGACACTTCTAAGCGCCATTGTAGCATACATCATTGATATATACTATTGTTGTCTGGCTGATGTGTACCGAGGCAGATTATCGTGATCACTCAAAACAATAATCATGCAAGCCGAATTTCAGGTAATCTCGACTTACATAATTTTTGTCACGCCCTACAGGAAGAGGAGAAAAATTCTCTACTTAGTGATCTGAGTGGCCTCCGGCTGGCATCCAAGAATTAACTAGAATGCTAAAGTTTTTCAAAATACCCAGAAAGGTTGATACATGTATATACATGTGCATGCATATCAATCTAATTAACCGTGGTTAACTATTTTTGACAATTTACCACTGGAATGACAAAAGTAAATTTGGAGCGCACTAAGATATTGTACAACCAACCATAACAAATAAATCTTTTGAGCAATATCAATACACAATTGTAAAAGTGATTTCTCCATCAATACTCACCATTCTATTACTTCTGATACAAGCTATCTTGGATAGCTGGCCCTAGGACTATAGACGTAGTAAGCTTTACCGGCTCCTGGAACCGCGTACTCGGCTCCCAACAGCCGAGTACCAGTTTGCCATGAAGCTCATTCTTGTTTGCATAGCAACAAGAGCTACATGTTTTTTTTGCAGTTGGAAGTGCTTTGGCTTTTCTTAAAGTTTCTAAGTATTTTTCTGTGATAGTGATAGCTTTGTGTGCGCTCTATAAGGATTATTTGGATTACCATGTAAGGCGCCGATGATATCCTGGTTGTATAATTCCATGTTATTCCATAGTTAAAAGACTTAGGTCTTCAAAATTTCATCTGTGTCGCATGTTCCAATTTTCTGAACCCCGAATCTGGGACGTGTGTTAACAACGAAATATGCCAGATTGGTCGCCTTCCTTTAACCCCAACAGGCGATTGTCAGATATGAAATAAGGTGTTGACTATATGGTGGTTAACATGACAATCGGCTGACGTCGTTCTCCGTGTGATCCGAGCGGGTGACGTCACACCCGATTTATCTCAGATTTTTATGTGAAGAAAATGTTTCATTAATTCGAGCATCTGAGTCTGGGTGCTGCGTACTGTAATTGGTACCAGAAAAACTTTGGAATTTTCAAGTTCTGCGTGTTATCACGATCTGTTTGCAATGATCGGTGGTTTCAAAATTCTTGATTTAGATGTGTGGTCTGCGGTTTTACCGTGTTCTACAGCAGTTTGTTTACATTTTGTTGTTTCTTCACATATCGTTTTGGCCTTCGTTAGGAGTATAATTTATATTGATTAGTAAATATACCCCGAATGCTATGCGATATGGTTCCTGGTTCCGTTTATACATCCTTCAGGATCAGTATATGGGTGTATCTTGCCCGCTTCGGTCCTGTCGTCATAATCAATGAGATCTTTGTTGTAACGTGGGGTGGGGTGCTGGAGGGTTAACATTAATTTATGGTCAAATTTATTTGAAAATTATTTGTCTGCCTTCCATTCCTGTTTCGTTCCGCCTGTTTATTGTAGGTTTGTGCTTATTTATAGGCCAAGCCAGCCCCGCCATCATGTGATGAGTGCCATAAGTTCGTGAGGGTCTTGTTCAAGGACCATGTCTGTTTTAGATGTACAAATTGTAATTTTGATAGTAGGTGTAATATTTGTGCAGTGTGGTCGTTCAATATGATGGTCAAGTTCCTTGCCCAGAAGGACTTGGCAGGGTCTGATGCGGGGTCAGGCGGACCGAAAGTAAATCGTGGAGCGTCCGTTCCGGCGCCTGGGGGTGCTCCACGTCTGCAACCAGAGGTGACGGAGATGGCACCTCCGGTGTGGTTTGGACCTGCTATGCAAGTCTTCTTGCATAGCGTCCTTCCCACGCTGGTGTCATCCCTGCTACCGAAAGTTGCAGGGCAGTCTCTTCCCGTGCTTGGTACGGACCCTGTCCTTGGACAGGGTTCTGGACTGGCCACTGAGGGAGCCATCTCATATGGCTCCCTTGCAGTCCCGCCGGGCTCTGGCCTGATGGGTTCTGTCTCTCTGCGGCCACCTCCGGGTGATCCAGTAGTGGTGGCTGGTCCGTCAGGCATGGGAGCTGACCGCCAGGACGGCTCCAGTGCTTCCTCGTCTGGTGACGACTCTTCGGAGTCTGAAGACGAGGAGGCCGAGGAGGAGAGATTGCCGCGGCCTGAGATGCCGCAGGTGGAGAGCGTGGAGTCGATTCCATCCTGGACGGAACCATCCTCCATCTCTGGCTTGGTGCAAGCCAGGACAGCGGCTCCGCCTGTGGTTGAAGCCACTCCGGCACCGGTTCCGTGATGGTTGGTTTGCTGCCAACCGACACGGTGACCGGTGTGGCTGGCCAGGTGTGGTGTACACCTATCTTGCCTGGTCCAGCGGTCAGGCATGGGGTGCCGTTGGCGCCCGTGCTTGGCCATGGTTCCTCAACCGTTACGGGTCCGCACGGTTTTCCGTGCGGGCCTACTCCATGGACTGGTGTTTTCCATGGGGTGGCGGCGGAACCGTACGGTACCAGAGTTCCTGGCGTATCGGCAATGGCTCCTAGCCGGGAGGCCGTTGCTGGTAGGCCCGTGAGCACGTCAATGGGTGACGTGTTCACGGGAGTGTCCTCTTCGGAAGCAGACTGGTCGGAGGCTCTGGCTTGGCTAGCCAGGGTGGACCCCTCTGATTTCGACCACGGCTGATGAGGATGCACCCCGTCCATCGGTGGCATCGATTAGGACGGGGATTTTGCCCGCAGCCCTGATCCAGTCTATTGGACTGGATCCAAGGTTTATGGAGTTGTTGGATGCTTTTTATAGCAAACAGCTTCTGACCAAGGGCCATCTCCCTGCGGCCTCCAGGGAGGTGCGGGGAAGGTGCCGTATTCCCCGTGCAGAATACGACAGATATGGTGTTGTACCCGCCGTCACTGAGGATGATCGCTGGGTGCTGGGAGTCCAGAGTGCTGGAGCGGGTGGCCCCTCCCATGTGCGGGTGGACAAGTCCCAGATGCACCATGACGAAGTTCTGTCCCTATGCGATGAGGGTGTGAGGGCATCAATGAGTGCTGTCAACCATTCTTATCGCCTTCTTCAGTCGGTGTGCGCTGAAGTGGGGGCAGGCCACCCTGTGGCGCTTTCATGCGTGAATGACGCCCTGGTGCTGTCTATGGACGCATTGGCAAGGGTGCAGGCGCGAGTGACTAAGTCTAGGAGGCAGATGGTCCTTGACCATATGCGTCCGGCTACGGCTGTTAGGGAGCGTCTTCTTGGGACGCCCCTTACTTGCCCTAGCATCTTTGTTGCCCAAGCGCGGGCCTCTTAGAAGACACTGCCAGCATCGCTCAGAATCGGTGAGCAGTGAATCTGCAGCTGGAGCTAGTGCGACAGGCGCACACGCTATGGGCTGTAGCCAAGCCGCTAACCGGACAACCTAAGAAGCAGAAGAAGCATAAAAGCAAGGCGAAAGCCAAGCCTAGTGCAGCTTCTGTTTCTACTAGGTCTTCTCAGCCGCCTCCGGCGAAGAAGGCCAGGAAGTTTGTGATGGTGCCTACCCACCCCAATGTTTCCATCGCCTGCCCGAGAGGCAGCAAGGGGAAGGATAAGTCCTCAAAGGGCAGTAAGAAGGGAGTGGATCGTACCTGAGGGTGCGAGGGCTCCCTTCGTATCTGCCTGGGCCGCACCTGTGCAACAGGAACAGTGGTGCCAGTTAGACCGGCCAAGCCAAGACCAAAATGGTTCTCTCTCTCGTCAAGAGAGGGTGGGTGGGTGGGTGTGTGTGTGTGTGTGTGTGGATCGCGAGCCAGACACCTGCATTAGGCATCAATGCGTCTATAGTGGGTGGAAGGCTCATGCGTTTCATCGGGGCGTGGCGAGGTATGACGTCAGCCAGTCTGGTCCTAGGATGGTTATCCCAGGGATACATGCCGGATTGGTGGGATTTTCCACCACAAAATCTGATTTAGGAAACCAGTCTGGACTCCCGTACCAAGGGAGCCAGACAAGTTAGAAGCCATTCAAAAGGAAGTGTCATGTTTGCTTCTGAAGGGAGCAATAAAACCAGCAAACCAGAACATTCCAGGCTTCTATTCAAACATGTTCCTTGTTCCCAAGAGCACAGGGTGGGTGGAGACCCGTTCTCAATCTCAGCCCATTGAATTGGTTTATCCATACGCCTCGGTTTCAGATGGAAACTCTGAGGTCCGTAATGGCAGGATTGAGGAAGGGAATGTGGTGTGTATCGATCGATCTGAAAGATGCATATTTCCACATGCCAATGAACAGGAGTTGTCACAGGTTTTTGAGATTCGCGTTTCAGAATCAGGTATGGGAGTTTGTAGTCCTCCCATTCGGCCTGTCGACAGCTCCACAGGTTTTCCCCAGAATGGTCCTTGCGGTGACCACATTTCTCCTAAGAGAGAATGTGGCGCTTCACACCTACATAGACGATTGGCTTATCAAGGCAGACACGCCAGCCAAGTTAGAGGTGGATACTGCGCTGACTCTGAAGTTACTTTCAGGGCAAGGTTTACCCGTCAGAGCCCAGAGTGGTGTCTCTGTTAGCCATCTTGAAGAGTTTTCGATTGGCGAGACGAGGCAGTTTCTTCAGATGCTGGGCATGATGGTCTCCATGGAGCAGGTAATCCTGTATGCTGCTCTAATGCGACGACCTATCCAGTTGTATCTGATGTCTCTGTGGAAACAGAGAACAGAACCCCTGTCAAAGCGGGTGCCAGTTTTGGAGCCATTAATGTCGCATCTTGTATGGTGGAAAAAGCGTCATAATCTCCTAGTTTTGCTGCACCTACCCCACCCCCAGCAGTCCGTGTACACGGATGCATCGCTGGAGGGATGGGGGGCCTGTCTGGGAGAACACCAGGTCTTGGGCACATGGACTCTCCAGGAGAGCCAGCTGCATATCAATCTGTTGGAAATGATGGCAGTGGAACTGGCGTTGGAAGTTTCTTCCAAAAGTCAGGGGCACGGCGACATTGATACGGTCGGACAGCTCAACAGTAGTATCATACATAAATCGCCAAGGCGGGACCTAGTCACCCACACTATGTATGAAAGTGTGGCACTTGATTCAATGGTGCAGGAATTACTCGGTTGTTTTGAAAGCTGCTCACGTTCCTGGGCGATTGCAAATTCTGGCGGATGCTTTGTCTCGCAGACAGGATTCTGCCAACAGAATGGTCTCTCAACCCTCCAGTTCTTCACAGGATCTTCAAGCATTGGAGCAAACCCAACGTGGACTTGTTTGCTGCAAAGGAAAATGCTCAAATCATGACTTATGTCTCTCCGATTCCGGATCCAAATGCCATCGATACAGATGCTCTGGCGATAAGCTGGAGAGGGATGCACGCTTACCCGTACCCACCCACCATTCTTCTGCCGAAGATATTGGTGAAGATCAGGGAGGAACCCTGCCTGGTCCTGCTAATAGCGCCATTTTGGCCCAGCATGGTGTGGTTCATGGATCTTCTAGATCTGCTGGTGGACAATCCAGTGCAATTACCCGAGATTTTGAACATAATCTCCCAGGCCAAGGGACGCTTCCTACACGAGCGTCCCAAAATGTTCAAATTGACTGCGTGGATGTTATCAAACAACGTTCCACGTCGGAAGGTTTTTCTCGACAAGCTGTGAATTTCATCGCAGCTGCGAGAAGGAGGTCAACCTTCAAGTCATATAACAACAAGGTTAACAGACTTGCAGTCTGTTGTGAAGGAAAGGGTATTGATACCTTTCAATCCACTATTCAGCAAATAGCAGACATTCTCTGTGAGCTGTTCTTTTCAGGACTAGCTCCTGTCACAATTGCTGGATACAAGTCAGCTTTGGCATCAGTTATCCCTTGTCTAGCCAACAGGGATAGTCCAGAGGTGGCCCAGTTAAATGTGATGGTGAAGGGAATGAGCAATCTCCGACCGAGACAACCGGTAGTCATTCCAGCCTGGAGTCTATCTTTAGTGCTTAATGTACTGGCCAAGTACCCTTTCGAACCATTGCGTTTGGCTAGTCTAAAGCATTTGACTCTAAAGGCGGTCTTTCTATTGGCAGCTTCCTCCGCTAGAAGGCGCTGTGAGATCCATGCGCTTTCAGCAGAGAGGGACTGATTTATTGTCTCTGGAGAGGGTCTGCATCTACTGCCAAGAGCAGAGTTCAATCAATCTTTGAAATATCCCAGCAAACTGATCATTATACCGAAACTAACTAGGTTTGATCGTGATGCCAGTGTCTGGTGCCCAGTCCGTGCTTTGACTAAGTACAAAAGGTGGACAGACTCATTGCGGTCGAATGATAGACATCTGTGGATCTGCCATAAGACGCCATATGGCGCCGCATCCATGGATTCTATCTCTCGTTGGGTAGTCGAATGTATTCAGACTACCCATGAGATTGCGACTTGGCACCAGGTGCAATGTGCAGGGGCACACAATGTTAGAGGAATAGCCACCTCGACCGCCCTTTACAATGGTTTTCCGTTAGAGGACATCATGGCTGTTGCACAATGGCACTGTGAGTCCTCTTTCACGGATTACTATATGAGGGATATGTCAGACTCGGCCAATCCACTCGCTTTAGCTGTTTTGAAACGATAGTTAAACGACCACACTGCAATTCTCCATTTTTGGCATTTGTAAGCAAGAATTAAGAAGCAGACATGGTCAAGCGAGAGGATGTCAACCAGATTGTGTCACTGATGGCCGGACGAGTGATTGGTTGAAGGCTCCACGTCTGGAATCCAAATATCATGAGGTACGTAATTCAAGATTGAGAGTTTTTTATATGTGTATATATCATGTTCATTCATCTTATATATTCATGCTCATTCCCAGGCTGATATATGCAAAGAGCAGTTAACCCTCTTAGCATATTTGTGTTTTCAGGCGAGATGCATGTTCATGAGTTCTTTCCCTTTTCTTAGGAGAAAAATTGGGGGTGTGGGGTTGCAGTGATGCGAATGTGGTTCGGACCCTTTAACTTGATGGTCCTTTTAGGTCTCCATTTGTCAAGTTTAAGTCTAAGCTCTTTCTCCAAGGGGCAAAAGTAGCAATTGATGGCTTGCCCCTTCCAACCAGGTTACTGTATAAATCTGGTGTATATCAGAAGTAATAGAATGGTGAGTATTGATCGAAGGTGAATGAAGGAAATTTCAATTTCCCTTTCTCCGAGATCTAACAATACTCACCATTCTATTACGGACCCAGCCTCCCAGCCCCACGGAGGCAAGCCATGGGTTTCTCTTGTTTGGTGGCTGTGCAAACAATATGAGCTTCATGGCAAACGGCTACTCGGCTCTTGGGAGCCGAGTACCCGGTTCCAGGAGCCGGTAAAGCTTACTAAGTCTATAGTCCTAGGGCCAACTATCCAAGATAGCTTGTATCAGAAGTAATAGAATGGTGAGTATTGTTAGATCTCGGAGAAAGGGAAATTGAAATTTCCTTCAGTCTCTACTTAACCCTTTAATCGTCAAAATTGTTCACAAAATAATGTTTAATTTTTAGAATCTACCACTGGAATAACTGACTTGGTTATCGAGCCAGTCATTCCAGTGGTAAATTGTAAAAAAATAACCTCGTGGTCTGCAAATTGACATTTCTCAAAACCACTGTAGAGGCCGCTTTGGGCTGGCTTGAATATTAAAGTGTTAATTTGAAAACTCAACAATGAAAAGAATTAATTTTGTCAAAAAGAAAATCTTGACAAGAGTGATTTCAAATTCCCAGTTTCTGTGGAAAAGCGACATGATAAATTTGCACTTACATATATTAATGGATTTCCGGAAGATTAAAAAAATCCAAGATGGTGTGTTGAAGCGTACCACCATAAAATTATCTACAATAACTATCATGACTGTAAATGGATGAGCAATTGGACACACTCCAAATATTACAATACAATTCTCAAACATTGCCTCTTTATGAAATCATTTATATAGGGACAGTGGTTTTCCATTTCAACATTTGCCATTTTTCGTTTCATAAAATTTCACTTCTGTTTCACAAACTTACATCATCTACGCTGCATGTGTGTACGTAATCAAGTCAGTAAAACAGTCAAATTTGTATTGTGCATTGCGTTATTAGTATGCACAGACCGTACAAAGTCAGGGTGGCGAAGATGATGGCTAGGCAGTAATGTAAAATTTTACACAAGACTGTCTCCCGTTCTGGAGGAAGATGCCTTTAACATGTTAATTACATTTACTGCTTGTTGGTTTCTGATCAATTTACGAAGGTGTTGGAGAAAAATTTGATTTTCTGTTGATTTCCGTTTGAATATCACATTTCCGCCTAAAATTGCCAATTCCCTGAATTCTGTTTATTTTCTGTTATTACAGAAAACAACAGGCTTTATTTATAGAACAGAAAATTCACACTGGAACCAAGGAATAATGTTATTTATAGACTACATACACCTTACAAATCAACAAGTATTAGATATCATTAAATTTTGGTACAAATTCATGTTTCTCTAACCGTCTGACTGCTGAGTTTTTGTAGATGACATATTCCCGGGGTTATATCTCGGGACCTGCTAAATATTTTGAAAACAATTTGACTGAAGTTTGTTGGTGGCTCAGCCACAAACAACTTTCAGTCAAATTGTTTTAAAAATATTAAGCGGGACCGGAGTTATTGCCCATTGACATTATAGTCTGGTGACTTGCAGTAGCCAAACAGTTAAACACATGCACCAGTAAATGGCAGGAGTATTTTGTAATGGACTCACATGTGTTCCAGTAAAGATTGCAACATCTGCTTAGGTTGCTAGTTGAATAATTAACTGTATGTCTGCTGAATTTGTGCAGACTATTTTGCCATGGTGTTTAACACTTGATATGCTCAATATTTTGAAAACAATCTGACTGAAAGTTATTGGTGGTTAAGCCACCAACAAATTTCAGTAAAATTATTTTCCAAATATTCAGCAGGTCCAGAGTTGTTGCCATCAGTATTATTATACTGTGTCTTGCAGCAGCGAGCCTGTGTTAAAGCATGTCTGATTGACTGGTTAAATGCATGAAATTGACACCCTAGATCTATATTGGTGGCGTGTAATGCATGAGAGACGTTTAACCCTTTAATGCTCAAATTTGGTCAAGAAAATCAAAATATTTGTTTATTATATGTCCATTTGCAGGCCAAGAGAAGACAATTTTTTTAATTTATCACTGAAATCACTGGTTCGGTTATTGAGCCAGTCATTCCAGTGATAAATTTTCAAAAAAATTGTATTCTTTTGGCCTGCAAATGAACATTCATCAAGACCACTGCAGAGGCCAGTTTAGGCTGGCTTGACTATTAAAGGGTTAATTATGCAGAGTCTAGCCAATGTTGTATTGCATGTTCTGTACTCATCTAACCATGCTTACTTTATACTATATATAAACATTTTAAAACTATTTTTATACCCTACAGATCCAGCACCAGGTACTTGTAAGATATTTCTGTGTGCTTTTTGCTCTATCAGACCTATATCTCCTTGTCACATAAGATGTCTGAGAGACCGCCCCTCATTAAGGCTAAGCGGTCATGCTAAAATAATCAATGCTTTACCTGTCTGAGAGACCGGCCCTCGTTAAGGCTAAACGATCATGCTAAAATAATCAATGCTTTACCTGTCTGAGAAACCAGCCCTCGTTAAGGCTAAACGATCATGCTAAAATAATCAATGCTTTACCAGTCTGAGAGACCAGCCCTCGTTAAGGCTAAACGATCATGCTAAAATAATCACTGCTTTACCAGTCTGAGAGACCAGCCCTCGTTAAGGCTAAACGATCATGCTAAAGTAATCAATGCTTTACCTGTCTGAGAGACCAGCCCTCGTTAAGGCTAAACGATCATGCTAAAATAATCAATGCTTTACCTGTCTGAGAGACCGGCCCTCGTTAAGGCTAAACGATCATGCTAAAATAATCAATGCTTTACCTGTCTGAGAAACCAGCCCTCATTAAGGCTAAACGATCATGCTAAAATAATCAATGCTTTACCAGTCTGAGAGACCAGCCCTCGTTAAGGCTAAACGATCATGCTAAAATAATCACTGCTTTACCAGTCTGAGAGACCAGCCCTCGTTAAGGCTAAACGATCATGCTAAAGTAATCAATGCTTTACCTGTCTGAGAGACCAGCCCTCGTTAAGGCTAAACGGTTATGCTAAAATAATCAATGCTTTACCAGTCTGAGAGACCGGCCCTTGTTAAGGCTAAACGATCATGCTAAAATAATCAATGCTTTACCAGTCTGGGAGACCAGCCCTCGTTAAGGCTAAACGGTCATGTTAAAATAATCTGTTCTTTAGTGTTAGCAGTAATATAGTGCTAACAATAACATGCTATTTTCTGTAGTTCTGTTATAAGACCGGGCATTGAAACTTTAAACAGGAACCACCTACTTAGTATGCGATTAGGTGATTAAATTGAAATTCACGATTATTTTGTAAATCGTGAATTTATATGTTTAATGCGATTGGTCACGCGAATTGACATTTTGCCCAGCGAATGTATGTCCATTTGCAGGTGAAGAGAGGAGTATTTTTGAAAATGTATCATGGGAATGACTGGCTTGAGCATCGCTCCAGGTATTCCAGTGACACATTTTCAAAGATAGTCCTCTCTTGGCTTGCAAATTATGGACATTTCTAACGACTATTGCTGCACTTTCGTCATTGATATACATTTATGGGTATGTCTGAATAATTTGTACCAAGGCTGGATTAATCGACTAATCACGATTATTCTTAAATAATCGATCGTGATCACTCAAAGCAATAATCACACAACCTTGCCACCTACCATTCCTGGCACGTTCTAAAAGGATTCTCTGAGTACGTGGAGCTCTGTGTCAGCCTGTAGATGGTGATGTGAGTGCTTGCTAGCTGGGTAAAATTGGTAATATATGGTCAATGAAAATCAGATTAAAGGTGCATATTCACCCCCAAAATACTTGAAAATAAAATTAGTTGAATTAAGGGACTCGTGTCTCTAATTCAATTGCACTGCTTAAATTTTTTGAATTAATTTGTACATAATGAAATTATATGTTATGGTTTATTTCATGTCATTACACCTAGACACACAATTTAAGCCAATACAAGTATAAAATTGTAACATTCCGATTTTTGCAGTTTAGCATGGTAGATAATCGTGATCTTGTATAGAATCATGATATATGGAAATGTAAAAAAATCACATACCTCTATTCTACTGAGAGAATCGTTTTCTAGTTGCTGAAAACTGTTGTGCGGGTCTTGTTTAAAGTGTCAATGCCAGGTTTCATAATAGAGGTACAGGAAACCGCAATATATTCATAGTGCTCACTATACGTTACGGCTAGGGGTTAACCATTTAACACTCGTATATCACCCAAAAACAACTTCAGCAATGGTCTTGAGAAATGTCCATTTGCAGACCAAGAGAATACTATGTTTGGAAATTTACCACTGGAATGACTGACCCGATAGCCGGGCCAGTCATTCCAGTGGTAAATTTACAAAAATAGTCTTCTCTTGGTCTGCAAATGGACATTTTCTATGAGAAATCTAAATTTTCTTGAACAAATTCGAGGGTTAAGAATTGGTTAATTTCACATGACTGTTCAACTTTAATGATCATAAGCATGTTCATCTGTCATCAAAGGAAGAGAACTTCTTATAATAACAAAATGGAGGAAAATTTTTTGAAGCCGGCCAAAAACTGCCACCACAATGTTCTTGAGAAATGCCCATTTGCAGACCAAGGAAGACTATTTTTTTAAGATTTACAACTGGAATGACTGGCTCGATAACCAAGCCAGTCAGTCCAGGGGTAAATTTTCAAAAGTAATCTTCTTGATCTGCAAATGATAATTTTTATGAGAAAATGTTTAATTTTCTTAATAAAATTTGACCATTAAAGGGTTAAACATTTCGTTTATGTGACTTACTCCTTTAAAAATATATTGTTCCCTCGAGTAAGAGGGATCCATTTCTAGTATGCCCCGCCCATTTCTAGCCTAGCTCCACCCATGTTTGCATGTTTGAATAGATTTGAAACCTTTAAACCTGAATTTGCTGAAATTAAATTACAAGGCAATAATGCAGATAAGCTGTTGAATATTTTGAAACCAATTTGACTGGGGAGCTGTTGCTGCCTATAAACAGCATAAAATGCAGCAACACTTCCCAGTCAAATTAGTTTCGAACTATTCCACAGAATATTTATTAAATTGGAAATCTATGAATAACATACAATTAGTACACTTTTGTGGTGAACCTTTCGATCTTTGCGATGGAGCTGTGTATATGTCATTTTAATACCGACGTCGGCTAACATGATGTACTTGATTAGGATGTCAGATATTATACTTGAGTGACAGGTCGGATCCCTCCATTTGCTGCCTATCTACGGTACATTTGTCATTCTGAGAAGTTCTCTTCCTTGGTGACTGTGATCGTTAACTGTCTGCCTGCAGAATTACTGCAGACAACAATTTCATTGGGCAATAACTCTGGACCTGCTAAATATTTTGCAAACAATTTGACTGAAAGGTGTTGGTGGTTATGCCACCAACACCTTTCAGTCAAACTGTTTTCAAAATATATACAACAGTTTCAGAGTTATTGTCCTTTGAAATTATTGTCTGGTGGCTTGCAGCAATCAGAGAGTGAAATTGTCCTACTCGGCGCCAGACGTCTGAAACAGGATTATACAATACTAAGCAATGCTTTCATCATCTTTCTCATTCTTTTCTTTATTCTTGCTACATATCTACGATTGCTAGATACAATCTTATTGATCCCATGATTACATAATATATAGTGTAGAAACAAGGTAGCCTTTTAACGCTTGAAATCTCAGTGTCTTAACCCTCAAATTTGTGCAAGAAAATTTCAAATGTTCTCATAGAAAATGTCAATTTGCAGGCCAAGATAAGACTATTTTTGAAAATTTACCACTGAAATGACTGGCTCAATAACCGTGCCAGTCATTCCAGTGGTAAATTTTCAAAAATAATCCTCTTTTGGTCTGCAAATGGACATTTCTCATGACCACTGCCATTTTTGGCTGATATAAGTGTTGAAGGCTTAATGAAGGAATCCAAATTTAGCTATGCCCCGCCCATCTCTAGCTACATGTAAGCTCCACCCACACTTTTTACAAATTACAATTTCCAGAAAACTATACTGATAAGCTGTTGAATGTTTTGAAACTAATTTGACTGGGCGCTGTTGTAGTTTCAAAATATTCTACAGATTGTTTATTATGTAGTAAAGACATACAATTTGTACAACTTATGGCCTATTCAGCATTTATGACAGACTATATCACGTCATTCAAGATGTAATTGATTATGACATCAGCCTACATGTGTTGTAGTAGATTATGACATCATATGATTGACTGAGAAACTGGATTCCTCAGTTTCAATACAGCTATCCAATGGAGCTCCTGACTATTATGAGCCTAATTAGACTCGACCTGCAGCAATAGCTCCCAGTCAAATTACCGGTAATTTCAAAATATTAAACAGAACATTTCCTATTTAAAAGTTTCAAAGTGAATTAAATAATGAAATGTTTATTTTTCAACTAATTTGGTGGAAGATGTTGCTGTCTATCGTCCACCAAAATTGTTGAAAAATCTACCACAAATTCTTTGCTATTGAAACAGTAAAAGATAGAATATTAATATTAGAGCGGCACGTCGCTTGATGTGAGTGAATGTGAAAACTATATACACTAGCTTTCTCAATGCTGATGTACATTTTTCAACAACTTTGCTGGTAGATGTTGCTGTCTATGACAGCACCAGCTCCAACCAAATTTGTTGAACAATGCCATTTTAAAATTTAATTTGAAAATTTTAAATTTTGCCTTAACTATATCATCTTTTATCACATAACCTGCAAAAGCGTGTATTCCATTGCATATAACATTCATGAAAACATTATATCATTTTATATCCCATTAGCATAATAAAGTTGCACGCTATTCACTGTGCGCCTTGCAAGCATCATATTACTTCACCCGTTCTCGCCTAGCAGCGATGATGTAACCATACAGCTTATAACGTTATTTTAGTCTTGTTAAAATATTGTAGAATGAAACAGTTTGATAAATTTTAATAGAAAGCTCGGAAATTTTACAAGCTCAATTAAAAATGTATTTACATTTCAGATACATGTAATAATATGTTGCATTTGCCATCTATGTTCTGTTGCCTATTGATAAGAACTCGTAGTAGTGAGGTGCTTCAACTATAAAGTCAAGAAAAGATATTGGACAATGGCAAGAAAATAGTGAGGATCGGCGTTAAAATTAGAAAAATTAGAAAAACTTCCACCACAGATTTGCAATGCGAATGTAGTTGTTCCCCTTTTGAAAGCACAGGTGACCACATACCATCTCACTTTTATCGGCTTGCGAGAGAAAGAATTGACATTGTCCAAGCGACTCATGCGACAAAGAAATGCCGTTCTCATCAGCGTGGATCACTGATGTAGAAACATACCATTCTATCACCCGGACCACCTGAAACACCCTCCCCCACCCCTTGACTCTCTTTCCCTTTCCTGATGACCAAGCATAAACATTGTATTTATTGCCATTCTCACTATTTTTAGCTCACCTGGCCTGAAAGGCCAAGTGAGCTTATGCCGTGGCAACCGTCCGTCGTTCGTCCGTCCGTCCGTCAGTCATCCGTCAACTTTTCCTTTAAACGACTTCTTCTCAAGAACCACTGGGCCGATTTCAATTATATTTGGCAGGAAGCGTTCTTAGGGCATTGGGATCCATGCTTGTTAACATGACCCCGATTGGCCAATTTGGTCAGCGGCCATCTTGGATTTAGGCCGATTTTAGGAAACGTCTTTGAAGATCTCCGAAACTGCTTAGGGGATTGATGCAAATCTTATGAAATATGATCTAGGGCAATAGCTAAACCAAGTTTGTTCAAGGGAACTGGATTGGTCAAATGGTTCGGCGGCCATCTTGGTTGACCTAGTTGTGGCGAAAATAACCTCTTCTCCAGAATCGTTGAAGGGATCGAGCCGAAATTGGGCAGATATGATTAGGGCCTAAGGGCCATTAGAGTTTGTTCAAGAGACGTTGATCCGTCAAAAAACATGGCCGCCGTGGGCCAATCAAAATATAGCGTGTTTGGCGGCCATATTGGATTTTTTCATTTGATGGATTTTGAGGCTGAAATTGGTTTTGTGTGTTTTGCCGTATTCTGATCACAAATTTACAATTTTCGCAACTGTCGGATAAACAGTTTGGCGGCCATCTTGGATCATTTTCCCGCCAAAAGCTCCCATACTAAAGCAATGGGAAATTTAGTGTTTTCTTCTCGAGAACTACTGGTCCGATTTCAATTATATTTTGCAGGAAGCATCCTTAGGGCATAGAGATTCGAGTTTGTTCAAACGAAGCCAATCTTGTATTTTGGCCAATTTTTAGAAATGTCTAAAAAATCTTCTCCGAAACCGCTTGGGGGATTGATGCAAACCTCATGAAATATGATTTAGGGCAAGTGCTGAGCCAAGTTTGTTCAAGGGAACTTGATTGGTCAAATGGTTTGGCAGCCATCTTGGTTGACCTAGTTGTAGCGAAAACAACTTCTCCAGAACTGCTGAAGGGATCGGGCCGAAATTTAGTGGATATGATTAGGGACTAAGGGCCATGGAAGTTTGTTCACGGGAAGTTGATCCGTCGAAAAACCTGGACACCATGGGCCAATCAAAATATAGCATGTTTGGTGACCATATTTGATTTTTTTATTTGATGGATTTTGAGGCTGAAATTGGTTTTATGTGTTTTGGGGTATCCTGATCTCAAATTTGTAATTTTCGAAACTGTCGGATAAATCGTTCGGTGGCCATCTTGTTGATAAAGAGCATTCTAGTTGAAATGCCTATGGTCCAGGTGAGTGATACAGGCCCCTTGGGCCTCTTGTATTGAACTAGGTAACAAATTTGTTGTAAAACCAACATTAACCTCCAGAAATGCTGAACGGATCAGGCCTAAATTGGGCAGATATGATTAGGGACCAAGGGCCATTAAAGTTTGTTCAGTTGAAGTTGTAAGTAAAAATTATGGCCACCATGAACCAATCAAAATGTAGCATGTTTGGTGGCCATGTTGGATATTTTTATTTGAATGATCTTGAAGCCAAAATTTATTTTATATAGGTTTTAAGTTATTCTGATTTCAAATTTGCCATTTTCGAAACGGTTTGTCAGCCATCCTTAGATCTTTTTCCCATAAAAAAACTCCCATGCTAAAGCAATGGGAAATTTAAATCGTTTTCTTCTCGAGAACCACTGGCCCGATTTCAAGTATATTTGACATCCTTAGGGCATAGGAATACAAGTTTGTTAAAAGGAAGACGATCAGGCAATTTGGCGGGCAGCCATCTTGGATTTTGATGGACTCATAGAAACGTCTTTAAAAATCTCCGAAACCGCTTGGAGGATGGATGCAAACCTCATAAAATGTGATCTAGGGCAGGAGCTGAACCAAGTTTGTTCGAGGGAACTTGATTTGCCTAATGGTTAGGCAGCCATCTTGGATGACCTAGTTTTCGCAAAAATTACTTCAGAACCGCTGAACGGATCAGCCTAAATTTGGCAGGTATAATTAGGGCCGAAATGCCATTAAAACTTGTCCATGGAAAGTTGATATGTCAAAAAAAACATGTCCGCCATGAATTAATCAAAATGTAGCGTTTTTGGTGGACATCTGATATTTTCTGCAAATTTCTGAGAAAATCATGAAAAGACTACTTATTGTTAGGGTTTTTTCTGAATGATTATGAGAATTATTTAAACTGCTTACAGGTACATGTATTTCATAAGGGGTGTCAAGCTATTGATGCCTTGAATGCCGCTATGCCTGGGTGTGAGTGTGCATGTACTAACTGAATGGAAAGGAGCAGCAGCATACCAGAGCATTAGATTTAGGTTACAGACTGCGTGACTGAGGCTCTATAGGGACAGCTATAGGTGTACATGTACTCGATTATAGTAATTGAATATTTCTCCAATCTCTGTATCTCCGTCATGTCCACTGACACGCTGTGCCCACTGATACGGCGTGCGGGTGACACGCAGAGCAGAGATACGCAGAGTGGAGACATGTGAGAGAATCACAAGAACACGCCAGTGCTTGAAACATATTCATTGCCCAACCCAATAAAAGGGCCAGGACCATATGATGGGAGGTTGCCACAATTCATTAAACACTGACCGACAATGACACTTTGAACCACTAAGGTTTAAACATTGTTGTATAGAGCTGTATATAAAGTAAACTGCACTACCAAATAATAAGTCTAGTAAAGCATACAATTAGTTGGATTCTGTTGTTTTGTTTTAAAATGTTTTGTGTTCTTTAAGTTAGACAGAGAACCCAACATTATTAACCATTGGGCCAATTTTAATAAAACTTGGCCAAACATTCTTCACAGAAATTTGATTGGAAAAATTTTCCAGGGGTCATCTCATTTAGTTCGATAGTGCCAGGTAAGCGATACAGGCCCCTTCAGGCCGAGAAATAACTTTTTCAACAGTGTCCAACACTTTGTCAGGCACCAGGAGCTACTTACATGTACTAGTCTGGACATCTAGAATTTGCTGACTGTCAACTCTATTCTACTTCACAGTATTCGTTACTTGAACGTATTAGAAGCATGTGGAAAAGCAACTAATCATGTGTCATAATGATCATGATACACCTTAGGTAGATGAATATTTTATGGCTTTGTCAACACTTGTATGCAGACTCTTTTGTTGCACACTGCAACCTTTACGGCAGAACTGTTTAAATCTCTACCTCAGACAAACTGTCAGGAATCGACAAGACTGTGCTGGACATTTGATAATTTGGTGCCTGACAAATGTCCTTAACAGGCACCTTATTTCCATGCTTACCCTTGAACCTCTTGTTGTATTTGGAAACATGTTGAGTTATTTCTGAGCTATATGTATATTGTATACATATACTTGATTGGTAAATCGCTTCCAGTGATTCTTACACTAGTCCCCTATATCACTGTCTTTGCATTATATTGTAGACAAAGTATCTGAATTTATTTGACTGACTAATATTTACAATACATATTATACATACAGGGAGTCCACTAGAGGTGGTGCCTGTGTTCTGTAGACCCCTTACATGAACATACTTAGAATGGCACAACACAATATAACGGGCAGTAGATGACATACCAGGGCTTTAGGTTTATGTTAATATCAGTTCACCATCTATCAGCACCAGGATCCATCCATCAATACCCCTAGAAACCAGAGTGTTTTGTACTCTGATAGATAGATTTTGAGCCATTTTAGTTTTAATAGCACCATAAGATTTCTGAATGTCCATAAAACTATACATAATCCATCTCTGAGTATTTGATTGATTAGAAATCACTTAATTCTTGTTCATAGTAGCTACATGTAGTAGGACTTTAATTTTGTCTCACTAATTTGGGGGAATTTCACATATAAGCGGTAATGTAAAGGCCTGCATATATACCATATCATACTTGGAGAATTTACAGAATGTTTACTATCTATGTTCTGTATTGTTTTAGCTGTACAGTATATTGTATAAAATGTTTAACTTTATCTTTAGAGTCTACTACAACTGCAACTGTGATAAATACAACATCAGGTACTGGCAATTTATTTCTATATGTTGATCGCTGCTTTCTATCCAACCTGTTAAAATTTCTACCTGAGGAAAATGGTTGATTTACACTTAGCTGTCTTGCTGCTTCAGTCAATGTATTTCTATCTATGCTGACTGCTCTCTACCAGACCTGTTAAAATTTCTACCCTGGGTAAATGGTTGATGCTTAGCTGTCTCGCTTTATAATTAAAGGTGTATATTCACACCAGAATGTTGGAAAATAAAATTGTTAAAATTGTATACTTTTATAGGCTTAAACTGTTTCAATTTCGCAACTGAAAAAATTATATTAATTTGTACGTAATGAAATCATCATATGTTAAGATTCATATCGTTTCATTACGTATAGGCTCACAGTTAAAGCTTCTAAAAGTATACAATATAAACAATTTTATTTTCAGTAATTTTGCTTTGAATATGCAGAACCACCTTTAAGTAATATTAGATACAGATACATAGAGACATGACATTAAGTTAACATCTTTTACACAATTCGGCCCTGGCACAAATATGCTAAACTAACGTTGATCCCTATGGTATTCAAGGGAGATAAACATGCTTTCTGACCTCACAGATTGGTCTGAATGTATTTTAAATCTCGTAGCACGCTTAGCAGACTTATGCAATGACATCCTCTCCTGTATTTGTATTTGCTGTCTCCGAGTAGGGTGAATTCCAAGGCTCTTTGTGCTGCTGTGTCTTCTAGCATCCTTAGCACAGGCCAAACATGGACCATCTGTACTGGGAAACCTTTACATACAGCGGCAACGTATTACACATCTTGTATAGTGCATCTTTGGAAATTATGCTGTCTGACCATCGGTGTCCAGTGATGGTGCGTAGGTGTTTGCGATAGCAGGCACCGAGCTTGTTTCGAGCTGCCTTTGGAGCTGCCCAGCTGGTATAGTTCTACGGCATCAAGGATACGCAGGTTGCGTTGTATAAACGTAGTCTTTCAGAAGGGCTGGAAAGCTATGTTCCCCATAACACAGTGTGCACCAATGTCAGCAGTACTGCAAAGCAGTGAGCCCAGGATTGTACTTTTCCTGTAGGGTTTGCCGCCACGAAGTCATTTTCTTTATTCCCCCCCCCTGCTTTAGCGAAAAGCGGGGGGGATTATGTTTTCGCTTCCATCCATCCGTGCGTGAGTCCGTCCGTCCGTCCGTCACACACACAGGTTTCTTTTGATAACTTTACTTTTGCATGGAATATTGTGACAACACTTCATGGGAAGGTTGACTATGGTAGTAGGCAAATGCACTTTAGTTTGAGGGTCAGTCAGCCCATCCCTCCATCCCTTTGTTTCTTAATTTGTGTCCGTCCATTCGTGCAAATTTTAGGTTTTCATTCAATAACTTTATCTTTGCTTTGAGTATTGTGACGAAACTTCATAGGAAGGTTGGCTATGGTAGTAGGGTAGTAGGGAAATGCACCTTAGTTTGAGGGTCAGTCAGCCCGTCCCACCATCCGCCCATCCCTTTGTCACTCAATTTGTGTCTGCCCGTCTGTGCACATTTTGGGTTTTCGTTCTATAACTTTATCTTTGCTTGGAGTATTGTGAGGAAACTTCATGGGAACATTGGCTGTGTTACTAGGGAAATGTACAATATTTTGTGGATCAGTCAGCCCGTCCCTCCATCCGCCCATCCCTTTGTCACTGAATTTGTGTCTGTCCGTCTGTGCAAATTTTGGGTTTCGTTCTATAACTTTATCTTTGCTAGGAGTATTGTGAGGAAACTTAATGGGAACATTGGCTATGTTACTAGGGAAATGTACAATATTTTGTGGACCAGTTAGCCCATCCCTCCATCCGCCCATCCCTTTGTCACTGAATTTGTGTCTGTCCATCTGTGCAAATTTTGGGTTTCATTCTATAACTTTATCGTTGCTTGGAGTATTGTGAGGAAACTTCATGGGAACATTGGCTATGTTTCTAGGGAAATGTACAATATTTTGTGGGTCAGTCAGCCCATCCCTCCATCCACCCATCGCTTTGTTTCTGAATTTGTGTCTGTCCATCCGTGCAAATTTTGGGTTTTCGCTCAATAAATTTATCTTTGCTTAGAGTATTGTGACGAAACCCCATGGGAACATTGGCTATGTTTCTAGGGAAATGTACAATATTTTGTGGATTATTCAGCTCGTCCCTCCATCCATCCATACCTTTGTCTCTGAATTTGTGTCTCCATCCGTGCAAATTTAGGGTTTTCGTTCAATAACCTTATTTTTGCTTCGAGTATTGTGACGAAACTTCATGGGAACGTTGGCTATGGTACTAGGGAAATGTACATTATTTTGTGGGTCAGTCAGCCTGTCCATCTATACATTCTGTCCATCCGTGTAAGTTTTGGAATTTTCGTTCAATAACTTTGTTTTTCCTTGGAGTATCATGACAGAACTTCTTATAAATTTAGGATTTTCATTCAATAACTTTACCTCTCCTCCCTCGATTATTTCGGACACAGTTACTTGCTGTCAATTATTTTGGACATGTTTACTTACGGTATATAGTTTGTGGCGTAGTTGCTCATGCTGCATCATAAAAAGGTAAGCCTATCTAACAATCGATCATCACACTATATGATGCATTGGCACCAATTCAAGCTTATTATGTTGTGTAGTAAAGCATGCTGAAAGCATATATGCCATTTTTTTAAATGTCTTATTTATGTGTATCAATCATAATATTATGAAGACATCATGAATTAAACACATTCATTTCGAAAATAAAAAAATGTTGATGGTATATACAACACTGCATGGCTTGAATATATGAAGCGATAATTTACCTAATTTTTGTTCTGTAACTTATCTCCTCATGACCTGCCTCCTCGTGGTGGTGCCGGACAACAGCACAAAATATGCAGCAAAAGTAAAATATATTCATGCGCTTTGTCGATACAAACCATCTCACTAACCCTGTAAACCAATGGCCCTTTCTGTTTTGAAATAGCGTTATCCAAATCAGTGGGATTATGTCATTCCACGAACATGGCTGCCGTTGTGGGGGTGGAGGGTGGGGGTGGGGGATTATTTGATTTATATCATCTAGTTTCATGCTTTGTAGGTAGGTATATGTGGGTGAACTCTGTTTTGTATTCATTCATTAAGAGATTCTCAATTTTTGGTTTTGCTTGCAGCTATTGGGAGAAGTTATATAGTAATTGTATTATGTATGTTTATGTAAGGGGTCTACGGTACATAGTCTATATGCCTCTAGCAGATTCCCTGCATGCACAATATATACTGTAAATATTGTTCAGCCAAACAAATGCAAATTCAGTTCAATTCAATCTGCAGTTAGCTTTTGTTAACTACTTGGATCGCTATGGTATTCAAGGGAGATAAACATGCTTTGCGATCTCAGACTATTTTGAATGTGTTTTAAACAGTGCCATCTGAAGTTAACTTATGTAAACTACTTGATGTCGTTGACTTCTCTAAATATATATGTAGCTTGACTGCCGTACATGTGTCTGTCTACTAATACATACTTAAGTTAATACTACAGGTATAAGTTATAAGCCTGCATCAGCTGTGCCGTCTAAAATATGTGCTTCTTAGCTAGCTAATCCAAGCTTTTAATAACTTGGAAAATCCTGGATTAGCTTGCTGGTATTAGCCACAAAAAATTCAAGATAATTCAAGAAAATCCAAGAAAGGCCTAGTTAAAGTAAAATGCAAGAAAATTCCAGATAGCTTGAACATTCAAGAAAATCCGAGCTAACTTGAACATTCAAAATAATCCAAGCTAGCTTGCCGGTATTGGCCACTTAAAATCCAAGAATATTCCAGCTAACTTGAACATTCAAGAAAATCCAAGCTAGCTTGAATGTTCAAGAAAATCCAAGCCTGCTTGAACATTCAAGAAAATCCCACTTAGCTTGGATTTTATTCCAGAAAGTCCCAGCTATCTAGAACTTCAAGAAAATCCCAGCTAATCCTGCTTTTGATATAGGTTAGCCATTAACATAAAATGTATGCATGTACACATAAATGCTGCCACAGAGAGATTATATATAAATATGTATGCTTAAAAACCAAAATCACCTTCATGGGAGTTGAGTTATTCAATAACAAATACAATTTCAGCCAGACATTAGCAATGTATGAGTTTCTGACTGATTTGTCTGTTATTCTTATAGACATAGATTGTTAATGTGCCATATTATTTAGAAAGTCATCAGCACTGCATTAATTGCATAGAACTGAAAAAGCTATACCAAAACTGGTAATTCTGAATAAATCTCTGGAAATCAATAGAATACATACCTCAAAATACAGTGCTGTTTCCATTTAAGGTTACTGATGCTAAGCATTCTATCTAACAGTACTGTCAGTGTTTCCACACTATCATATTCTGTATATCCATAGCTGGTAATGATCAATGCAATGAATGTACTGTTTGATTTTTTACAAAGACTTTAAATTTCCCACCAATTTACCAGGTCACTGTCACCTCGAGTCATGACCATACAGAACCTGTTCTTGCTTTAGTGCAAGCTATTTCAAGATAATCCAAGGTAGCGTAATTGAATCTACAAATTCAAGGATATCCAAGTAGCTTGAATTCTTTTATGTCTGACAAAACAAAGTCCTAGAAAATCCAAGCTAGCTTGAATTCTGTCAAATCAGAAAAGTCCAAGCAAATCCAAGAAGCTTGCACTTTTTCATGATGATATTAAAAAAGCCCTAGAAAATCCCAGCTAGCTTGAATTCTGAGACGGGGGATTTTCAAGAAGTTCAAGCAACTATATAAAGTCCAAGCTAATTCAAGGTAGTCCAAGCTGGTATGGATTGAATAATTTTCCAGTAGCTTGGATATTCAAGAAAATCCAAGCTAATCCAAGTTAACTTGAAATTTATTTCACACGGGTGGAAATGGACACTTCTAAGCACCATTGTAGCTTACATCATTGATATATACTTTTGTTGTCTGGCTGATGTGTACCGAGGCAGATTATCATGATCACTCAGAACAATAATCGTGCAAGCCGAATTTCAGGTAATCTCAGCTTCCATAAGGAGGAAAATTCTCTACTTAGTGATCTGAGTGGCCTCCGGCTGGCATCCTAGAATGTTAAAGTTTTTCAAAATGCCCAGAGAGTTCGATACATGTATATACGTATATACATGTGCATGCATATCAATCTGATTAACCCTGATTAACTATTTTTGACAATTTACCACTGGAATGGCTGGCTGTTACCGACCGAGCCAGTCAATCCGGTGATAAATTGTCAAAAAACAAAAACAACTTCTGCCCTTCAAATATCCATTCCGCAAGACCACTTCAGCGGCCAGCTTTGGCCGGCATGACCATTAAGGGTTAAAGTTGCAATTTCTAGCCATGCTGAAACTGAAAAGAAAAATCAGAAAAAACTATATTCATGAACAATTTGTCTCAACTTGTTGAACATTTGAACATTATTTTCACTGGAAGGTCTTGCTGCTTTTGATTGGTGAATTTTTCTGGTAGCCATCTGTGCTTTTCGTGAATATGCGGAAATCCTTTAAAACACTGCACTTCCTTAATCAATGACCAGATTTCAACGGAGCTATGGGTTTGTGTACAGGGCCGAGGGGGGTGGGGTGGGGGTGGGTGGGGGTGGAGGGGTGGTGGTGGTGGTGGTGATGTGCTGATTTTATGGTGGCAAGCTTCAACCATGTCAACAGGTCATCTTAAATTTTTCAAAAATCTTCCAAAATCCTTTAATATGTGTAAGTTTATAATTTGAATTTTTCACAGAATTTGGGAATTTGGAACCATCCTGTCCAGTTTTTTGACAAAAGTAAATTTGGAGCGCACTGCTTAGATATTATGCAATCAGCCATAACAAATAAATCTTTTGAGGAATATCAATACACAATTGTAAAAGTGATGTCTCTACTTAGCCCTTTAATGGTCAAAATTGTTCACAAAATTAAAATATTTAATTTTTAAAATCTACCACTGGAATAACTGACTCGGCTATCGAGCCAGTCATTCCAGTGGTAAATTGTAAAAAAATAACCTCTTGGTCTGCAAATTGACATTGGCTTGACTATTAAAGGGTTAATTTGCAAACTCAACAATGAAAAGAATTAATTTTGTCAAAAAGAAAATCTGGACAAGAGTGATTTCAAATTCCCAATTTCTGTGGCATGATAAATCTGCACATACATATATTAATGGATTTCCGGAAGATTAAAAAAATCCAAGATGGTGTGTTGGAGCGTACCACCATAAAA
This sequence comes from Chaetoderma sp. LZ-2023a, assembly GCA_034401795.1. Classification (NCBI taxonomy): domain Eukaryota; kingdom Metazoa; phylum Mollusca; class Caudofoveata; order Chaetodermatida; family Chaetodermatidae; genus Chaetoderma; species Chaetoderma sp. LZ-2023a. The sequence continues at coordinate 42,922,070 of CM067361.1, forward strand.
TCATCTACAATAACTTGCCTCTTTATGAAATCATTTATATAGGGACAGTGGTTTTCCATTTCAACATTTACCATTTTCCGTTTCATAAAATTTCACTTATGTTCACAAACTTACATCATCTACGCTGCATGTGTGTATGTAATAAAGTCAATAACACAGTCAAATTTGTATTGTGCATTGCGTTATTAGTATGCACAGACCATACAAAGTCAGGGTGACGAAGATGATGGTTAGGCAGTAATGTAAAATTTTACACAAGACTGTCTCCCGTTCTGGAGGAAGATGCCTTTAACATGTTAATTACATTTACTGCTTGTTGGTTTCTGATCAATTTACAAAGGTCTTGTAGAAAAATGTGATTTTCGTTTGAATATCACATCTCCCCCATAAAATTGCCAATTCCGTGAATTCTGTTTATTTTCTGTTATTACAGAAAACAACAGGCTTTATTTATAGAACAGAAAATCCACACTGGAACCAAGGAATAATGTTATTTATAGACTACATACACCTTACAAATCAACAAGTATTAGATATCATTAAATTTTGGTACAAATTCATGTTTCTCTAACCGTCTGACTGCTGAGTTTTTGTAGATGACATATTCCCGGGGTTATATCTCGGGACCTGCTAAATATTTTGAAAACAATTTGACTGAAGTTTGTTGGTGGCTGTGGAAACAACTTTCAGTGAAATTGTTTTAAAAATATTAAGCGGGCCCAGAGTTATTGCCCATTGACATTATAGTCTGGTAACTTGCAGTAGCCAAACAGTTAAACACATGCACCAGTAAATGGCAGGAGTATTTTGTAGTGGACTCACATGTGTTCCAGTAAAGATTGCAACATCTGCTTAAGATGCTAGTTGAATAATTAACTGTATGTCTGCTGAATTTCTGCAGACTATTTTGCCATGGTGTTTAACACTTGATATGCTTAATATTTTGAAAACAATCTGACTGAAAGTTATTGGTGGTTAAGCCACCAACAAATTTCAGTAAAATTATTTTCCAAATATTCAGCAGGTCCAGAGTTGTTGCCATCAGTATTATTATACTGTGTCTTGCAGCAGCGAGCCTGTGTTAAAGCATGTCTGATTGACTGGTTAAATGCATGAAATTGACACCCTAGATCTATATTGGTGGGGTGTAATGCACGAGAGACGTTTAACCCTTTAATGCTCAAATTTGGTCAAGAAAATCAAAATATGTGTTTATTATATGTCCATTTGCAGGCCAAGAGAAGACAATCTTTTTAATTTATCACTGAAATCACTGGTTCGGTTATTGAGCCAGTCATTCCAGTGATAAATTTTCAAAAAATTGTATTCTTTTGGGCCTGCAAATGAACATTCATCAAGACCACTGCAGAGGCCAGTTTAGGCTGGCTTGACTATTAAAGGGTTAATTATGCAGAGTCTAGCCAATGTTGTATTGCATGTTCTGTACTCATCTAACCATGCTTACTTTATACTATATATAAACATTTTAAAACTATTTTTATACCCTACAGATCCAGCACCAGGTACTTGTAAGATATTTCTGTGTGCTTTTTGCTCTATCAGACCTATATCTCCTTGTCACATAAGATGTCTGAGAGACCGCCCCTCATTAAGGCTAAGCGGTCATGCTAAAATAATCAATGCTTTACCTGTCTGAGAGACCGGCCCTCGTTAAGGCTAAACGATCATGCTAAAATAATCAATGCTTTACCTGTCTGAGAAACCAGCCCTCGTTAAGGCTAAACGATCATGCTAAAATAATCAATGCTTTACCAGTCTGAGAGACCAGCCCTCGTTAAGGCTAAACGATCATGCTAAAATAATCACTGCTTTACCAGTCTGAGAGACCAGCCCTCGTTAAGGCTAAACGATCATGCTAAAGTAATCAATGCTTTACCTGTCTGAGAGACCAGCCCTCGTTAAGGCTAAACGATCATGCTAAAATAATCAATGCTTTACCTGTCTGAGAGACCGGCCCTCGTTAAGGCTAAACGATCATGCTAAAATAATCAATGCTTTACCTGTCTGAGAAACCAGCCCTCGTTAAGGCTAAACGATCATGCTAAAATAATCAATGCTTTACCAGTCTGAGAGACCAGCCCTCGTTAAGGCTAAACGATCATGCTAAAATAATCACTGCTTTACCAGTCTGAGAGACCAGCCCTCGTTAAGGCTAAACGATCATGCTAAAGTAATCAATGCTTTACCTGTCTGAGAGACCAGCCCTCGTTAAGGCTAAACGGTTATGCTAAAATAATCAATGCTTTACCAGTCTGAGAGACCGGCCCTTGTTAAGGCTAAACGATCATGCTAAAATAATCAATGCTTTACCAGTCTGGGAGACCAGCCCTCGTTAAGGCTAAACGGTCATGTTAAAATAATCTGTTCTTTAGTGTTAGCAGTAATATAGTGCTAACAATAACATGCTATTTTCTGTAGTTCTGTTATAAGACCGGGCATTGAAACTTTAAACAGGAACCACCTACTTAGTATGCGATTAGGTGATTAAATTGAAATTCACGATTATTTTGTAAATCGTGAATTTATATGTTTAATGCGATTGGTCACGCGAATTGACATTTTGCCCAGCGAATGTATGTCCATTTGCAGGTGAAGAGAGGAGTATTTTTGAAAATGTATCATGGGAATGACTGGCTTGAGCATCGCTCCAGGTATTCCAGTGACACATTTTCAAAGATAGTCCTCTCTTGGCTTGCAAATTATGGACATTTCTAACGACTATTGCTGCACTTTCGTCATTGATATACATTTATGGGTATGTCTGAATAATTTGTACCAAGGCTGGATTAATCGACTAATCACGATTATTCTTAAATAATCGATCGTGATCACTCAAAGCAATAATCACACAACCTTGCCACCTACCATTCCTGGCACGTTCTAAAAGGATTCTCTGAGTACGTGGAGCTCTGTGTCAGCCTGTAGATGGTGATGTGAGTGCTTGCTAGCTGGGTAAAATTGGTAATATATGGTCAATGAAAATCAGATTAAAGGTGCATATTCACCCCCAAAATACTTGAAAATAAAATTAGTTGAATTAAGGGACTCGTGTCTCTAATTCAATTGCACTGCTTAAATTTTTTGAATTAATTTGTACATAATGAAATTATATGTTATGGTTTATTTCATGTCATTACACCTAGACACACAATTTAAGCCAATACAAGTATAAAATTGTAACATTCCGATTTTTGCAGTTTAGCATGGTAGATAATCGTGATCTTGTATAGAATCATGATATATGGAAATGTAAAAAAATCACATACCTCTATTCTACTGAGAGAATCGTTTTCTAGTTGCTGAAAACTGTTGTGCGGGTCTTGTTTAAAGTGTCAATGCCAGGTTTCATAATAGAGGTACAGGAAACCGCAATATATTCATAGTGCTCACTATACGTTACGGCTAGGGGTTAACCATTTAACACTCGTATATCACCCAAAAACAACTTCAGCAATGGTCTTGAGAAATGTCCATTTGCAGACCAAGAGAATACTATGTTTGGAAATTTACCACTGGAATGACTGACCCGATAGCCGGGCCAGTCATTCCAGTGGTAAATTTACAAAAATAGTCTTCTCTTGGTCTGCAAATGGACATTTTCTATGAGAAATCTAAATTTTCTTGAACAAATTCGAGGGTTAAGAATTGGTTAATTTCACATGACTGTTCAACTTTAATGATCATAAGCATGTTCATCTGTCATCAAAGGAAGAGAACTTCTTATAATAACAAAATGGAGGAAAATTTTTTGAAGCCGGCCAAAAACTGCCACCACAATGTTCTTGAGAAATGCCCATTTGCAGACCAAGGAAGACTATTTTTTTAAGATTTACAACTGGAATGACTGGCTCGATAACCAAGCCAGTCAGTCCAGGGGTAAATTTTCAAAAGTAATCTTCTTGATCTGCAAATGATAATTTTTATGAGAAAATGTTTAATTTTCTTAATAAAATTTGACCATTAAAGGGTTAAACATTTCGTTTATGTGACTTACTCCTTTAAAAATATATTGTTCCCTCGAGTAAGAGGGATCCATTTCTAGTATGCCCCGCCCATTTCTAGCCTAGCTCCACCCATGTTTGCATGTTTGAATAGATTTGAAACCTTTAAACCTGAATTTGCTGAAATTAAATTACAAGGCAATAATGCAGATAAGCTGTTGAATATTTTGAAACCAATTTGACTGGGGAGCTGTTGCTGCCTATAAACAGCATAAAATGCAGCAACACTTCCCAGTCAAATTAGTTTCGAACTATTCCACAGAATATTTATTAAATTGGAAATCTATGAATAACATACAATTAGTACACTTTTGTGGTGAACCTTTCGATCTTTGCGATGGAGCTGTGTATATGTCATTTTAATACCGACGTCGGCTAACATGATGTACTTGATTAGGATGTCAGATATTATACTTGAGTGACAGGTCGGATCCCTCCATTTGCTGCCTATCTACGGTACATTTGTCATTCTGAGAAGTTCTCTTCCTTGGTGACTGTGATCGTTAACTGTCTGCCTGCAGAATTACTGCAGACAACAATTTCATTGGGCAATAACTCTGGACCTGCTAAATATTTTGCAAACAATTTGACTGAAAGGTGTTGGTGGTTATGCCACCAACACCTTTCAGTCAAACTGTTTTCAAAATATATACAACAGTTTCAGAGTTATTGTCCTTTGAAATTATTGTCTGGTGGCTTGCAGCAATCAGAGAGTGAAATTGTCCTACTCGGCGCCAGACGTCTGAAACAGGATTATACAATACTAAGCAATGCTTTCATCATCTTTCTCATTCTTTTCTTTATTCTTGCTACATATCTACGATTGCTAGATACAATCTTATTGATCCCATGATTACATAATATATAGTGTAGAAACAAGGTAGCCTTTTAACGCTTGAAATCTCAGTGTCTTAACCCTCAAATTTGTGCAAGAAAATTTCAAATGTTCTCATAGAAAATGTCAATTTGCAGGCCAAGATAAGACTATTTTTGAAAATTTACCACTGAAATGACTGGCTCAATAACCGTGCCAGTCATTCCAGTGGTAAATTTTCAAAAATAATCCTCTTTTGGTCTGCAAATGGACATTTCTCATGACCACTGCCATTTTTGGCTGATATAAGTGTTGAAGGCTTAATGAAGGAATCCAAATTTAGCTATGCCCCGCCCATCTCTAGCTACATGTAAGCTCCACCCACACTTTTTACAAATTACAATTTCCAGAAAACTATACTGATAAGCTGTTGAATGTTTTGAAACTAATTTGACTGGGCGCTGTTGTAGTTTCAAAATATTCTACAGATTGTTTATTATGTAGTAAAGACATACAATTTGTACAACTTATGGCCTATTCAGCATTTATGACAGACTATATCACGTCATTCAAGATGTAATTGATTATGACATCAGCCTACATGTGTTGTAGTAGATTATGACATCATATGATTGACTGAGAAACTGGATTCCTCAGTTTCAATACAGCTATCCAATGGAGCTCCTGACTATTATGAGCCTAATTAGACTCGACCTGCAGCAATAGCTCCCAGTCAAATTACCGGTAATTTCAAAATATTAAACAGAACATTTCCTATTTAAAAGTTTCAAAGTGAATTAAATAATGAAATGTTTATTTTTCAACTAATTTGGTGGAAGATGTTGCTGTCTATCGTCCACCAAAATTGTTGAAAAATCTACCACAAATTCTTTGCTATTGAAACAGTAAAAGATAGAATATTAATATTAGAGCGGCACGTCGCTTGATGTGAGTGAATGTGAAAACTATATACACTAGCTTTCTCAATGCTGATGTACATTTTTCAACAACTTTGCTGGTAGATGTTGCTGTCTATGACAGCACCAGCTCCAACCAAATTTGTTGAACAATGCCATTTTAAAATTTAATTTGAAAATTTTAAATTTTGCCTTAACTATATCATCTTTTATCACATAACCTGCAACAGCTTGTATTCCATTGCATATAACATTCATGAAAACATTATATCATTTTATATCCCATTAGCATAATAAAGTTGCACGCTATTCACTGTGCGCCTTGCAAGCATCATATTACTTCACCCGTTCTCGCCTAGCAGCGATGATGTAACCATACAGCTTATAACGTTATTTTAGTCTTGTTAAAATATTGTAGAATGAAACAGTTTGATAAATTTTAATAGAAAGCTCGGAAATTTTACAAGCTCAATTAAAAATGTATTTACATTTCAGATACATGTAATAATATGTTGCATTTGCCATCTATGTTCTGTTGCCTATTGATAAGAACTCGTAGTAGTGAGGTGCTTCAACTATAAAGTCAAGAAAAGATATTGGACAATGGCAAGAAAATAGTGAGGATCGGCGTTAAAATTAGAAAAATTAGAAAAACTTCCACCACAGATTTGCAATGCGAATGTAGTTGTTCCCCTTTTGAAAGCACAGGTGACCACATACCATCTCACTTTTATCGGCTTGCGAGAGAAAGAATTGGCATTGTCCAAGCGACTCATGCGACAAAGAAATGCCGTTCTCATCAGCGTGGATCACTGATGTAGAAACATACCATTCTATCACCCGGACCACCTGAAACACCCTCCCCCACCCCTTGACTCTCTTTCCCTTTCCTGATGACCAAGCATAAACATTGTATTTATTGCCATTCTCACTATTTTTAGCTCACCTGGCCTGAAAGGCCAAGTGAGCTTATGCCGTGGCAACCGTCCGTCGTTCGTCCGTCCGTCCGTCAGTCATCCGTCAACTTTTCCTTTAAACGACTTCTTCTCAAGAACCACTGGGCCGATTTCAATTATATTTGGCAGGAAGCGTTCTTAGGGCATTGGGATCCATGCTTGTTAACATGACCCCGATTGGCCAATTTGGTCAGCGGCCATCTTGGATTTAGGCCGATTTTAGGAAACGTCTTTGAAGATCTCCGAAACTGCTTAGGGGATTGATGCAAATCTTATGAAATATGATCTAGGGCAATAGCTAAACCAAGTTTGTTCAAGGGAACTGGATTGGTCAAATGGTTCGGCGGCCATCTTGGTTGACCTAGTTGTGGCGAAAATAACCTCTTCTCCAGAATCGTTGAAGGGATCGAGCCGAAATTGGGCAGATATGATTAGGGCCTAAGGGCCATTAGAGTTTGTTCAAGAGACGTTGATCCGTCAAAAAACATGGCCGCCGTGGGCCAATCAAAATATAGCGTGTTTGGCGGCCATATTGGATTTTTTCATTTGATGGATTTTGAGGCTGAAATTGGTTTTGTGTGTTTTGCCGTATTCTGATCACAAATTTACAATTTTCGCAACTGTCGGATAAACAGTTTGGCGGCCATCTTGGATCATTTTCCCGCCAAAAGCTCCCATACTAAAGCAATGGGAAATTTAGTGTTTTCTTCTCGAGAACTACTGGTCCGATTTCAATTATATTTTGCAGGAAGCATCCTTAGGGCATAGAGATTCGAGTTTGTTCAAACGAAGCCAATCTTGTATTTTGGCCAATTTTTAGAAATGTCTAAAAAATCTTCTCCGAAACCGCTTGGGGGATTGATGCAAACCTCATGAAATATGATTTAGGGCAAGTGCTGAGCCAAGTTTGTTCAAGGGAACTTGATTGGTCAAATGGTTTGGCAGCCATCTTGGTTGACCTAGTTGTAGCGAAAACAACTTCTCCAGAACTGCTGAAGGGATCGGGCCGAAATTTAGTGGATATGATTAGGGACTAAGGGCCATGGAAGTTTGTTCACAGGAAGTTGATCCGTCGAAAAACCTGGACACCATGGGCCAATCAAAATATAGCATGTTTGGTGACCATATTTGATTTTTTTATTTGATGGATTTTGAGGCTGAAATTGGTTTTATGTGTTTTGGGGTATCCTGATCTCAAATTTGTAATTTTCGAAACTGTCGGATAAATCGTTCGGTGGCCATCTTGTTGATAAAGAGCATTCTAGTTGAAATGCCTATGGTCCAGGTGAGTGATACAGGCCCCTTGGGCCTCTTGTATTGAACTAGGTAACAAATTTGTTGTAAAACCAACATTAACCTCCAGAAATGCTGAACGGATCAGGCCTAAATTGGGCAGATATGATTAGGGACCAAGGGCCATTAAAGTTTGTTCAGTTGAAGTTGTAAGTAAAAATTATGGCCACCATGAACCAATCAAAATGTAGCATGTTTGGTGGCCATGTTGGATATTTTTATTTGAATGATCTTGAAGCCAAAATTTATTTTATATAGGTTTTAAGTTATTCTGATTTCAAATTTGCCATTTTCGAAACGGTTTGTCAGCCATCCTTAGATCTTTTTCCCATAAAAAAACTCCCATGCTAAAGCAATGGGAAATTTAAATCGTTTTCTTCTCGAGAACCACTGGCCCGATTTCAAGTATATTTGACATCCTTAGGGCATAGGAATACAAGTTTGTTAAAAGGAAGACGATCAGGCAATTTGGCGGGCAGCCATCTTGGATTTTGATGGACTCATAGAAACGTCTTTAAAAATCTCCGAAACCGCTTGGAGGATGGATGCAAACCTCATAAAATGTGATCTAGGGCAGGAGCTGAACCAAGTTTGTTCGAGGGAACTTGATTTGCCTAATGGTTAGGCAGCCATCTTGGATGACCTAGTTTTCGCAAAAATTACTTCAGAACCGCTGAACGGATCAGCCTAAATTTGGCAGGTATAATTAGGGCCGAAATGCCATTAAAATTTGTCCATGGAAAGTTGATATGTCAAAAAAAACATGTCCGCCATGAATTAATCAAAATGTAGCGTTTTTGGTGGACATCTGATATTTTCTGCAAATTTCTGAGAAAATCATGAAAAGACTACTTATTGTTAGGGTTTTTTCTGAATGATTATGAGAATTATTTAAACTGCTTACAGGTACATGTATTTCATAAGGGGTGTCAAGCTATTGATGCCTTGAATGCCGCTGGGTGTGAGTGTGCATGTACTAACTGAATGGAAAGGAGCAGCAGCATACCAGAGCATTAGATTTAGGTTACAGACTGCGTGACTGAGGCTCTATAGGGACAGCTATAGGTGTACATGTACTCGATTATAGTAATTGAATATTTCTCCAATCTCTGTATCTCCGTCATGTCCACTGACACGCTGTGCCCACTGATACGGCGTGCGGGTGACACGCAGAGCAGAGATACGCAGAGTGGAGACATGTGAGAGAATCACAAGAACACGCCAGTGCTTGAAACATATTCATTGCCCAACCCAATAAAAGGGCCAGGACCATATGATGGGAGGTTGCCACAATTCATTAAACACTGACCGACAATGACACTTTGAACCACTAAGGTTTAAACATTGTTGTATAGAGCTGTATATAAAATAAACTGCACTACCAAATAATAAGTCTAGTAAAGCATACAATTAGTTGGATTCTGTTGTTTTGTTTTAAAATGTTTTGTGTTCTTTAAGTTAGACAGAGAACCCAACATTATTAACCATTGGGCCAATTTTAATAAAACTTGGCCAAACATTCTTCACAGAAATTTGATTGGAAAAATTTTCCAGGGGTCATCTCATTTAGTTCGATAGTGCCAGGTAAGCGATACAGGCCCCTTCAGGCCGAGAAATAACTTTTTCAACAGTGTCCAACACTTTGTCAGGCACCAGGAGCTACTTACATGTACTAGTCTGGACATCTAGAATTTGCTGACTGTCAACTCTATTCTACTTCACAGTATTCGTTACTTGAACGTATTAGAAGCATGTGGAAAAGCAACTAATCATGTGTCATAATGATCATGATACACCTTAGGTAGATGAATATTTTATGGCTTTGTCAACACTTGTATGCAGACTCTTTTGTTGCACACTGCAACCTTTACGGCAGAACTGTTTAAATCTCTACCTCAGACAAACTGTCAGGAATCGACAAGACTGTGCTGGACATTTGATAATTTGGTGCCTGACAAATGTCCTTAACAGGCACCTTATTTCCATGCTTACCCTTGAACCTCTTGTTGTATTTGGAAACATGTTGAGTTATTTCTGAGCTATATGTATATTGTATACATATACTTGATTGGTAAATCGCTTCCAGTGATTCTTACACTAGTCCCCTATATCACTGTCTTTGCATTATATTGTAGACAAAGTATCTGAATTTATTTGACTGACTAATATTTACAATACATATTATACATACAGGGAGTCCACTAGAGGTGGTGCCTGTGTTCTGTAGACCCCTTACATGAACATACTTAGAATGGCACAACACAATATAACGGGCAGTAGATGACATACCAGGGCTTTAGGTTTATGTTAATATCAGTTCACCACCTATCAGCACCAGGATCCATCCATCAATACCCCTAGAAACCAGAGTGTTTTGTACTCTGATAGATAGATTTTGAGCCATTTTAGTTTTAATAGCACCATAAGATTTCTGAATGTCCATAAAACTATACATAATCCATCTCTGAGTATTTGATTGATTAGAAATCACTTAATTCTTGTTCATAGTAGCTACATGTAGTAGGACTTTAATTTTGTCTCACTAATTTGGGGGAATTTCACATATAAGCGGTAATGTAAAGGCCTGCATATATACCATATCATACTTGGAGAATTTACAGAATGTTTACTATCTATGTTCTGTATTGTTTTAGCTGTACAGTATATTGTATAAAATGTTTAACTTTATCTTTAGAGTCTACTACAACTGCAACTGTGATAAATACAACATCAGGTACTGGCAATTTATTTCTATATGTTGATCGCTGCTTTCTATCCAACCTGTTAAAATTTCTACCTGAGGAAAATGGTTGATTTACACTTAGCTGTCTTGCTGCTTCAGTCAATGTATTTCTATCTATGCTGACTGCTCTCTACCAGACCTGTTAAAATTTCTACCCTGGGTAAATGGTTGATGCTTAGCTGTCTCGCTTTATAATTAAAGGTGTATATTCACACCAGAATGTTGGAAAATAAAATTGTTAAAATTGTATACTTTTATAGGCTTAAACTGTTTCAATTTCGCAACTGAAAAAATTATATTAATTTGTACGTAATGAAATCATCATATGTTAAGATTCATATCGTTTCATTACGTATAGGCTCACAGTTAAAACTTCTAAAAGTATACAATATAAACAATTTTATTTTCAGTAATTTTGCTTTGAATATGCAGAACCACCTTTAAGTAATATTAGATACAGATACATAGAGACATGACACAATTCGGCCCTGCCACAAATATGCTAAACTAACGTTGACCCCTATGGTATTCAAGGGAGATAAACATGCTTTCTGACCTCACAGATTGGTCTGAATGTATTTTAAATCTCGTGGCACGCTTAGCAGATTTATGCAATGACATCCTCTCCTGTCTTTGTATTTGCTGTCTCCGAGTAGGGCGAATTCCAAGGCTCTTTGTGCTGCTGTGTCTTCTGGCATCCTTAGCACATGGCCAAACATGGACCATCTGTACTGGGCAACCTTTACAGACAGCGGCGACGTATTACACATCTTGTATAGTGCATCTTTGGAAATTATGCTGTCTGACCATCGGTGTCCAGTGATGGTGCGTAGGTGTTTGCGGTAGCAGGCATCGAGCTTGTTTCGAGCTGCCTTTGGAGCTGCCCAGCTGGTATAGTTCTACGGCATCAAGGATACGCAGGTTGCGTTGTATAAACGTAGTCTTTCAGAAGGGCTGGAAAGCTATGTTCCCCATAACACAGTGTGCACCAATGTCAGCAGTACTGCAAAGCAGTGAGCCCAGGATTGGACTTTTCCTGTAGGGTTTGCCGCCACGAAGTCATTTTCTTTATTCCCCCCCCCCCTGCTTTAGCTAAAAGCGGGGGGATTATGTTTTCGCTTCCATCCATCCGTGTGTGAGTCCATCCGTCCGTCCGTCCATCCGTCACACACACAGGTTTCTTTCGATAACTTTACTTTTGCGTGGAATATTGTGACAACACTTCATGGGAAGGTTGACTATGGTAGTAGGGAAATGTACATTATTTTGTGGGTCAGTCAGCCCATCCCTCCATCCGCCCATCGCTTTGTTTCTGAATTTGTGTCTGTCCATCCGTGCAAATTTGGGGTTTTCGCTCAATAAATTTATCTTTGCTTAGAGTATTGTGACGAAACCCCATGGGAACATTGGCTATGTTTCTAGGGAAATGTACAATATTTTGTGGATTATTCAGCTCGTCCCTCCGTCCATCCATACCTTTGTCTCTGAATTTGTGTCTCCATCCGTGCAAATTTTGGGTTTTCGTTCAATAACTTTATTTTTGCTTCGAGTATTGTGACAAAACTTCATGGGAACGTTGGCTATGGTACTAGGGAAATGTACATTATTTTGTGGGTCAGTCAGCCTGTCCATCTATACATTCTGTCCATCCGTTTAAGTTTTGGAATTTTCGTTCAATAACTTTATTTTTCGTTGGAATATCATGACAGAACTTCTTATAAATTTAGGATTTTCATTCAATAACTTTACCTCTCCTCCCTCGATTATTTCGGACACAGTTACTTGCTGTCAATTATTTTGGACATGTTTACTTATGGTATGTAGTTTGTGGCGCAGTTGCTCATGCTGCATCATAAAAAGGTAAGCCTATCTAACAATCGATCATCACACTATATGATGCATTGGCACCAATTCAAGCTTATTATGTTGTGTAGTAAAGCATGCTGAAGCATATATGCCATTTTTTTAAATGTCTTATTTATGTGTATCAATCATAATATTATGAAGACATCATGAATTAAACACATTCATTTCGAAAATAAAAAAATGTTGATGGTATATACAACACTGCATGGCTTGAATATATGAAGCGATAATTTACCTAATTTTTGTTCTGTAACTTATCTCCTCATGACCTGCCTCCTCGTGGTGGTGCCGGACAACAGCACAAAATATGCAGCAAAAGTAAAATATATTCATGCGCTTTGTCGCTACAAACCATCTTTCACTAACCCTCTAAACCAATGGCCCTGTTTTGGAATACCGTTATCCAAATCAGTGGGATTATGTCATTCCACGAATATGGCTGGCGTTGTGGGGGTGGAGGGTGGGGGTCGGGGATTATTTGATTTATATCATCTAGTTTCATGCTTTGTAGGTAGGTATATGTGGGTGAACTCTGTTTTGTATTCATTCATTAAGAGATTCTCAATTTTTGGTTTTGCTTGCAGCTATTGGGAGAAGTTATATAGTAATTGTATTATGTATGTTTATGTAAGGGGTCTACGGTACATAGTCTATATGCCTCTAGCAGATTCCCTGCATGCACAATATATACTGTAAATATTGTTCAGCCAAACAAATGCAAATTCAGTTCAATTCAATCTGCAGTTAGCTTTTGTTAACTACTTGGATCGCTATGGTATTCAAGGGAGATAAACATGCTTTGCGATCTCAGACTATTTTGAATGTGTTTTAAACAGTGCCATCTGAAGTTAACTTATGTAAACTACTTGATGTCGTTGACTTCTCTAAATATATATGTAGCTTGACTGCCGTACATGTGTCTGTCTACTAATATATACTTAAGTTAATACTACAGGTATAAGTTATAAGCCTGCATCAGCTGTGCCATCTAAAATATGTGCTTCTTAGCTAGCTAATCCAAGCTTTTAATAACTTGGAAAAGCTTGGATTAGCTTGCTGGTATTGCCCACATAAAATTCAAGAAAATCCAAGAAAGGCCTAGTTAAAGTAAAATCCAAGAAAATTCCAGATAGCTTGAACATTCAAGAAAATCCGAGCTAACTTGAACATTCAAGATAATCCAAGCTAGCTTGGTGGTATTGACCACTTAAAATCCAAGAATATTCCAGCTAACTTGAACATTCAAGAAAATCCAAGCTAGCTTGAATGTTCAAGAAAATCCAAGCGTGCTTGAACGTTCAAGAAAATCCCACTTAGCTTGGATTTTATTCCAGAAAGTCCCAGCTATCTAGAACTTCAAGAAAATCCCAGCTAATCCTAGCTTTTGATATAGGTTAGCCATTAACATAAAATGTATGCATGTACACATAAATGCTGCCACACAGATTATATATAAATATGTATGCTTAAAAACCAAAATCACCTTCATGGGAGTTGAGTTATTCAATAACAAATACAATTTCAGCCAGACATTAGCAATGTATGAGTTTCTGACTGATTTGTCTGTTATTCTTATAGACATAGATTGTTAATATGCCATATTATTTAGAAAGGCATCATCACTGCATTAATTTCATAGAACTGAAAAAGCTATACCAAAACTGGTAATTCTGAATAAATCTCTGGAAATCAATAGAATACATACCTCAAAATACAGTGCTGTTTCCATTTAAAGTTACTGATGCTAAGCATTCTATCTAACAGTACTGTTAGTGTTTCTACACTATCATATTCTATATATCCATAGCTGGTAATGATCAATGCAATGAATGTACTGTTTGCTTTTTTACAAAGACTAAATTTCCCACAAATTTACCAGGTCACGGTCACCTCTAGTCATGACTATACAGAACCTGTTCTTGCCTTAGTGCAAGCTATTTCAAGATAATCCAAGGTAGCGTAAGTGAATCTACAAATTCAAGGATATCCAAGTAGCTTGAATTCTTTTATGTCTGACAAAACAAAGTCCTAGAAAATCCAAGATAGCTTGAATTCTGTCAAATCAGAAAAGTCCAAGCAAATCCAAGAAGCTTGCACTTTTTCATGATGATATTAAAAAAGTCCTAGAAAATCCCAGCTAGCTTGAATTCTGAGAGTGGGGATTTTCAAGAAGTTCAAGCAACTATATAAAGTCCAAGCTAATTCAAGGTAATCCAAGCTGGTATGGATTGAATAATTTTCCAATAGCTTGGACATTCAAGAAAATCCAAGCTAATCCAACTGAAAAGAAAAATCAGAAAAAACTATATTCATGAACAATTTGTCCCAACTTGTTGAACATTTGAACATTATTTTCACTGGAAGGTGTTGCTGCTTTTGATTGGTGAATTTTTCTGGTGGCCATCTGTGCTTTTCGTAAATATGCGGAAATCCTTTAAAACACTGCACTTCCTTAATCAATGACCAGATTTCAACGGAGCTATGGGTTTGTGTACAGGGCCGAGGGTGGTGGGGTTGGGGGAGGGGGGGTGGGGGGGGGGGGTGGTGGTGGTGGTGTGCTGATTTTATGGAGGCAAGTTTCAACCATGTCAACAGGTCATCTTAAATTTTTCAAAAATCTTCCAAAATCCTTTAATATGTGTAAGTTTATAATTTCCATTTTTCACAGAATTTGGGAATATGGAACCATCCTGTCCAGTTATTTGACAAAAGTAAATTGGGAACGCGCTGCTTAGATATTATGCATCCAACCATAACAAATAAATCTTTTGAGCAATATCAATACACAATTGTAAAAGTGATGTCTCTACTTAGCCCTTTCTTTAATGGTCAAAATTGTTCACAAAATTAAAATATTTAATTTTTTTAATCTACCACTGGAATAACTGACTCGGCTATCGAGCCAGTCATTCCAGTGGTAAATTGTAAAAAAATAACCTCTTGGTCTGCAAATTGACATTGGCTTGACTATTAAAGGGTTAATGTGCAAACTCAACAATGAAAAGAATTAATTTTGTCAAAAAGAAAATCTGGACAAGAGTGATTTCAAATTCCCAATTTCTGTTGCATGATAAATTTGCACATACATATATTAATGGATTTCCGGAAGATTGAAAAAATCCAAGATGGTGTGTTGGAGCATACCACCATAAAATCATCTACAATAACTTGCCTCTTTATGAAATCATTTATATAGGGACAGTGGTTCTCCATTTCAACATTTACCATTTTCCATTTTAAAATTTCACTTCTGTTTCACAAACTTACATCATCTACGCTGCATATGTGTATGTAATAAAGTCAATAACACAGTCAAATTTGTATTGTGCATTGCGTTATTAGTATGCAGAGACCATGCAAAGTCAGGGTGACGAAGATGATGGTTAGGCAGTAATGTAAAATTTTACACAAGACTGTCTCCCATTCTGGAGGAAGATGCCTTTAACATGTTAATTACATTTACTGCTTGTTGGTTTCTGATCAATTTACAAAGGTCTTGTAGAAAAATGTGATTTTCGTTTGAATATCACATCCCCCCCATAAAATTGCCAATTCCGTGAATTCTGTTTATTTTCTGTTATTGCAGAAAACCACAAGGTGTATTTATAGAACAGAAAATACACACAGGAACCAAGGAATAATGTTATTTATAGACTACATACACCTTACAAATCAACAAGTATTAGATATCATTAAATTTTGGTACGAATTCATGTTTCTCTAACCGTCTGACTGCTGAGTTTTTGTAGATGACATATTCCCGGGGTTATATCTCGGGACCTGCTAAATATTTTGAAAACAATTTGACTGAAGTTTGTTGGTGGCTCAGCCACAAACAACTTTCAGTCAAAATGTTTTCAAAATATTTGGCAGGTCCAGAGTTATTGCCCATTGACATTATAGTTTGGTGACTTGCAGTAGCCAAACAGTTAAACACATATGCCAGTAAATGGCAGGAGTATTTTGTAGTGGACTCACACATGTTCCAGTAAAGTGGCAAAATGCCATTTTAAAGATTGTGACTTCTGCTTAAGATGCTAGTTGAATAATTAACTGTACATGTATGTCTGCTGAATTTCTGCAGACTATTTTGCCATGGTGTTTAACACTTGATATGCTTAATATTTTGAAAACAACCTGACTGAAAGTTATTGGTGGTTAACCCACCAACAAATTTCAGTAAAATTATTTTCCAAATATTCAGCAGGTCCAGAGTTGTTGCCATCAGAATTATTATACTGTGGCTTGCAGCAGCGAGCCTGTGTTAAAGCATGTCTGATTGTCTGGGTAAATGCATGAAATTGACACCCTAGATCTATATTGGTGGTCACAGTGTAAAGCATGAGAGATGTTTAACCCTTTAATGCTCACATTTGGTCAAGAAAATCAAAATATTTGTTTATTATATGTCCATTTGCAGGCCAAGAGAAGACTATTTTTTTTAATTTATCACTGAAATCACTGGTTCGGTTATTGAGCCAGTCATTCCAGCGATAAATTTTCAAAAAAATTGTATTCTTTTGGCCTGCAAATGAACATTCGTCAAGACCACTGCAGAGGCCAGTTTAGGCCGGCTTGACTATTAAAGGGTTAATTATGCAGAGTCTAGCCAATGTTGTATTGCATGTTCTGTACTCATCTAACCATGCTTACTTTATACTATATATAAACATTTTAAAACTTTATTTTTAGACCCTACAACTTCAACACCAGGTACTTGTAAGATAATAGTGTGTGCTTTTTGCTCTATCAGACCTATATCTCCTTGTCACATAAGATGTCTGAGAGACCGCCCCTCATTAAGGCTAAGCGCTCATGCTAAAATAATCAATGCTTTACCTGTCTGAGAGACCGGCCCTCGTTAAGGCTAAACGATCATGCTAAAATAATCAATGCTTTACCTGTGAGAGACCAGCCCTCGTTAAGGCTAAACGATCATGCTAAAATAATCAATGCTTTACCAGTCTGAGAGACCAGCCCTCGTTAAGGCTAAACGATCATGCTAAAGTAATCAATGCTTTACCTGTCTGAGAGACTGACCCTCATTAAGGCTAAACGAACATGCTAAAATAATCAATGCTTTACCTGAGACGCCGGCCCTCGTTAAGGCTAAACGGACATGCTAAATTAATCAATGCTTTACCTGTCTGAGAGACCGGCCCTCGTTAAGGCTAAACGGTCATGCTAAAATAATCTATTGTTTAGTGTTAGCAGTAACATAGTGCTAACAATAACATGCTATTTTCTGTAGCTCTGTTATAAGACCAGGCATTGAAACTTTAAACAAGCACCACCTACTTAGTATGCGATTACGTGATTAAATTGAAATTCACGATTATTTTGTAAAGTTTGATTTAAATATATCACCTTTTATCACATGACCTGAAAAAGCTTGTATTCCATTGAATATAACATCCATGAAATCATTATATATCATTTTATATCCCATTAGCATAATAAAGTTGCACGCTATTCACGGGCACACATTGCAAGCATTATATTACTTCACCCGTTATCGCCTAGCAGCGATGATGTAACCATACAGCTTATAACGTTATCTTAGTCTTGTTAAAATATTGTAGAATGAAACAGTTTGATAAATTTTAAAAGCTCAATTAAGAATGTATTTACGGTTCAGATACATATAATAATATGTTGCATTTGTCATCTAAGTTCTGTTGCCTATTGGTAAGAACTCGTAGTAGTGAGGCGCTTCAACTATAAAGTCGAGAAAAGATATTGGACAATGGCAAGAAAATAGTGAGGATCGGCGTCAAAGTTAGAAAAATTAGAAAAACTTCCACAATGTGAATGTAGTTATTCCCCTTTTCAAAGCACAGGCGACTACATACCATCTCACTTTTATCAGCCTGCGAGAGAAAGAATTGACATTTTCCAAGCGACTCATGCGACAAACAAATGCCGTTCTCGTCAGCGTGGATCACTGATGTAGAAACATACCATTCTATAACCCGGACCACATGAAACACCCTTCCCCCCCCCTCACTTGACTCCCTTTCCCTTTCCTGATGACCACGCATAAACATTGTATTTATTGCCATTCTCACCATTTTATTCAACTAGGTAACAAATTTGTTCTAAAACCAACATTCGCCATTTGCAAAAGGGAAATCCTAAAGCTTAAATTTGATTGCTAAAACGGAATTAGGTCTACAGTCACGTTGGACTGGCCAAATATAGTTAATTAAAGATGATTATTTTATAGTCGAACACACCATTTCTGGCTGGCAAATAATCAGCACAGTTATCTATATTTCGCCAGTTGAGCACGCCATAGATCTGCGTTTCCAGTAAATCTGGCTGTGATTGGTTAAGATTAACTTTGACGGCTATGCACTGCGCAGAATATGGCTAGTTATAGAACAGGCTAGTAATTGTGTTCGTAATTTTCTAGCTTTTACAAGGAATTTACCTTTTACCGGGGCCGATTTCAATTATATTTGGCAGGAGCAATCCGTAAGACAAAGAGATTCAAGTTTGTTCAAACGAAGCCGATCAGCCAATTTGTCTGGCAGCCATCTTGGATTTTGTTCAATTTCTTGAAATATCTTTAAAACTCTTCTCTGAAACCGCTTGGGGCATCCATTCAAAACTCATGAAATATGATCTAGGAAAAGAGCTAAACTAAGTTTGTTCAAGAGAACTTGAGTTGCCAAATAGTTCGGCAACCATTCTGATAGTCTAGTTTTCGCGAAAATGACTTCTCCAGAAATGCTGAACGGATCAGGCCTAAATTGGGCAGATATGATTAGGGACCAAGGGCCATTAAAGTTTGTTCAATTGAAGTTGTAAGTAAAAATTATAGCCGCCATGAACCAATCAAAATGTAGTATGTTTGGCCGCCATGTTGGATATTTTTATTTGATGGCTCTTGAAGCCAAAATTTATTTTATATAGGTTTTAAGGTATTCTGATTTCATATTTGCTATTTTCGGAACGGTTTGTCAGCCATCCTTAGATATTTTTTTTTAACGTTTTCCTCTCGAGAACCACTGGCCCGATTTCAAGTATATTTAGGGCATAGGAATACAAGTTTGTTCAAAGAAAGACGATCGGTCAATTTGGCGGGCAGCCATCTTGGACTTTGACGGACTCATAGAAACGTCTTTAAAAATCTCTGAGAATAATATCCCATTAGCATAATAAAGTTGCACGCTATTCACTGTGCGCATTGCAAGCATCATATTACTTCACCCGTTATCGCCTAGCAGCGATGATGTAACCATACAGCTTATAACGTTATTTTAGTCTTGTTAAAATATTGTAGAATGAAACAGTTTGATAAATTTTAATAGAAAGCTCGGAAATTTTACAAGCTCAATTAAAAATGTATTTACATTTCAGATACATGTAATGATATGTTGCATTTGCCATCTATGTTCTGTTGCCTATTGATAAGAACTCGTAGTAGTGAGGTGCTTCAACTATAAAGTCAAGAAAAGATATTGGACAATGGCAAGAAAATAGTGAGGGTCGGCGTTAAAATTAGAAAAATTAGAAAAACTTCCACCACAGCTTTGCAATGCGAATGTAGTTGTTCCCCTTTTCAAAGCACAGGTGACCACAAACCATCCCACTTTTATCGGCTTGCGAGAGAAAGAATTGACATTGTCCAAGCGACTCATGCGATAAAGAAATGCCGTTCTCGTCAGCGTGGATCACTGATCACCTGAAACACCCTCCCCCACCCCTTGACTCCCTTTCCCTTTCCTGATGACCAGGCATAAACATTGTATTTATTGCCATTCTCACTATTTTTAGCTCACCTGGCCTGAAAGGCCAAGTGAGCTTATGCCGTGGCAACCGTCCGTCGTTCGTCCGTCCGTCAGTCATCCGTCAACTTTTCCTTTAAACGACTTCTTCTCAAGAACCACTTGGCCGATTTCAATTATATTTGGCAGGAAGCCTTCTTAGGGCATCGGGATCCATGTGTGTTAACATGACCCCGATTGGCCAATTTGGTCAGCGGCCATCTTGGATTTAGGCCGATTTTAGGAAACGTCTTTAAAGATCTCCGAAACCGCTTAGGGGATTGATGCAAATCTCCTGAAATATGATCTAGGGCAATAGCTAAACCAAGATTGTTCAAGGGAACTGGATTGGTCAAATGGTTCGGCGGCCATCTTGGTTGACCTAGTTGTGGCGAAAATAACTTCTCCAGAACCGTTGAAGGGATCGAGCCGAAATTGGGCAGATATGATTAGGACCTAAGGGCCATTAGAGTTTGTTCAAGAGACGTTGATCCGTCAAAAAACATGGCCGCCGTGGGCCAATCAAAATATAGCGTGTTTGGCGGCCATATTGGATTTTTTTCATTTGATGGATTTTGAGGCTGAAATTGGTTTTGCCATATTCTGATCACAAATTTACAATTTTCAAAACTGTCGGATAAACAGTTTGGCGGCCATCTTGGATCACTTTCCCGCCAAAAGCTCCCATACTAAAGCAATGGGAAATTTAGTGTTTTCTTCTCAAGAACTACTGGTCCGATTTCAGTTATATTTCGCAGGAAGCATCCTTAGGGCATAGAGATTCAAGTTTGTTCAAACGAAGCCAATCGTTCACTTGGGCTGGTGGCCATCTTGTATTTTGGCCAATTTTTAAAAATGTCTAAAAATCTCCGAAACCGCTTGGGGGATTGATGCAAACCTCATGAAATATGATTTAGGGCAAGTGCTGAGACAAGTTTGTTCAAGGGAACTTGATTGGTCAAATTGTTTGGCGGCCATCTTGGTTGACCTAGTTGTAGCGAAAACGACTTCTCCAGAACCGCTGAAGGTATCGGGCCGAAATTTGGCGGATATGATTAGGGACTAAGGGCCATTGAAGTTTGTTCAAGGGAAGTTGATCCGTCGAAAAACCTGGACACCATGGGCCAATCAAAATATAGCATGTTTGGTGACCATATTTGATTTTTTTATTTGATGGATTTTGAGGCTGAAATTGGTTTTATGTGTTTTTGGGTATCCTGATCTCAAATTTGTAATTTTCGAAACTGTCTGATAAATGGTTCGGTGGCCATCTTGTTGATAAAGAGCATTCTAGTTGAAATGCCTATGGTCCAGGTGAGTGATACAGGCCCCTTGGGCCTCTTGTATTCAACTGGGTAACAAATTTGTTGTAAAACCAACATTATCCTCCAAAAATGCTGAACGGATCAGGCCTAAATTGGGCAGATATGATTAGGGACCAAGGGCCATTAAAGTTTGTTCAGTTGAAGTTGTAAGTAAAAATTATGGCCACCATGAACCAATCAAAATGTAGCATGTTTGGCGGCCATGTTGGATATTTTTATTTGAATGATCTTGAAGCCAAAATTTATTTTATATAGGTTTTAAGTTATTCTGATTTCAAATTTGCCATTTTCGAAACGGTTTGTCAGCCATCCTTAGATCTTTTTCCCATAAAAAAAACTCCCATGCTAAAGCAATGGGAAATTTAAAACGTTTTCTTCTCGAGAACCTCTGGCCCGATTTCAAGTATATTTGACATCCTTAGGGCATAGGAATACAAGTTTGTTCAAAGGAAGACGGTCAGTCAATTTGGCGGGCAGCCATCTTGGATTTTAACGGACTCATAGAAACGTCTAAAAATCTCCAAAACCGCTTGGAGGAGGATGGATGCAAACCTCATAAAATGTGATCTAGGGCAGGAGTTGAACCAAGTTTGTTGGAGGGAACTTGATTTGCGTAATGGTTCGGCAGCCATCTTGGATGACCTAGTTTTCGCAAAAATTACTTCAGACCCGGTGAACGGATCGGGCCTAAATTTGGCAGGTATAATTAGGGCCGAAATGCCATTAAAATTTTTCCATGGAAAGTTGATATGTCAAAAAAAACATGTCCGCCATGAATTAATCAAAATGTAGCGTTTTTGGTGGCCATCTGATATTTTCTGCAAATTTCTGAGAAAATCATAAAAAGACTACTTATTGTTAGGGTTTTTTCTGAATGATTATGAGAATTATTTAAACTGCTTACAGGTACATGTATTTCATAAGGGGTGTCAAGCTATTGATGCCTTGGATGTCGCTATGCCTGGGTATGAGTGTGCATGTACTAACTGAATGGAGAGAAGCAGCAGCATACCAGAGCATTAGATTTAGGTGACAGACTTACAGACTGCGTGACTGAGGCTCTATAGGGACAGCTATAGGTATACATGTACTCGATTATAGTAATTGAATATTTCTCCAATCTCTGTATCTCCGTCATGTCCACTGACACGCTGTGCCCACTGATACGCCGTGCGGGTGACACGCAGAGCGGAGATACACAGAGTGGAGACATGCGAGAGAATCACAAGAACACGCCAGTGCTTGAAACATATTCATTGCCCAATCCAATAAAAGGGCCAGGACCTTATGATGGGAGGTTGCCACAATTCATTGAACTATGACCGACAATGACACTTTGAACCACTAAAGTTTAAACATTGTTGTATAGAGCTGTATATAAAGTAAACTGCACTACCAAATAATGAGTCTAGTAAAGGATACAATTAGTTGGATTCTGTTGTTTTGTTTTAAAATGTTTTGTGTTCTTTAAGTTAGACAGAGAACCCAACATTATTAACCATTGGGCCAATTTTAATAAAACTTGGCCAAACATTCTTCACAGAAATTTAATTGGGAAATTTTTCCAGGGCTCAGCTCATTTAGTTTGATAGTGCCAGGCCCCTTCAGGCCGAGAAAAAACTTTTTCAACAGTTTCCAACACTTTGTCAGGCACCAGGAGCTACTTACATGTACTAGTCCGGACATCTAGAATTTGCTGACTGTCAACACTATTCTACTTCACAGTGTTCGTTACTTGAACGTATTAGAAACATGTGAAAAAGCAACTAATCATGTGTCATAATGATCATGATACACTGTAGGTGGATGAATACTTTATGGCTTTGTCAACACTTGTATGCAGACACTTTTGTTGCACACTGCAACCTTTACGGCAGAACTGTTTAAATCTCTACCTCAGACAAAATGTCAGGAATCGACAAGACTGTGCTGGACATTTGATAATTTGGTGCCTGACAAATGTCCCTAACAGGCACCTTATTTCCATGCTTACCCTTGAACCTCTTGTTGTATTTGGAAACATGTTGAGTTATTTCTGAGCTACATGTATATTGTATACATATACTTGATTGGTAAATCGCTTCCAGTGATTCTTACACTAGTCCCCTATATCACTGTCTTTGCATTATATTGTATACAAAGTATCTGAATTTATTTGACTGACTAATATTTACAATACATATTATACATACAGGGAGTCCACTAGAGGTGGTGCCTGTGTTCTGTAGACCCCTTACATGAACATACTTAGAATGACACAACACAATATAACGGGCAGTAGATGACATACCAGGGCTTTAGGTTTATGTTAATATCAGTTCACCACCTATCAGCACCAGGATCCATCCATCAATACCCCTAGAAACCAGAGTGTTTTGTACTCTGATAGATAGATTTTGAGCCATTTTAGTTTTAATAGCACCATAAGATTTCTGAATGTCCATAAAACTATACATAATCCATCTCTGAGTATTTGATTGATTAGAAATCACTTAATTCTTGTTCATAGTACCTACATGTAGTAGGACTTTAATTTTGTCTCACTAATTTGGGGGAATTTCATTTGACCATGACACTTAGTCACATATAAGCGGTAATATAAAGGCCTGCATATATACCATATCATACTTGGAGAGGTTACAGAATGTTTACTATCTATGTTCTGTATTGTTTTAGCTGTACAGTATATTGTATAAAATGTTTAACTTTATCTTTAGAGTCTACTACAACTGCAACTGTGATAAATACAACACCAGGTACTGGCAATTTATTTCTATATGTTGATCGCTGCTTTCTATCCGACCTGTTAAAATTTCTACCTGAGGAAAATGGTTGATTTACACTTAGCTGTCTTGCTGCTTCAGTCAATGTATTTCTATCTATGCTGACTGCTCTCTACCAGACCTGTTAAAATTTCTACCCTGGGTAAATGGTTGATGCTTAGCTGTCTCGCTTTATAATTAAAGGTGTATATTCACACCAGAATGTTGGAAAATAAAATTGTTAAAATTGTATACTTTTATATGCTTAAACTGTTTCAATTTCGCAACTGAAAAAATTATATTAATTTGTACGTAATGAAATCATCATATGTTAAGATTCATATCGTTTCATTACGTATAGGCTCACAGTTAAAGCTTCTAAAAGTATACAATATAAACAATTTTATTTTCAGTAATTTTGCTTTGAATATGCAGAACCACCTTTAAGTAATATTAGATACAGATACATAGAGACATGACATTAAGTTGACATCTTTTACACAATTCGGCCCTGCCACAAATATGCTAAACTAACGTTGATCCCTATGGTATTCAAGGGAGATAAACATGCTTTCTGACCTCACAGATTGGTCTGAATGTATTTTAAATCTCGTGGCACGCTTAGCAGATTTATGCAATGACATCCTCTCCTGTATTTGTATTTGCTGTCTCCGAGTAGGGCGAATTCCAAGGCTCTTTGTGCTGCTGTGTCTTCTGGCATCCTTAGCACATGGCCAAACATGGACCATCTGTACTGGGAAACCTTTACAGACAGTGGCGACGTATTACACATCTTGTATAGTGCATCTTTGGAAATTATGCTGTCTGACCATCGGTGTCCAGTGATGGTGCATAGGTGTTTGCGGTAGCAGGCATCGAGCTTGTTTCGAGCTGCCTTTGGAGCTGCCCAGCTGGTATAGTTCTACGGCATCAAGGATACGCAGGTTGCGTTGTATAAACGTAGTCTTTCAGAAGGGCTGGAAAGCTATGTTCCCCATAACACAGTGTGCACCAATGTCAGCAGTACTGCAAAGCAGTGAGCCCAGGATTGTACTTTTCCTGTAGGGTTTGCCGCCACGAAGTCATTTTCTTTATTCCCCCCCCTGCTTTAGCGAAAAGCGGGGGGGATTATGTTTTCGCTTCCATCCATCCGTGCATGTGTCCGTCCGTCCGTCTTACAAACAGGTTTCTTTCGATAACTACTTTTGCATGGAATATTGTGACAGCACTTCATGGGAAGGTTGACTATGGTAGTAGGCAAATGCACCTTAGTTTGCGGGTCAGTCAGCCCATCCCTCCATCCCTTTGTTTCTTAATTTGTGTCCGTCCATTCGTGCAAATTTTAGGTTTTCATTCAATAAATTTATCTTTGCTTTGAGTATTGTGACGAAACTTCATAGGAAGGTTGGCTATGGTAGTAGGGTATTAGGGAAATGCACCTTAGTTTGAGGGTCAGTCAGCCCGTCCCTCCATCCGCCCATCCCTTTGTCCCTGAATTTGTGTCTGTCCATCTGGGAAAATTTTGGGTTTTCGTTCTATAACTTTATCTTTGCTTGGAGTATTGTGAGGAAACTTCATGGGAACATTGGCTATGTTACTAGGGAAATGTACAATATTTTGTGGATCAGTCATCCCGTCCCTCCATCCGCCCATCCCTTTGTCACTGAATTTGTGTCTGTCCGTCTGTGCAAATTTTGGGTTTCGTTCTATAACTTTATCTTTGCTAGGAGTATTGTGAGGAAACTTCATGGGAACATTGGCTATGTTTCCAGGGAAATGTACAATATTTTGTGGGTCAGTCAGCCCATCCCTCCATCCGCCCATTGCTTTGTTTCTGAATTTGTGTGTGTCCATCCATGCAAATTTGGGGTTTTCGCTCAATAAATTTATCTTTGCTTAGAGTATTGTGACGAAACCCCATGGGAACATTGGCTATGTTTCTAGGGAAATGTACAATATTTTGTGGATTATTCAGCTCGGCCCTCCATCCATCCATACCTTTGTCTCTGAATTTGTGTCTCCATCCGTGCAAATTTTGGGTTTTCGTTCAATAACTTTATTTTTGCTTCGAGTATTGTGACGAAACTTCATGGGAACGTTGGCTATGGTACTATGGAAATGTACATTATTTTGTGGGTCAGTCAGCCTGTCCATCTATACATTCTGTCCATCCGTGTAAGTTTTGTAATTTTCGTTCAATAACTTTATTTTTCCTTGGAATATCATGACAGAACTTCTTATAAATTTAGGATTTTCATTCAATAACTTTACCTCTCCTCCCTCGATTATTTCGGACACAGTTACTTGCTGTCAATTATTTTGGACATGTTTACTTACGGTATATAGTTTGTGGCGCAGTTGCTCATGCTGCATCATAAAAAGTTAAGCCTATCTAACAATCGATCATCACACTATATGATGCATTGGCACCAATTCAAGCTTATTATGTTGTGTAGTAAAGCATGCTGAAGCATATATGCCATTTTTTTTAATGTCTTATTTATGTGTATCAATCATAATATTATGAAGACATCATGAATTAAACACATTCATTTCGAAATGAAAAAAATGTTGATGGTATATACAACACTGCATGGCTTGAATATATGAAGCGATAATTTACATAATTTTTGTTCTGTAACTTATCTCCTCATGACCTGCCTCCTCGTGGTGGTGCCGGGCAACAGCACAAAATCTGCAGCAAAAGTAAAATATATTCATGCGCTTTGTCGCTACAAACCATCTTTCACTAACCCTCTAAATCAATGGGCCTGTTTTGAAATATTCGATACAGATACATAGAGACATGACATTAAGTTGACATCTTTTACACAATTCGCCCCTGGCACGAATTACGCTAAACTAACGTTGATCCCTATGGTATTCAAGGGAGATAAACATGCTTTCTGACCTCACACATTGGTCTGAATGTATTTTAAATCTTGTAGCACGCTTAGCAGATTTATGCAATGACATCCTCTCCTTTCTTTGTATTTGCTGTCTCCGAGTAGGGCGAATTCCAAGGCTCTTTGTGCTGCTGTGTCTTCTGGAATCCTTAGCACATGGCCAAACATGGACCATCTGTACTGGGCAACCTTTACAGACAGCGGCGACGTATTACACATCTTGTATAGTGCATCTTTGGAAATTATGCTGTCTGACCATCGGTGTCCAGTGATGGTGCGTAGGTGTTTGCGATAGCAGGCACCTAGCTTGTTTCGAGCTTCCTTTGGAGCTGCCCAGCTGGTACAGTTCTACAGCATCAAGGATACACAGGTTGCGTTGTATAAACGTAGTCTTTCAGAAGGGCTGGAAAGCTATGTTCCCCATAACGCAGTGTGCAGCAATGTCAGCGGTACTGCAAAACAGTGAGCCCAGGATTGTACTTTTCCTGTAGGGTTTGCCGCCACGAAGTCATTGTCTTTAGTTATTCCCCCCCCCCCCCGCTTTAGCGAAAAGTGGGGTGATTATGTTTTCGCTTCCATCCATCCGTGAATGCGCGAGTCCATCCATCCGTGCATCTGTCACACACACAGGTTTTCTTTCGATAACTACTTTTGCTTGGAATATTGTGACAACACTTCATGGGAAGGTTGGCTATGGTAGTAGGCAAATGCACTTTAGTTTGAGGGTCAGTCAGCCCATCCCTCCATCCGTCCATCCCTTTGTCTCTTAATTTGTGTCCATCCATCTGCGCAAATTTTAGGTTTTCTTTCAATAACCTTATCTTTGCTTGGCGTATTGTGACGAAACTTCCTGGGAAGGTTGGCTATGGTAGTAGGGTAGTAGGGAACTGCACCTTAGTTTGAGGGTCATTCAGCCCATCCTTCCATCCATCCATCCCTTTGTCTCTGAATTTGTGTCCATCGGTCCGTGCAAATTTTTGGGTTTTGTACAATAACTTTATCTTTGCTTGGAGTATTGTGAGGAAACTTCATGGGAGCATTGGCTATGGCACTAGGGAAATGTACATTATTCTGTGGGTCAGTCAGCCCGTCCCTCCATCAGCCCATACCTTTGTCTCTGAATTTGTGTCTCTCCGTCCGTGCAAATTTGGGGTTTTCGTTCAATACCGTTATCTTTGCTTGGAGTATTGTGACGAAACTTCATGGGAACATTGGCTATGTTTCTAGGGAAATGTACATTATTTTGTGTGTCAGTCAGCGCATCCCTCTGTCCATCCATACCTTTGTCTCTGAATTTTTGTCTGTCCGCTCGTGCAAATTTTGGGTTTTCGTTCAATAACTTTATTTTTGCTTGAAGTATTGTGACGAAACTTCATGGGAATGTTGGCTATGGTACTAGGGAAATGTACATTATTTTATGGGTCAGTCAGCCCGTCCGTCTATACATTTGTCTGAATTTCTGTCCATCCGTGTAAGTTTTGGAATTTTCATTCAATAACTTTATTTTTCCTTGGAGTATCATGACAGAACCTGTTATAAATCTAGGATTTTCATTCAATAACTTTACCTCCCCTCCCTCGATTATTCCGGACACAGTTACTTGCTGTCAATTATTTTGGACATGGTTACTTATGGTATGTAGTTTGTGGCGTAGTTGCTCATGCTGCATCATAAAAAGGTAAGCCTATCTAACAATCGATCATCACACTATATGATGCATTGGCACCAATTCAAGCTTATTATGTTGTGTAGTAAAGCATGCTGAAGCATATATGCCATTTTCTAAAATGTCTTATTTATGTGTATCAATCATAATATTATGATGACATGAATTAAACACAAATTCATCTCGAAATTAAAAAAATGTTGATGGTATATACAACACTGCACGGCTTGAATATATGAAGCGATAATTTACATAATTTTTGTTCTGTAACTTATCCCCTCATGACCTGCCTCCTCGTGGTGGTGCCGGGCAACAGCACAAAATCTGCAGCAAAAGTAAAATATATTCATGCGCTTTGTCGATACAAACCATCTTTCACTCACCCTGTAAACCAATGGCCCTTTCTGTTTTGAAATAGCGTTATCCAAATCAGTGGGATTATGTCATTCCACAAACATGGCTGCCGTTGGGGAAGGGGTGGGAGGGAGGGTGCGAATTATTTGATTTATATCATCTAGTTTCATGCTTTGTAGGTAGGTATATGTGGGTGAACTCTGTTTTGTATTCATTCATT
This sequence comes from Chaetoderma sp. LZ-2023a, assembly GCA_034401795.1. NCBI lineage: Eukaryota > Metazoa > Mollusca > Caudofoveata > Chaetodermatida > Chaetodermatidae > Chaetoderma > Chaetoderma sp. LZ-2023a. Next base: position 42,951,686 of record CM067361.1, read on the forward strand.
AAGAGATTCTCAATTTTTGGTTTGCTTGCAGCTATTGTGTGAAGTTATATAGTAATTGTATTATGTATGTTTATGTACGGGAGTCTACGGTACATAGGCTATGCCTCTAGTGGACTCCCTGCATGCAAAATATATACTGTAATAAATATTCAGCCAAATAAATGCAAATTCAACTCAATTCAATCTGCAGTTAGCTTTTGTTAACTGCTTGGATCGCTATGGTATTCAAGGGAGATAAACATGCTTTGCGATATCACAGACTATTTTGAATGTGTTTTAAACAGTGCCATCTGAAGTTAACTTATGTAAACTACTTGATGTCGTTGACTTCTCTAAATATATATGTAGCTTGACTGCCGTGCATGTCTCTGTCTACTAATATATACTTAAGTAAATACTACAGGTATAAGTTATAATCCTGCATCAGTTGTGCCGTCTAAAATATGTGCTTCTAGCATGGGCTTATGCATATCCTGTATGTTTTTACCCATTTAATCATCAAATTTAATGAAGAGAATTTCAATTTTATCATAGAAAATGACCATTTGCAGACCAAGAGAATATTTTTGAAAATTTATCACTGGAGTCAGTGACTTGGTCATTCCAATGTTAGATGTTAAAAAATAATTTGCTCTTGATTTGCAAATGGACATTTCTCAAGACCTCTTCAGTAGTTATTTATTAATTGTCTGATATCCGCAAACCAACAGGCAATAATTTCAATGGTCAATAACTCTGGACATGCTGAATATTTTGAAAACAATTTGACTGAAAGTTGTTGGTGTCTTAGCCAGTAACAACTATCAGCCAATTTGTCTTCACAATATTTAGCCGGACCAGAGGCAAACCCCATCAAAAATGTTGTTTGCGTAAATTCATCGGGCAAACGGTTAACCCTTTAACCTTCGAATCGGTTCAAGAAAATTTACATTTTCTCATAGAAAATGTCCATTTGCAGACCAAGAGAAGACTATTTTTGAAAATTTACCATTGGAATGACTGGTTATCGAGCCAGTCATTCCATTGGTAAATTTTCAAAAATAATGTTGTTGGTCTACAGATGAACATTTCTCAAGATAACCGCATAAGGCTTTTTTTTGTTGATATGAGTGTCAGAGGGTTAAAGGGTTGAAAACTTACTGGCTTGGTGGCTGAAAGAGAAACAGAGCTTTATATACGCCATGCTTTCAGCATAGACCTTCTGTCTTCTTCACTTCACGTTCGCTATATAGAGGATCTCAAACAAGGTCCAATTTAATATCACTATTACAAGCGAGTTGAAAATTATCACTGCACGTTAGCGTTAGTGAGTGCAAACTGGTAATTTTCGACAACATTGATAATAAATATGACTGGGTTTGAGATACTATTTATCATACAAACTGGAATTTTGAGATATTTTACAAAAACACCGATACCTGAAACTTCATTAGTGTGCGATCTTCAGCAGTGGCTAATCACACTGTATCACAATGTAATTTGAACTTTGAGAACAAATTTACACTGATCAAAGATCCATAACTAACGAGATAAATGGATTGACGAAAATACCTGATTTACTATGTGACATCACAAGGGTTATTGCTACATCATGAGGTGCGTCACTAGCTCTCGACTTCGGCCTAGTAATATCCAATGTCTTGAAGACGGTCGTGTTCTGATTCATCAGTATAAAATTACTTTCTCACGCTTAAACAACCAACTTGGCTGCATTATTAACCTGGTTAATATTGTTAACCCTTTAACCATTTAATGGTAAAATTTGGTCAAGAAAATTTAAACATCTGCCTTATTGAATGTCCATTTACAGGCCAAGAGAATACAATTTTTGAAAATTTATCACTGGAATGATTCAGTGGTAAATTTTCAAAAAATTGTAGACTAACAGAGGCCGGTTTTGGCCGGTATGACCATTAAAGGGTTAACACTTGAATTCGTTCAAGAAAATCTTAATTTTCTCATGAAAAATGTCTTTGCAGACCAAGAGAACTATTTTTGAATATTTACAACCGGAGTGACTGGCTCGATTATTGAACAAGTCTGTCCATCAAATCTGTCTTTAAAAGCCTACTTCTCATTAACTGCTTGGCGGATTTAAACCAGTCAAATTAGTCTCAAAATATTCAACAGAATCTTTATTAAATGGTAAAGACATACATTTCATGCGTGTGGGAATATTAAATCTTAGAGATGGACTACATGTATTTCAAATCATTCATGACATCATGGTTATGACATCAGCATACACGTCAATTAGTTAATTATGACGACAGATAATCGATGGATAAACTTGGAAAAGTTGATTGGTAAATTAAATTATTAACTAGGTACATTTGGTAAAGTAATAAATTGTCTTGTTCATAATTAATTGTCTAATTAATTAATTTTTTCTTATTTTCAAACCAGATCCACCAACAAGCACCGTGGGTAAGAATTTCATTCATTCATTAATTCATTCATTCATTCATTCATTCATTCATTCATTCATTCATTAGCTCACTTGGCCTGAATGGCCAAGTGAGTTTATGCCATGGCATCTGTCCGTCCCTCATCCATCTGTCAAATTGCTTTTTCTCCTTAGCGGTTTGACCAGTTTCAACCAAATTTGGCTGGAAGGATCCTATGCTCGTACCCTCCAGAATTCTTTTTCAGAATTTTTATTGTTCAATTTTTTGGGGTGAAAATCTGAGATTTTATGAAAAATTTACCGAAAATGGTCAAAATGCTACTCCTCCATAGCTGCTTGACATATTTCAACCAAGTTTGTTTAGATGGATTCTATGGTGGTAGGCTCTAGAGCATTTTTTCAGAATTTTGATTGATCAATTTTTTTGGTTGAAAATCTTAGATTTGATGAGAAATTTACCGGAAATGGTCAAAATGCTACTCCTCAGCTACTTGACATATATCAACCAAATTTTACTAGATGGATTCTATTAGTGTTGTTCCAATTAATTGATTTGATCGATGATTGATGGGTTTGCATGCCCAACCAACAGATCGATCATGATTTCAGAAATCGATTTTGACTGCTTATAAATTTACGATATTAAAACTGAAGAATATGATTACTTTTTGGGAATACTATTTTAATCTCATTTTTACAACTATATAATATAGTATTACTCCATACAAGCCCCATTAGTCTAAGACATTAACCTTCTCAACATTGATATAGTATGCTAATGTTAAAACCACCATACCAATAATCTGTTGAATATTTTGAAACTTATTTGACTGGGAGCCGTTGCTGCCTTAGGCAGCAACAGCTCCCAATCAAGTTAGTTTAAAAAAATTCAACAAATTATTTCTTAAATTATTAAGGTTAAATATCCATGTTAATTATTGCATTCAAAATTTGAGAATGGTTGAAAATGAGAAAATGTCATGATTGATCATTAATTGATCATCGATTAGTATATGAAACCAATCATCAATCACAAAAGTAATACCAATTCCCAACACTAGATTCTATGGTGGTAGGCTCTAGAGTTCCTTTTCAGAATTTTGATTGATTAATGTTTTGGGTGAAAATCTTGAATTTTATGAAAATTTAACTTAGGTTTAATAAGATGCTCCTCATTTAAGCTGCGTGGTCAATTTCAACCAGCCTTGGATGGAAGGACCCTATGGTGGCAGGCTTCAGATCTCATATGCAGAATTTTGATAGGTCAATTTTTTGGTGGCCATCTTGGGTTTTCCAAATGTACTATTGGTAAATCAATTAAAAGCCTACACCTCATTAACCGCTTGGCAGATTTCAATCAAGCTCAGCTGGAAGAACCCTAGCTAGGTGGGTAGGCTGTAGAACGTATATACAAAATTTTGATTGATCAATTCTTTTGGTGTCCATCTTGGATTTACCGAAAATTATCCATCATGTCTTTAAATGCAAATGGTTCAAATGTTAATGTTCCATGTGAGCGTCACAGGCCCTTGGGCCTCTTATTCATTCATTCATTCATTCATTCATTCATTCATTCATTCATTCATTCTTCTTCCTCTCCATCAATCTATCTATCCATTCATTCATTTATCCATCTGGCTGTCCATCGACACATCTGTCCATTAATCCAACCATTGTTCCATTCTGTCTGTCCGTCTGTCTGACAATTCTTTCAGTCAAGCATCCATCCAGACATCCATCTATCTAATATAAGTATACAGCTTCTATTTTTACAGATATATTGCAGATTTACTAACTCGGTTACAGAATTCTCACACATGCATACCAAAATCTCCTACGCACATGTGCACATGCCCGCATACTTGCACGCACACATGTGCATGCATGCACGCACACATGTGCATGCATGCACGCACACTCACAGTTACACACATGCATGCATGCACTCTCACGCACACATGCATGCATGCACATGCGTACACACATGCACGGCTGCACGCATCGATGCACACATGCATGCACGCGCACATACGTGGGTGCACACACAGATGTACACATGCATGCATGCACACATGCTGTGGGATGCATGACAGCATGATGTACAGTATGAATGGTGACAAGAACTATCTTCGAGCAGGAAGTGGAAGTCATTACCTTTTTAACGGTTATTCCATTAGTGGTCAAGATTAGTCAAGAAAATTGACATTTATGCTTAGTAAATGCGCATTTGCAAGCCACAAGAAGTCAATTTAAAAAAAAGTTATCACTGGAATGTCTGAGCCAGGCATTCCTGAGCGGTAAAGTTTCAAAAATAGACTTCTCTTGGCCTGCAAAGATCAATCTCACAAGACCATTGCAGAGGATGGTATTGTTCAGCCTCACCATTAAAGGTTTAACTAAACCCAAATGTATGTCTGTTGAAATGTTTTAAATATTTTGAAATTATATTGCCCTGTAGCTGTTTCTGTTTAATGCAGCAGCATCTACGTATACCTGGCCAATTAATTTTAAAATATTCACCAGAATATATATATTAAATCGTCTATATCTGATATAGGCTTGAAACGGTTAAGGCGATCAGGATTAATTAATTAGCTCCGCATGATTGATTTCAAGGAAAGCATGGGCTGAGGATATATAAGGTCATCCTTAAAAGATTTTTTGGTTGTCCTCTTTCGACCTTGATGGTTGGAGTAGAGGAGGTATGTAGGGAAATTCTTTTTCTTTACATGCTGAATTATAATACTACATTACAAAATAGAATTTATAGAACAAAAGAAGTTTTTTATTTGAATTTGAAACAGAAATTGTAAAGTAAACAGTGAAAAACAGTATTAGAGGTTATTTGAGCCTATTTTGATGAAAGGAGGATCAATTCAGTCTCCCAACAGACCTACATCAGAAAATAAAAATAATTCTTCGAAGAAAACTACAAAAAAAGATTTTGAGTCGGCAAATTTTTTTTGCAGGTTTGGTTGGGAGAGGATAACCAAACTATTATCAAAGGATGGCGTAATATAGAGACAATTCTGTGCCATATTCAGATTGGTTATTTTAATGACAGGGTTCATCAATGGACATAACTGGAAAGTCATGGAATCTGAGAATTTAGCAATGAACTGACCTTTAATGGACAAATTTGGTCGATAAAATCAGTTACCGAGCCAGTCATTCCAGTGATAAATTTTCTAAAATAGTCTTCTCTTGCCCTGCAAATGGACATTCCTCAAGACCACAGCAGAGGCTGGTTTTGGCCCGCTTGACCATTAAAGTGTTAACAGCCTGGAAATCCTAGGGAACCAGTATGTTTTCTTAAAAAGCTATAACTTTCGGAACCATGTTTCTTGAGATAGATCTGTTTAAAGACAATCATTCAGATGTTGAATATTTTAAAACTTAAATTGGACTGGAAACTGGTGCCGCTGCTATTGCTCCCAGTCCAATTAATTTCAAAAAGAATATTTATTGAATTGGGATCAATTTTTCATATTAGATCTCTTGAATTGACAGTTGAGAGATAATTTCTGTAGAGAATTTTATCAAATCATAGAACGAAAATATGTTTGAAGTTCATTATTTAGTCGGGGCACTATGTCATAGTGTTGTGTACCTTAATTCAGGGGATTGATTCATTGACGGTACAATGTATGAAAACTACCTATTGTAAATAAGACACAAGTCCAACCCAAAAGTCTACAATATTTCTTTTGGTGTTTATGAACACACCATCATTGTCTTGTTTAACCCTCTAACACTAAAATTTGTTCAAGAAAATTTAAATTTTCTCATAGAAAATATCCATTTGCAGTCTAAGAGAAGACTATTTTTGAAAATTTACCACTGGAATGACTGGGGCGGTTATCGAGCCAGTCATTCCAGTGGTAAATTTTCAAAAATGGTCTTTTCTTGGTCTGCAAATGAACATTTCTCAAGACCACTGCAGAAGCCGTTTTTGGCTGATATGAGTGTTAAAGGGTTAAATACAGGCGTAAAGTTAGATATGTTTAGCGTTAAATAATTATCCACTTTCATGACGTACATAATAGACCCTGATCACTAAAAGTGAGGGAAAAGCGGTTGAATTTTGCGATCTTAACCATTTAATGGTCAAATTTGGGTAAGAAAATCAAACTATTTGCTCATTGAATGGCCATTTGCAGGCCATGAGAGGACTATTTTTTTTAATTGACCATTGGAATGACTGGCTCGTTTATCGAGCCAGGCATTCCAGTGATAAATGAAAAAAATATCCTTGTCTTGGCCTGCAAATGGACATTTCTCAAGACCACTGCAGAGGCCGGTTTCAGCCGACTTGACCATTACTGCAACAAAATATAATGTGTATGAATGCACCGTCAGTACAATACCATCAGGTACCACCAGTACCACCCACGACCTAAACCACCACCAACCACATTCTGGCAAGGCACACCCAACGCCGCCAAGGCATACCCCATGTCACGTGACCACCGGACACCAATCATGCCCATATATGGTCAGTCACGTGACTACATCTGGGCACCCTACCAAAAAGTATAAAAGAAGCAAACAAAGACAGCTCCGATCATTCAGACTTTTAATTCTGACAGACAAACCAAGCATCCAGCTTTTATTCAGTTCTAGATAAGTTGATATTATCATGTGTACGAATCCCGTAATGAAGATGCATACTCCGTAAAAATGCTTAGTGCAAGTCCTTCAATTTTCAATACTAGACCCTTATCATGATTTTGGGTAGTGTAATGCTAATATTGTGAGTACACTGAACATACATGTATGAATTTAAATTTGGAAATTATAGCGATCATCGGTTACTTATTTCCAACCCCTACCTCTTCCTATGATTCAAAAGTTGATCCAGATCCAGATCTATCTTCGGATCATGACCATTTATGGGAAATCATGCTTAATTACAGGAATATTTTCTGGTCTCATATGGAAGGAAACCGCAGGCATGTATACTAATTGTCTCAAACATATTTAGATGTGGACATTAGGCCATATATATGTCTATAAGTTGGTTAACATCTATCCGCTTCACGAAATTAATTCTATAATTTACGATGAGACTGTTTTGGTAAATGTGAAAGGTATTTATGAACAATTTAGTGATTTATAACAAACTTCTCTATTTTGGGCGCCAAAATTCAATGCACCCAAAGTAGCTATACAGTAGTCATACTGAGCTGTATAATAGCCCCTGCCCTCATCATGTATTTAATGCAAACCGAATAAATTTGCATCCTCAGCAAAGGAATATTCAGTACTATTTATAGCGCAAATGAATGCCCATGTGTGGTTAAATACGCAAGCAGCAATATGTCAGTTGTTTTGGTTCATGATAAGGCATGCCACTTATTTTCTAAGACAGTTTGACTGAGCGCCACCAGTGCCATGTGGTTTGCTTATAAAATATATAGTTTCCAGTAAGTCTGAGTACCAAGTATTTAATGAGTTTATAACTTCGGATGGGTGGGGGCAGGGGGAACAATGGGGGAGGGACAGCCTACTGTCTAAGGACTCTTTATCCCTAATGGTCCGATTTGTTCAAATATTTCCTTATTGAATGTCCATTCGCAGGTCAAGAGATGACTATTTTTGAAACTTGACCACTGGACTGGATCGGTTATCGGGCCAGGCATTCCAGTGGTAAATTTTCAAAGATAGTCTTCTCTTGGCCTGCAAATCGACATTCCCCAAGACCACTGCAGAGGCTTGTTTTGACTGGCTTGACCATTAAATGGTTAACCATATGGCTCGGGTGCCTAGAGAGTCCATAGTCTCATGATTTCGTAATGGCTTTAGAAAATCCTCTTCCACTGCCATAAATTTATCGTAAGCATCACTAATTCCCTGTTTATACCAAAAGGGAACCCACTGCTATATATACATACATGTGCAAAACAATGGCACACCCAAGCCATTTACCCTTCAAATGATAGGAGCCCTACATAGAGGGTCCAGTTAAGAAAGATCAGTGAGCATGTTCACGCGCATGCTCAGTAGCAGGGACCCTGGTTGTTATTACACCACAAAAACATCTATATCGTTCAATTACTACTTTCTAAATCAACTACTCCAATTTAGCCACCAGAATAAGATTTTTAGCTCACCTGGCCTGAAAGGGCTAAGTGAGCTTATGCCGTGGTGACCGTCCATCGTCCATCTGTTGTCCGTCAACTTTTCCTTTAAGTGACTTCTTCTCAAGAACCACTGGGCCAATTTCAATTATATTTGGCAGGAAGCATCGTTAGGGCATCGGGATCCAAGTTTGTTCAAATGAACCCGATCGGCCAATTTGGCCGGCCGCCATCTTGGATTTAGGCCGATTTTAGGAAACGTCTAAAAATCTCATCCGAAACCGCCTAGGGGATTGATGCAAATCTCATGAAATATGATCTAGGGCAAGAGCTGAACCAAGTTTGTTCAAGGGAACTTGATTGGTCAAATGGTTTGGCGGCCATCTTGGTTGACCTAGTTATAGCCAAAATTACTTCTCCAGAACTGCTGAAGGGATCGGGCCGAAATTTGGCTGATAAGATTAGGGCCTAAGGGCCATTAGAGTTTGTTGAAGAGAAGTTGATCCGTCAAAAAACCTCACCGCCGTGGGCCAATCAACATATAGCATGTTTGGCGGCCATATTGGATTTTTTTATTTGATTGATTTTGAGGCCGAAATTGGTTTTGTATGTGTTTTGGGGTATTCTGAGCTCAGATTTGAAATTTTTGAAACTGTCGGATAAATGGTTTGCCGGCCATCTTGGATCATTTTCCCGCCAAACGCTCCCATACTAAAGCAATGGGAAATTTTAAATGATTTCTTCTCGAGAACTTCTGGGCCGATTTCAATTAGAAGCATCCATAGGGCATAGCGATTTAAGTTTGTTCGAATGAAGCCGATCGTCCAATTGGGCTGGCGGCCATCTTGGATTTTGTCCGATTTTTTTAGAAACGTCTTTAAAAATCTCCGAAACCGCTCGGTGGATTGATGCAAACTTCATGAAATATGATTTAGGGCAAGAGCTGAACCAAGTTTGTTCAAGGGAACTTGATTTGTGAAATGGTTTGGCGACCGTCTTGGTTGACCAAGTTGTAGCGAAAACGACTTCTCCAGAACCGCTGAAGGGATCGGGCCGAAATTTTGCAGATAAGATTAGGGACCAAGGGCCATTAAAGTTTGTTCAAGGGAAGTTGATCCATCAAAAAACCTTGACACCATGGGCCAATCAAAATATGGCATGTTTGGCATGCATATTGGATTTTTTTATTTGATGGATTTTGAGGCCAAAATTGTTTTTATACATGTTTTTAGGTATTCTGATCTCAAATTTGCAATTTTCGAAACTGTCGGATAAACGGTTTGGTCGCCATGTTGTTGATAAAGAGCATTCCAGTTGAAATTCCTTTGGTCCAGGATAGTGATACAGGCCCCTTGGGCCTCTTGTTTAGAAATATAACGATTTTAAAATAACGAAACAAGCCGAATACCATTTACCAAGCACATCCCGCCAATTTCGCTAGACTGTATGTCTGTCAGAAATGGTGAGAATTGTCTCTTGTTTTGTTTATTTCTTTTAGTTGACAATTTTCCTCAATGTATATGTTTTTGAATATTCTGATCACAAATTTGCAATTTTCAAAATGGTCAGATAAACGGTTTGGCGGCCATCTTGAATCATTTTCCCGCCAAAAGCTCCCATACTAAAGCAATGGGAAATTTAAAATATCTTTTCGAGAACTGCTGGGCCGATTTCAATTATATTTGGCAGGAAGCATCCTTAGGGTGTAGAGATTCAAATTTGTTCAAACGAAGCCAATCAGCCAATTTGTCCGGTGGCCATCTTGCATTTGACAGATTTTTAGAAATGTCTAAAAATCTTCGCCAAAACTGAGTCATAAAATTTCATTTAGGGCATAAGCAGAACCACGTTTGTTCAAGGGAACTTTATTCGCGAAATGGTTAGGCGGCCATCTTGGATGGCCTGGTTTTCATGAAAGCAACTTTGTCTCCAGAGCCACTGAATGGATTGGGCCAAAATTTGGGAGATATGGAATTGATGACTAAGGGCTATTAAAGTTTGTTCAAGAGAAGTTGATACATAAAGAATCATGGCCTCTGTTTTCTTGTTACAAGTCTGCTCAACTAATTAGAGTTTTACATATTGTTAATGACCATTCTAGTTGAGATGCCTATGGTCCAGGTGAGCGATACAGGCCCCTTGGGCCTCTTATTTGATAATCACTGTGTGAATGTTATGGATGCTGTATTATGTTATTTTATTAACATTTGGATATATGATTTGTTTAATTTTTATCCTTGTTTTATGATTCTCAAATCTCCACCCACCAAGGGTTATTAAGAGGGGCACTGACCAATTCTATGGGTTTAGCAAGTAGTGATTGAATGGTATAGATGTTTTTGTGGTGTAATATAATAACAACCCGCAACAGACCCCCGCCCCTTGTGGGATAGTCTGTAGTTTTATTAACCACTATAAAACATACTCACCATTCGGAATGATTTGAGAATCTGTTTATGTTATTTTGCACTCATTTGGAAAAGTGAATATGTTTCCTATTTGGGCTCCATTGTGCAAGCACGGTCACGTGCAGTGACAGGTGCTACAGAGGAGTGAGTATAGACTGTTGCCAGTCTCTATTAAGGCATATGCTGGGGGTGTTCCCTACCAGTAGACTGGTTGAGGGTGTGATGAAGTGGAATAGGCATATGGGGGCATATAAGCAAGTGGAAAAATCTTATTCTGGTAGCTATACAGAGTAGTTGATTTAGTGATGGAACGGTAGGTATGTTTTATAGTGGTTAATAAAACTACAGACCATCCAACAAGGGGGTTCTTTTGGGGATTCAAGACCCAGATAACAACAATCAGTGAGCATGTGTGTGCACAGGTATACTTCAGCGTAGTGGCTTATTACGTTTTATCAGTTTACAGCTAATTAATATCTGCACTGTATCCAGTTTATTCAATGGAGCAATCTGACGTCCTAATTTATTACATCACTAGTTAGGTGATGTAACAATCATAACGACGTAATTAGCTTTGTCATGAAAATCATAAGCTCTATCAGTTATGTATAGGATTGGGCAATTTTTCAATTTAATAAAACGTCATTTTTTCAAAATTGTCATGGACTTGTCACAGATAAATATCCTTCAATCAAGAAATTATGTCAGAATATTCCATAAAGTCAAGAAGTGTAGCTGAGATTTACAATTATATATATATATATATATTTAAAGCTAAATGATAAGTTTTAAAATATTTAGTTCAGGCAAAATATTTATAATTGATCGATATTTGTGTGCATCGCGATAGAGAGATATACCAGCTTGTCAAACAGGCACGAGAGTCTGTTCGCTAAACTGATAGCTCAAATGCAATTTTAGCACACCCGGTGAGCTAACCTCTTTATGAAACGTCGCTGTAATGCCACGTGTAATATCACATGTAAGATCCTGTGAAAGCGCTCACGAGTTTCTCGGCATGAATGAATACAATATTATATAAACATAATAGATACTCTGCTCAGGGTCATACGTGACGAAAACTCAGCGAAATTCACCACACACGAAATCTATCTGCTCAGGGTCATATGTGGCCAAAACTCAGCGAAATTCATCACACACAAGCTCTATCTGCTCAGTCATACCTGGCCAAAACTCAGCGAAATTAAACACACACGAGATCTATCTGCTCATAGTCATGCATGGCCAACACACATGAGATCTCTGTGCTCATGGTCATACGTGGCCAAAACTCAGCGAAATTCAGCACACACAAGATCTATCTGCTCAGGGTCCTACGTGGCCAAAACTCAGCGAAATTCATCACACACGAGATCTATCCGCCTAGCACAAATGGTCTCTTGTACCTGTTTGCTGTGGCTCTTGTGTGCACCACGAGTTAGTCATATTGCTATTAGTGTAGAAATAGTCGCCACATTAAAAATACATTGTATATGAGTTGTTGGATTAATCCTTTAATGCTTAAGGCGATGCTAATCTCATCTCAAATGTTGTGTAGATTCCATATCATTCATATCCTGTCACATTCCCTGATCTGTTTCGCAATTATCTGTTTTGTAATATCGAGTAAATGTTGAACAGTGATCGACACCATTTTGTCTCCTCAAGTTATTGCGTGTGATGTCATGTAAGCTCCAATGCACCACATTCTTTATTATGTAATGCTCATCCCATTGAATATTTCGAAACTAATTTGACTGGAAGTTGTTGCTGCCATAGGCAACAACAACTTCCAATCAAATTAGTTTCAAAATTGTCAACAGCTAATACCTGTAGGATTGCTTTTATACCACGTTGCCAAACTATAGCTGGAGCCTCTATGACTGAGCGTATATACCGAGGCAGACACACTGGGGTTTTTCTGATTGGTTGAAAAGTAAATCATGACAGCCATCATAGGGTGTAGAAATGTACCAACATTTAACTACTAAATCCTGAATAGGGCCACATGATGGAAGGTGTATGTTTTAATTAAAACTTTAAATGGCTGTAGTGTTGTTCCGATTAATTGATTTGATCGATGATTGATTGGTTTGCATGTTCAACCAACCGATTGATCATAATTTCAGAAATTGATTTTGGTTTGTTTATAAATTGACTTTATTAATATATTTTAACTGGTCAAGCTAAAAAACGAGTACTGTTTGGAAAAGAATTTAAACTTAATTGTTACAACTATATACTATTACTCCTTAGTCTAAGACATTAATTCTTTCAGCACTGAAATAGTATGTTAATTTCAAAGCAACCATACTGGTCAATAACATGTTGAATATTTTGAAACTTATTTGACTGTAAGCTGTTGCTGCCTAAGGCAGCAACAGCTTTCAGTCAAGTTAGTTTCAAAATATTCAAAAGATTATTTCTTAAATTGGTAAGAATTTGTCATACCGGCGACTTGGTTTGAAAGGGGTAATTATCCTTGAACATGTTATAATTACTCCATTTAAAATGGGTAAAAATTGAGAACCTCATCAATCATTAATTGATCATCGGTTAGTATGTAAAACCAATCATTGATCACAAAAATAGTACCAATTCCCAACATTAAATGACTGTACTTAACCTTTGTCGTGCTACATTTGAAATGGTTCCCTTTTGGAGTCTATTCACTGGAGTTGCTTGTACAACCAGACCATTCTTCTCGAGCATTACTCGAAGCGAAGGATGGCTCGAGATAGCGATCCAAATGCCATACAACGTTCAGCATGTGGCGTGCAGCAAGCATTTATGTACATGTTAAAGTTTTACAATGGACATTTAATCTTATAACCCTTGAATTTGTTCAATAAAATTTCAAATTTTTCCTAGAAAATATCCATTTGCAGACAAAGAGTCAAGACTATTTTTGAAAATTTATCACTGGAATAACTGGCTTGGTTATCTCAATACCACTTTTCAGATTTGTTCTCTATCATCATTGCATTGAGTTTGCATCCTAATGAAAATGATTTTCAATTTTGTTCATGGTTTTATGGTGTCTGGTTCTGGGTGATTTGTACCCTTTTCAAGAATTAGAAGAATGCTAAATAAAAATTTAAATTTTCAATAGAGATTTGTTTCTTCAAGGGCTTATATTATTAAGAGAAATCCTTACTTCGCGATAGAAATGAAAGGGCTCGATGTGCGGGATGCATTCCATCTAGTTCAAAATGAATGTTCCGGAATCGCACTATAAATAGAAAAGGGAATTTCCATGTGACTAACTCTATCTGTAGCAATGGACCTTTCCCAGTTTATACATCCATCATATGACATCATATCAACTACGTGACGTGTAAGATAATGTCATAATCATGATGTCATGAATGACTCGATATAGTCCATCTTTAATAGTCCGACACGTAATGAATCGTATGATTTACCATTTAATAAACATTCTGTTGAATATTTTGAAACTAACCTTACTGGATGCTGTTGCTGCCTACCACCCAGTCAAATTAGTTTCAAAATATTTAATAGCTTACTTCCATAGTTTTGTGGAAATTGATAGTCAGAGAGTTCAGAGATCGATCGATCCCAACACGGACCAGGTGTGGTTGAATCGTAGATAGAGATGGGTGGGGCATTGCTAAAACTGGAATGCTCCATTGCTTTCGGTCATTGACAGGTTCCAGAGTAGCTAAAACAGCAAGCAGTACAAGGGTTAAATATTTTGTTATTTTATGTAAGGATGCAGTTCACATTTCTACATTCGATTAATCCTTTGTATCCAGAATTCCTAAGAATCTCGTTTCAAGAAATCTGTGTTTGAGATCTACTGAATATTTTGTCAATGATTTGATTGAAATTAGTAGTTGATGCCTAAGGCAGTAACAACATTCAGTCAGATTGTTTTGTTATGCCATATACTTGAATTTAAGCATATCTTATGTAATATATAAAATTAACAGGGTTAACTGTGTTCTATGTGAAGACCAAGCTCCGATTTTTTTAATTTAGGGAGCATCGACCTTTAGCTCGTAGTTTTAGTATTTTTAGCACCAGCTTTTATATCTAGATATGTATATAATCTTGGTAAAACTACTTGAACTAAAGGTTATTGTTATCTAATTTTCAAAATTTTAGAAGCTTAAATTGTGAGCCTATATGTAATGACACGAAATAAATCTTAGCATATGATGATTTCATTACGTACATGTATAAATTAATATAATTTAAGTTGCGAAATTGAAATAGAGGCTCGAGCCTCTATTTCAATTTCACCTTGTAGGTGAGGCGGAATCGATTTGAAACTTTGAAACATGCATTCCCAGAATGTACATTTCAAGGTAACTATGTAGGTAAGCTGTTGCATATTTTGAAACTAATTTGACTGGGGGTCTCGCAGTAACAGCTCCCAGTGAAATCTGTTTCAAAATATGCAACAGAATGTTTATTAAATTGTAAACGATATACAATTCAGACACATAAATTTGTGACAGACTTAGTATTTTTGCGATGAACCTTAATATCATTTTGAGTGTGACGTCAGCTAACACGTGACATATTTGATTATGATACCTTCAAGAGTTACAGATTGGATCCCTCTTATAATATTCGAGGTGACCTTGTCACAAATTTCTAACCTTTCACTAACCAGATTATTAACTTGTTACTAACCAGATTATTAACCTGTTACTAATCAGATTATTAACCTGTTACTAACCAGATTCTTAACCTGTTACTAACCAGATTATTAACCTGTTACTAACCAAATTACTAACGTGTTTGCATGTGTTATATCTTGTTCTCTTCCAGCACAGAGTACTAGTAGTTATGATCCTACTAGTACTTATGGTGGTACAGTAACCGGTGTGGATCTTACATGTAATTATTTCTTTTGTATCCTACGTAGGCAACAACACCATAATATCCAACTTCTCAGCCTCATGTTCGATTAATAATCCTTAAAGTAAAAAAACCTCAGCTAAAATGGCTTCGGCGCTGGTCTTGAAGAATAGAATGTCCTTTTGCGGGCCAAATGAAAGTTGTTTTTAGTAAATTTGCAACTTCAGTGGCTGGCTCAATAAAAGAGCAAAATTATTTGAATGCATATTTAAAAAATAGTCTTCTTGAACTGAAAATGAACATACATTCACTAAGAAAAATTATTATGTTTCTGGACTGTTAAAGTTTTAACCCTTTAAAGCTCGAATTTGTTCAAGAAAATTTCAATGAGAACTAAGAGTAGACTATTTTAGAAATTTTACCACTGGAATGACTGTCTCGGTTATCGAGCCAGTCATTCCAGTGATAAACTTTCAAAAATAGCATTCTCTTGGTCTGCAAATGGACATTTCTCAAGACCACTGCAGAAGCTGTTTTTGGCTGTTAATGTGTCACACTACCCTACTGTACCCTACACCGCTTTCACCCCAAGTTCCTGTAATGTTCTATTATTTCTAACTCAATGGAGGGCTCCAGTTTTAGCCATGCCCCACCCATCTTTGGCTAAACTCCACCCACACTTCACCCATGTTGGGATCGATCGATCCCTGAGCACATTGACTGTCAATTTCTAGAAAACTATACAGGAAAGCTGTTGAATATTCTGATACTAATTTTGCTCGCTGGGTTGCTGGCCTATGGCAGCAACAGCGCCCAGTCAAATTATAGCTTCAAAGTATTCAACAACATGTTTTATGTTAAATAATAAAGACATACAATTCGTACAATGACTAACTTAATTGATTATGATGTCATCATACATGTCACCTATTTCATTATATTTCATTATGATGTTATAAACTGGATTCCTCAATTAATCATTTAGCGATGAAGATTAGTCAAGAATATCAAAGTCATCCATCTGCACGATAAGAGGCTGTTTTTTATCATTTACATCTGGAATGACTAGCTATGCATTCCAGTGGTGAATTTTCAAACGTAGCCTTCTCTTGTCTTGCAAGTGGACATTTTTCAAGATCACTGCTGAAGCTGTCTTTAGCTGGCTTGGCCAGTGTATGTTTAACCCTTTTAATGACTAAGTTTGGTAAAAAATTTAAAATATTTACTCATAAAATGGCCATTTGCAGGCCAAGAGAAGACTATTTTTGAAAATTTACCACTGGAATGACTGGCTCGCTTATCGAGCCAGTCATTCCAGTAGTAAATTAAAAAAAATAGTCTTCTCTTGGCCGGCAAATGGACATTCCTTAAGACCACTACAGAGGCCGGCTTTGGCCGGCTTCGTCGTGAAAGAGTTAACTTATGCCATCCCCATTAACCCCATTTCATTCCAAGCTGGCCTGTCCTACCGTACACTACTATTCCATGCCATACACCACCCTTCCTTCCTCTGCCATGTCTACCCTACAATTGGCCCACCATTCTCCAATCTACAATTCCATGATTTACGCTACACTCCTGCCTAATATGCAGTGCCCTGTACAGATAATTCCTGCTAAGTCATTCATATTTCCTTCCCTACTCTACCTTACTACTCTTTATGCAAGCTTAACTCATCATTGCCTAGCATTCCTTACTGTTAACCATCTTTTCATTTACATTTGTGCTTAAGGCCAGAGCAATTAATCTTTCCATCTTTAAAAATAACACTGGAATTTTATGGCAATGTTTTTCCAGCATTCTTTCTATCTGACAATGGTTGTCAGCCATGTCATTATATCACTCAGACGGAGATCCTCGCTCCTCAGAATTCACCTTTCCAGAGTATCCATCCATCTTTTGACTTCATATGATGTCATAATCAGCTCAGCGCATGTACGATGACGTCACAATCATTACGTCACAAAGGGTTCCATATAAACCATCACCAAATCTCAAAAAGTCCGACACATATGAATTGTATGTGTTTGTAATTCTTTGCTATTTAATAAACACGCTGGTGAATATTTTGAAACTCATTTGACTGGGCGCTGTTGCAAAATATTCAACAATATAACCTGTGTAATTTTTTTGGAAATTGATAGTCAGGGTTTTCAGAGATCGATCGATCCCAACACGAGCGAGGTGTTGGTGGAGCTTAGCTAGAGATGGGCGGGGCATAGCTAAAAATGGAAAGGTTCGTTGTCCATAACTCTGTAGCTTTGGTAACCATAACCTTTAACCTTTAAATTCTTTTGAGAATTTAAATTTTTTCATAGAAAAGTTTGATTTGTAAATGGGCAAGCTGACCAAAAAATTGAGTCGGCAATTATTATGGAAAAAATACATCTGCATGCCAAGAGAAGTCAATTTTTAAAAATTTACCACTGGAATGGCTTGTTAATCGAGCCAGCCACTTCAGTGATAAATTTTCAAAAGTCATTTTAATGCTAATTAATAGACATTCTTTATTTAATCTTGACCATTAACCCTTTAAGACTAAAAATGGCATCAACAGTGGTATTGAGACATGTCAATTTGCAGACCAAGAAAAGACTATTTTTGAAATTCTACCACTGGAATAACTGGCTCGGACATTTCAGTGGTAAATTAAAAAAAAAAAGCCTTGATCTGCAAATAGACATTTTCTATGAGAAATATGAAATTTTCTGGAACAAAAATCGATGGTTATGGGGTTATCCCTTTAACACTCATATCAGCCAAAAGATGGCTTCTGCAATGGTCTTGAGAAATGTCCATTTGCAGACCGAGAGAAGACTATTCTTTAAAATTTACCACTGGAATGACTGGCTCGATAACCAAGCCAGTCATTCCAGTGGTAAATTAAAAAAATTTGTCTTCTCTCGGTCTGCAAATGGACATTTTCTGTGAGAAAATTTAAATTTTCTGGAACAAAATCGATAGTTAAAGGGTTAATACTGTAATAGTCTTAACATTGGTGTCCATTAGTTCATCTGCGCATCTGAGATTCACATAACTGTGTACGTTTTAGTCACAAGCTGTGTGTATGTATATACGTCTTTATACCATGCAATCTCTAGTACTTATATGTATGACTGGTGTCATTTGCCATGCATTTGAGTTTTTACTCACTCCATAACGTAACAAAAAAGTTGTGTGCATTAACGCCTCTATAAACACCAGGGACCAACCTACTCAATCGCAATAACTAGCGAAATGCTACCTATTTGCGCGTGAAAACAATTTGTGCACAATGTAATTTGCATTCATTTGCCAATGCATTTGGGGTTTTAATCACTCCATAAAGCGACCAAAAAAGTTGTGTATGCCAGCGTCTCTATAAACGCCAGGAATCGACTTACTCATTCGCTATATCTAGCCAAATGCTAGTGAAATTAAGATCTGGCTATTAGAAAGCAGGATTGGCTAAAGATTAAAATCATGTTATACATAATTTCTAAGTAGAGAATCAGTAATATTAACTCTGAAGAGCATCTTAAAGGTGCATATTCGCAGCAAAATTACTGTTAATAAAATTGTTTAACTTGTATACTTTTAGGGGCTTAAATTGTGGGCCTGTATGTAATGAAACAAAATAAATCTTAGCATATATATATATATATATATATATATATATATATATATATATATATATATATATATATATATATATACACCTGTGCAAAAGTTAAGCACCAGCAAAAACAATAGAACGTAGAAACATGATGGTACAACTAGGCTGCCATACTTTTTGTCCCCGCGTTAGCTGACATAATTCCAAGTACGAAATGCACATGCATGCATGACTTCACGCCGCTTGATGTCCGTGCGTGGCGGGAAACAGCACACGTGTTCAGTTATGTAAAATTCCAGTTTGAGGTGTAGAACATTACATACAGATTTAGGCGACAAGATTAGGAATTTTGTGTTCATGACCATGGTTTATTTGTACAGAGAGAATTAGCTCTTGATTGTGAACCGCTATGGCAAGACGAAGGTTAAGTGATCGTGTGAAATGGCAAATCATAGGCATGCATACCACTGGTATGTCATGTAGAGAGATTGGCAGACAGCTGAACATTAACCATACTGTAATCAGTCGTTTGATTGCAAAACATGGGCAAACTAACGAGGTGAACGACAGGCCTAGATCTGGAAGACTGAAGAAGACTACTGCCCGTGATGATCGAGCCCTAGTACGCCTTGTTAGGAGATCTCCATTCACCAACAGCAGAGTGCTCAGCCAGCAATGGGAAACGCGCAATAGAGTGTCAATGTCTACCGTCAAAATGAGACTGTATGCTGCTGGCATGAAAGCTAGGAGACCTGTCAGACGTCCTCTCCTCACTGCACACCACAAAGAGGAGCGTCTGAGGTGGTGCAACGAAAGAAGACACTGGAACATGAGATCCTGGAGACGGGTACACTGGTCCGATGAAAGTCGGTTCATGCTTCATGCCACAGATGGTCGAACTCGTGTATGGAGGTCCAGACGCACGGCGTACGACCAACGTAACATCATGGAAGAAGTTCCATTTGGTGGAGGTTCCGTTATGATATGGGGGTGCATCTCATTTGATTGTACGCTGGATCTGTTGACTGTACCTGGAACACTAAATGGACAAAGATATCAAGATTCCATACTGGATAGAGTTGTGGTCCCTCATTTTGTAAATCATGTACCTGGAACCCACCCTATATTCATGGATGACAACGCCCGACCACATCGTGCTAGAGCTGTGCATGAATACCTCCGCCAGAATGCCATCGAAACCCTACCATGGCCAGCAAGGAGCCCTGACATGAACCCTATTGAGCATATCTGGGACATTCTGGGAAACATGGTGAGAAGGAGGGATCCTCCTGTGCAGAACCTACAGGAATTAACAGACGCACTCCATCTTGAATGGCAACGAATACCACAATGGCGTATCAGTCGGTTGGTGACCAGCATGAGACGTCGTGTCCAGGCCGTCATCCGGGCACAAGGTGGATATACCCGGTATTAATAATGACAGTCTCAAACTCGTGCACAGATGTTAAACTTCGTTTTCAGACACCATTAATGACAATCTAGCCACGTGTGTCAACTGTAGGGCAATAGTTGTAACCATATTCAGGCCTCGTTTTCAAGTTCAAACAAAAACATACAGTGTTTCCCCACCATCATAATCAGCATTCCTCTAGTTGCATTATTACCTCTTGCACTAAGATGGATGGGTACATACATGTTTATGCTATTGCTTTCTTCATAGCACATGAATATACCCTCGCATGTGCGTAAAAATAGGGTGGTGCTTAACTTTTGCACAGGTGTATATATATATATATATATATATATATATATATATATATATATATATATATATATATATATATATTATGATTTCATTACCTATAAATTATTATAATTTTTTAAGTTGTGAATTTGAATTAGGGACTCGTCCCTCTATTTCAATTTTGCAACTTAAAAATTTTTATTATTTTATATGGAATGAAATCATATGTTAAGATTTATTTCGTTTCATTACCTCTAGGCACATAATTTAATCCTATTAAAGTATACAATTTAAACAATTTTATTTTCATGCATTCTAGTGTGAATGCACATTTAATATTTCTTCAAAAAGCTTGATTCTTGCTTATTGTGCCTGACGTGAACTGTGGTGTCATTTTGAATCTGGATGCCAAAACCTAATTTGTCCCGAATCCATTTATACTTTTCCAGATGTGGCTACACCTTGAATATTTATCTTACTACTAGTACTTATAATATTGTTTTATTGTGACCAAATAAACTCTGAATTCCTAATATCTCTGATCAAAAGCACCCAAATAGGCAAGCTGTTGAATATTTTGAAAGTAATTTGACTGGAGGCTGCTGCTACCTTAGGCAACAATAGCTTCCAGGCAAATTAGTTTCAAAATATTCAATATAATCTTGTATGGGTATGTACATGTATCATTGAGTTGAAAGTGTTACCTGGTGTTAATGGATCGTAGGCGTTGGAAAAGATTAGCTAAAATAGTTCAGATTTGGCTAAGAAAAAGGGTGGTTGGCTAATTCATTGGCTAATAATTTGTTAAAGCCAGGTCTGTCCCATCGTACTAACATACGCCCATTCACATCGCTCCGCTGTTTGTGACCGTACTTGCAGATCTTTGATATCTTGATATGTGAAGTAACATTACGTTGGCCGGCTAGAGGGTAGTCAATCACCAGGTCATCATTTATTTATTGTAAAGCAATTTCATTGGCTGTGACCAACAGTTCACTTATATTTATGACGTTTCTTTAACTTAGTGTGGATATCATAGCCTGCAAGCACGGTACTCGATATGGGAGAAGAGCGGGAGGGCGAGACCGTGCAATAGGACGATGGGTCTGTCCCTGAACGCGTTGATAAACATGCCCTATTCAGTTTAATAGAAAGTGATTTTAAGCATTCACATGTTCACGTACACAAACACACTAATGGACACCAACTGATATACACATTTTATTTTGTTTCTCCATCTCCGATCTTGTGTTTTGTGTGGGAGTTTTCATAAAACATTAAAGATTGAATTGGTCTGGCCTAAAGTAATTGAAATTGATCTCATCATGTACTACTAAGTTTGTTGAATTTTTTTCTTACTCTCTTACAGCGCCGACTTCTAGTACCCCTATAGATAATACGTCTACAACAGAAAAATCTACGGAATCGCTAAGTAATACTTCCTTCGCTACTTCTAGCTCTCGTCCAGAAAGCACAGGCTATGGAAGATATGCACCTCCTATAGGACCAAATACCCATGGAACACCCGTGCACCCCAAGCAACCTTATACACCGCTTAACCCATCACATGGTGGCAGTCGTGATCAGTCGCTTAGCAACCCTTCGTCTTTTTCGATGTATTATGGGCCCATCATTGGTGTGACTGTTGCTTCTGCTTTTTTCATTTCTGTGCTTCTCATTATCGCTATCGTGCACTGTAGTCGTGTCGTTCGAATAGGCAGACCAGTTACGAAAGTTTAATGCAGCACCATTATTTATTTGTTTATTTATTTATTTATTTATTTATTTTTTATTCGATTGATTCGAGAATCTTAGAAAAATATTATGATTTATGCATATATCATTTAACGGGAGCTGTTCTGACATACCCAGTGTGACGAGGATTGATATTGCTTTCATATCCTGAGCTCTACATGTACGAGAAGTGATGGTGTACAGTAAGAAATATATGTTATAGAATATCCTTAGTTACTAATCGTCAATCTGTCAAACCTTTGGCAAAGGTGCAAATATAACGCAGGAGACTTGTTATTTAACCTGTCATTGATGGATTAATACACATGTACAGATATTTAATTGCTTCATTTAGTAGATTTTAGGCTTGTGCGATAATGTGATTAAATCGAAAATCATGATTGTTTTTTAAATCGTGAATTTATATGATTAAAAATTAAATAGTCAAATAATCGTGAATCATTTCTATTGTGTAAATATTTCAAAATCTACCTTAAATTACTCTTTAAATGCAATAGCTCAGCGAATGTATGTCCATTTGGATGCCAACAGACAACAGAAGGCTATTTTTGATAATGTATCACTCAGGTTGACCTGGCTCGGGATACATTTTCAAAAAGAGTTCGCTTGACCTGCAAATGGACATTTCTAAACACCATTACAACGTTCGTCATTGATACGCTTTTGTTATGTTTGGATAATTTAGACTCGGGCTGATTAATCGAGTAATCACGATTATTCTTAGATAATCGATTTTGATCACTCAAATTAATAATCGCACAGGCCTAAGTACATTCTGCCATAATATGTCATTTGTACAGTGTCGAAGACTGACCATCCAAATTCAGCTGAATATTCTCGCCCTGTGCATGCAGTTATGGATCTGCCTACACTCTCTCTCAGAATGCGCAACGCTGGGTTTCTCTAATGATATAACATTGAACAATGTAGTAATAATAGATTTTTCTAACAAAAATATGGATTCCCGTTGAAATTGTTACATATTTTCTAATGTTTGATATAATAATTATACTAATTAACTAAGGTATATTTCAAATTCATGACTTGTTGGAATATTTTGTAACTCCTTTGTCTGGAAACTATTGCTGGCAATGGCTTCCAGGGAATTAATTTCAAAATATTGACTAGAATTATTCTTACTTTGTTAACAGGGCCTGATCCAGACTGATTTTGAAGCCGTTTAATAAAGGGTTTGGCCGCCATCAGTTTGAGCACCCAAATTATGAAAAAACCCAATAAAAAGGTCCTAAGGGAGCTGTATGGTATCTTCTGATAATTTTTTCCCACAAATTTGTGTGACATATCACCTCTAAGGCCCCTCTTTTGCACCATCTACACAGCTTAGGGTGCCCAAACTAAAACTCTGTGTCAGGCCCTGGTTAAAGCCAGTGAAAGACGATCCAATATGTATGATTATAAATGTATGATAATACATCTGTATGTCATACATGTGCATCATACACGATCATACAGCATCAGATATTGTTGGAAGAATTTATCAACCAGTGATACCAACAAAATCATGTGATTTAAATTCCTGTCAGACAAAAGTTAAACATCATCCGACTTTTTTGCGCGTATGATTCGACTTGGCGAAAGGTATGATACGTGATCAAATATCGTCCGACTTTGTCGAATTATACATGCGTCATCATACGTGTTGGATCATCTGTCATAGGCTTGAGAATTTGTTGCAGGCATTTGACCTGTTACTGGTATGGAATTAATTAGCATTAACGTGAGAATTATCTTATATTACAAGGCATAATCTATAATTGCATATTTGCATAGCATGTATTTATATGCAAATTATAAATTGCAGAGTTGTTGGCAGAAATGTATAGCTATTAACTATTTCACAGATGAATTCCGTGTATATCAATCTCGGAGCAAACAAACAGGAAAGCTGTTGAATATTTTGAAACTAATATGACTGTAAGCCATTGCTGCCAAAGCAATGTCTTACAGTCATTAATTTCAAAATATTCAACAGAGTATGCTATACATAGTAAAGAATGTACTTTTTCGGGGATTTGTCATTGAAAGTGTAAATAATAGAATTTAAGAAAATCAATAATAAATTGCAATCCCATACAGATTTAGCGAAGCAGATACAGCTATGCATGTTGCAAAATGTATAGCAAATGCCTAAATATGTGTAGCAAACTGAGATGTGATACCAGATAAATTACGCCTCGTATTATGATATGATTGAGACACATAACATCTACGTTCATATTACACCCATATTAACCCTTTAATGGTCAAGCCAAAAAGCATACGCTACAGTTATCTTGAGAAATGTCCATTTGCGGGCCAAGAGAAGACTATTTTTGAAAATTTATAACTAGAATGCTGGCTCGATAAGTGAGCCAGTCATTCCAGTGGTAAATTTTCAAAAAAAGTTTTCATGTGGCCTGCAAATGGACATTCAATGAGCCAATACATTTTTTATTTTCTTTGCAAATATATACTCTATATTATTCCTTCAATTTTATCCCTTGTGCAAATACTAAGACTCATATACGATATCTAGGAGACCTTAATGCTCATGCAAATAGGTAACATAAAGTCTACATGTATATTGACCTCTGTCAATCTTATGATTATTGAATGATTGAACCTAATATAGCTGCGTTATTGGGCCCTGAAATGAAATATCTGTCAATAGGTTGTCATACAGATCTACGACCGCTTTATCTCTTTAATCGTCAACTCATAGAAATGTCAATTTGCACACTATGAGAAGCTTATAATTTAACATTTATCATAATCGAGCCAGTTACTTCAGTGGTAAATTTTCAAAAACTAGTTTTCTCTTGGTCTGCAAATGGAAATATTTCAAACCACTGCGTGTTGGTCTAAGTATATTTACAAGCATTCCTAAGTAGGCAATTTCAGGGGATTTAATAACATATTCTAAATAATGTGATTTGATTATGGCGGTCAGAATCACTCACGGTATATGCATGTAAATGATGAGTGGTTATTAACCCATCCACTGATTAATTCCCCTTTCCAGTTTTAGCTATGCCCCGTCCATCTCTAGCTAATCTCCACCCACATCTCGCTTGTGTTGGGATCGATCACCCTGACTATCAATTTCCAAAAAACTACGCAGGTAAGCTGTTGAATATTTTGAAACTATTTTGGAGCTTAGCTAGTGATGGGCGGGGCATAGCTAAAAATGGAAATGTCCGTTATGACTACCATCAGTTGACAACATTAAAGTTGTGTGAATTCGATCCATGATCAGATCATGGTAAACATATTTTCTACATACTGCACAATTGTGTTCCTTTTGATAAAACAAATTCTATATCTACACTATGAACAAAACTAATTGAAGGAATTGCGTATTTTGAACTTTTTGATATTTATTGACGGTGTTTAGGTTGACAAACATTGGTAAACTAGCCATGTTATTTTTTGTTTTGGGATGAGAATGCACGGGGTCAAGTTCACTTAAGACTTTGTTGGGTTGATGTTCTGTTTCATCAAAATACAAATGTTAGAAAAATAAATCGTATAAATAAAATGCTGTATTTACAGCGAATATTGGATTTTGAGCCAAAATTAAATTGTTGTGATTTCCCGAACGCTAATCCCAGATTTTTAATGACAAGAATACTTTTATTTCATAAATACTGGTAGGAAAAGTGATGTCGATACTGGTATTCATGTCTGTGATATCACCAGGTGCAGTACATTTAGCACACCTTGACAAGTTTCAAAACTCAGGTTAACGCAGGCCTGGAAATAACTTTTTCAGCGGTGTCTAACAGTTTGTCAGGCACCATGCAGCTACTTTAGTACCGGACATCCAGAATTTGCTGCCTGTCAACACTAGTGTACTTCACAGTGTTCTTTACTTGAACTTATTAGAAACATGTCAAAAAGTAACTAAACTTGTGTCATAATGTTCGTGATACATATTAGATGGATGAATATTTTATGGCTTTGTTAACACTTGTATGCAGACTCTTTTGTTGCTGACTGCAACTACTGGGACTGTTTAAGTTCTGTACCTGACAAAATGTCAGGAACCGGCAAGACTGTGGCTGACATTTGATAGTTTGGTGCTTGACAATGTCCTTGACAGGCTTCTTATTTCCAGACTTTGTAACAAGTAAAGTTGTTTTGGAATTACATTAGGTTACCAGACCCCATAATCCCTCCTTGAAGGAATGACAAGTTATTAAATGCTGCAATCTCTCCTTTATATAGGAGCACCGGCCAGAAGCACAGGCAGTGTTACTTCTTAGTGAAGTTCCTAG